>MEHQ01004335.1:971419-1019224 GCA_008828725.1 Saccharina japonica
GCCGCCGGGGGGCGGGGGGGGGGGCCAGGCGGGGGGGGGGGCGTACTCATTCGTTGCTTGCCTTAGTCATTTGACCATTGACCGCGCGCCATGGGGGGGGGTCTTTGAATTGACACACTCGACACATTTGTCAGCGCCGCCCGTGCCCAACCCAAGGAAAACAAAAAAAAGTGGAAAAATTATCTCCCTCCCTCAATCCACTCGGACCAAAACAAAAAAAACTACAAAATCATTCTCGCCACAATTCTGACATGACATCAGTCTTGTCATGTCCCACATCGTAGAATTTCATCAGCAAGGCCTGGCCGGAAAGGCTCGCGAACTTTTCCCTAGGACGACAACGGACGAAAACAAAGTTTCCTACTAAAAGCACCAACCATATGTACGAGCACGTCTTCTCTCTATACCAGGGCGTGACAGCAGAGCCAATCTAAATTACTCCCTTTCCGTTCGCTCGAATACGCCCGGAACAATCTTGCAAGCGTGCGCTTGTTAATAGTAGGGTACCGGTATGTAATCGGGGGTACCCAGGAATATACCAGACCTGTCTGTTTTGGGCATACTTGGGTAAAAAGGTGCCAGGGTGTTGTTTTGGACATGTCATACGCGAATATGTACCCAGACACCAGACACCCCTAGAATACACCAGGCATACCCTAATAATAAGTAATAAGCACACTCTTGCAATCCCGAGCGAGCAATCGTAGCTATAGCGGGCTATATGATAGCCAGCCAGCAAACCTTTCCTGGCAAAAAAAAAAACGCCACAGGTTTCCACGCAGGCTCGCGGCTTTCCAGTCAAGTCAATATCCCTTGCCGTGTCGTTTTACCACGCCCTGGCTAGGCCCCGTATACGCCTTGTGCCACCTCCGCCCGCCTTCCAGCCGCAAGGAAACCCCCAAGCTGCTGCCGCGGGTATGCCCACCATATGCTGTACGAAACCCGGCCTTCCAGTCACACGGAAACCGGCAAAAGCTGCTGCCGCGGGCATGCGCACCATACGCTCTACTGAACCCGGCCCGTCACGCGATAATTTGGTTGGTCACGTCTATTTTGTTAAAGACAGCGAGAGAGAGATGACGAGACCGGCTCCGATCGGGTCAGATCGAAGCCTTGGTGCAGGCCGACGCTCTTCCGTCCTTTTTTTCACCTCTTTTTGACAATCGGCGAGGAAGATCTCGTCCGTCTCTTTTATGTACGGCGTGCATTCGCCTCGTGTACAAAGCCCACCCCTTTCACAACCTGCCCAAAAATTTCGGTTGTGCATCCCATTCCACAGTACCAACAGAACCCCCCCCCCCCCCCCCCCCCCCCCCCCCTCCCACGCTGCTCCGATCCCCGGATCTGTAGGGATGCGAGGGTCTATGGTCATATGACTACGGCCTTTGCACTTACATGGTACACCCCCCCCCCCCCCCTCCTCCCCTTCTTCCGCCGCGTCACGTTGTACCCCCCCCCGCCCAACTATTTGGCCCCGCCCCAATATGTCAACATGGCCACCGCCTTAGCTTAACCTCAGTTGTCTTCACGGCCAGCCCTAAGACAGCTGGTGTTACGGTTGCAGTCGCTGCATGGTCCACTTGTCATCCATGATCACGTACACGATCCGGTCGTGGATGCGGGTCTGGCGGCCCTTCCAGAACTCGATGCGGTCGGGTCTGAGACGGAAACCGCCGAAGTGGGGCGGCCTCGGCACGTCCTTCATAGAGCTGAACTTGTTCTGCGGATCGCAAACGGAACGGCGCACACAAGCAAAAAGAGGGTACAAAACTCAGCTCGAAAATGAACTCCCAGGGTGCGTTATCTTGAGTATAGGTAAACAAGCGCAGCCCTATATAGCAGTAAACGCAAGTCTACAGCGGTCAGAGCGCGTCTGCAGCACAGCGGAAGCGGCAGCATAAACGCGTGGTGCCACCTTTTTACCTGCACATCCTTGACGTTGCTCTCTAGCGAGCCGCGGCTCTCCACTGGCCGGCTCTGGTGCAGCGCCCACGCTCCGACCTGGCTGCCTCGGGGGCGGCTCTGGAAGTACTCTGTGCTCTCCTTCTCGGTCACCTGAAGACGAAAATTGTCAACAAAAATGCGCCGCCAAATTTTACATGCCATAAGAAACGACTCCGGTGACATTGTTTTTGATGCGCCGCCGTATCTCAGATAACGTAATAACTGAATTCAGGGGCAATCTTCTTTATACTGGCGCCGTATATATTCGCAGTATACTGGTACTGGCTGAGAGCATCAGGAGACTCAACAAGTACTGGTATATACTAGGTGTATCGAAACCAACATCAACTTGTTATGTACGTCCCACAAAACGCCATCCCATACAACGGAAAACCTCACAAACGAACAAGTAAACGAGGGAGGGAGGCCAGAGGGTGAGGCGGGGACATTGACTACGATGGGCGACTTCTTGAATTTTCTCTATACCCAGACCAACACTTGCCCTATTATTACGGAGGACCATAGAAAATAGGGTTAAATACTGTGAGTACAAATATAGGGAAATACACAGTTTTTTTTTGTGTGTACCATGGGTCCTATTTACTGATGGTGCCTCGTACTACAGTAATATATAGACAGTGACGGGAAGTGAAGGGAAAACGATTAAAACAACTATCCCCTGCGACGGCCCCCGTCTCGCCAGCCGGGGGGGGGGGGTGTACTCATGTCGTGCACGGCCGTAGTCATATGACCATTGACCACGCATCCCTTTCGAGACGGAGCGCGCAAACCGGGGCCGGGGGGGGGGGGTGTACTCATGTTGTGCACGGCCGTAGTCATATGACCATTGACCCTCGCATCCCTACAATGCCGGGACGGAGCGCGTTGGGTTTTCACCAACCAGGCAGAGGGGGGGGGAGCCATGGATGCGGTTTTGCCGCAACAGCTGAGGGGATCTAGTTTAACTGGGTGCTGGTTTCTACGGTGGTACGTATTAATTTATATATTGAACTGGTTGCGCCAGACAGGAAGCAGCGCCGCTTTGTCGATTCTACTGTAGATGGTGATCTGGCGTAGTCAGTCTACTGCGCCGCACGTTGCACACGACCCCTTCAATCCTTCCGTCTGTGACCGAGAAAAAACGAATAAATGTATATAGTTCACAGCTATTGCGCCGCACCTTGCTCACGGCCCCTTCGATAAGGACCCTTCTACTGACGGCAAACCGCCAACAATCCAACAATACGTACTGGTATAGAAACAGTCTACAAATTGCGCCGCACCTTACACACGACCCCCTCGATGCGGACAGCGCGCTGCACCTCGCTCCACCAAAAAGACAACGCCCCGTAAGGATTGTGGGCCATCTCTTGTGACTTGCGGCTCTCGAAGTTAGTGTACCACACGAAGCCCCGCTTGTCGAACCCCTGGCCGAGCAAAAACACACACACGCACAACAGCACAAAATTATTAGTTAAGACCACACAAAAAAACAAGAACACGTGACACAAAGCGCACGTATTTTATATCATACAGAACACAGGAACACACGACGAAAAAAAAGAAAGGAAACTGTCGTAACGGGTTTTCTGTTCGGAAATGTAAGGACCGTAGAGGTATTTGTATTAGTGCCCAAATGGTCCTTACCTTTTCGGACAGAGTGGCAGTCGCCATGCCACCACGCAGCGGCGAACCAAGACTCGCCGCCCAAGAGACAACACCCCCCCCCCCCCCCAATTATTCACGGCAAAAACGTCTTCGAGACAAACGCAACAACTACAACCAAGACCAGGCATAGGTCAACTCAGTTTTTTCGCGGATATGTAACATAATATCGCGCCTGATTTCCTCGCTCTCGCTCCCAGCACGAACCCCCCTCCCCCCGATTATCGACTGAGGGAAACACCTTCCACAAACACAACAAACAGGCCAATCGTCATTAGCCAATCACGAATCAGTGTGGAGGATAGGGTACGTAGACACCGTCAACCTCTGATCACAAATGCCAACCATGAAGATACGTTAACCAACGTCCGGTCTACGAGACCTGCCATCATGGATGGTCTTCATATGGTTGACGTTCAGGAATACACACCCAGAACGCTACCAGGGAGTGAAGGGTCTTCTACGAGAACGACCCCCACTCCCACTCTCTAACCTATGAGATCTCTCCTTGCGAGATGCGAGGGAGGTTTTGTGGAGGCACCTCCTTGCCACATATAAGAAAGAAAAGTGCGCGTCAAGGCCTCGGCCAACCCTGCTCAAGACCCCGACACGGCCGACATCATCTGAGGAGGCGACCTCCATATCAGGGCGTTTTTATGTCAACGCACCTGTAGCATCACGTAGCGCGCGCTGGGGCGTCCAGTGGGACCAACCGTTGACAGGCACATGGCTCCGGGCTCGCTCGCTCGGGCTATCCTCGCCTCCTCAAACCACACCGCAAACAGGGTAAACGGGTCCTGAAACAAAAAAAAACGGAAAAAAACGCCCACCGAAGATAAGGGTAGAGGAGGGGGGGGGGGTAGGGGTGAGGCGGGGAGGAGCAATTTCTTTACGTAGAGCGTTCGTAGGGGGTGGACATGCCATGCACGGTCGTACAGTAGTCATAAGACCCTAGATAGACCCTCGCATCCCTATCATACAATGCCGGGACGGGGCACAGCGGGTTTTCACCGAGCAGGCAGGCATTGCTAGCATCAAGCGCGAAGCGCCGTGAGGTGTTCAGGGAGTCGCATGAAGGGTGAGCTGCATCCTACTGGGGAATGCATTAACAACCGCTTGTGACGCGAACTACGGCACCTTGTGCGTACCTTCTTGCAGATGGACTTAGTGACAGCGTCCAACTAAACGATGGAGGGGGGGGGGGGGGGGGGGGGGGGGGGGGGGTATTTATGTCATGCATAGCCGTATCTGTAAAAAACCTTCAAGATCCTGGGGGGTATTGGGGAATGAGGCGAGTGAAAGTTAAGCTAGGGGGCGACACAAAGCAGAGAAACAGTTAGGTAGAGTGTTGGCGGCTATACGCTTTCCTTTCGTCGAGAATGTAAGAAGCGAAGACCAGGAAGATCAGAACCAGGCGGAGCGCACGAGACCAACGACATACGTACGAGCCCGAAAACAGACCCACTAGTGCACGGTACGCGCCCGAGCAGTATCGAGGCAACGTCCGCAGACCCGTTAGCACGACTGGTTTCCCCATATGTTGCAGATACATAGCAGCCGTGCAGCGAGATCGCGGAGTCGGGAAAATGACACACCGAGAGACCAGGGGCGTGGGTATATATAGGGGAAGGGCGAGGCCTCTTTGATGAATGTCTTTTTCGATTTCGTATACCTTGGGTATGTTTGATCCTTCCAAGGCTTGCGCGCTGTATGCCTTCCTGAACTCCATCACGGCCTTCAGCTGCCGCTCGTCGTTCGTGCTGCACCGAGACATACATACATACATCGATCCCGACAACACATGCAGCGCATACAGCACATGCAGCACATACAGCAAAAACGGGGAGGGGGGGGGGGGGGGGGGGACCAACGACGACATATTTTCAGGTCAGCAGGTGCAGCACGCCAAGCGGCGTGTCTATAGGGGGGAACAAGAACGCAAAACGAGCGGCCCATGCCTCACGCAGCTTGCACAGCTGAGCATATGCATCGATCATCCAACATCGACAGATCAGTCGGTGGAACTCACAGCTGACGCAGCGTGTTTGTAAATCTGTATCGGAAAAAAATGAGAAAAAGCCCCGACAAATATACTCAAAAAAGAAAGAAGAAAGCAAACAAGCCAGGAACAAGGTTCTCGGAAAAGGAAAAGAAGGGAAAGGAAACACGCAACAGAAAGAGGCGTTTCCCAGGTGGGAGCTCTGAGAGGCCAGCAAAGAGAACCTTACAATCAAGTTTGCCCCTAAAAAAAGACAAATGTGCAATAAGGAAGTCGTAATTTAAAAAAAAATCTACACGAGTAAACGAGTAAACGAGTAAACGAATTCACCAGCCCTCGAGTACACTACGTACACGAGTACACTACGATACACGAGTACTATTTACACCAGCAGCAGACGACACATCTCCTTCTCCTTACCTAAGCCGGCCGGAGGTGGCGAGGGTGAGCTCGGGCGAGCGCAGCATATTGTTCCGCAGCCGCGGCGCACTGCCGGCGGGGGCCGAAGGCGTCGCGCTGACCCCGGTGGCGGCCTGCTTCGGCACGATAGCCTGTGCGGTCGTACCCGGCAGAACGATGCCGTTGACGGGTGAGAAGTTGCCGAAGGGGGAGCCGAACATCCCCATCGGGGGGCAAGACTTCGTCGCCGATGCAGCCCTGGGGGGGGGAGGAGGGGTTTCACAAGAAGTGGAGGGGTTTCATAAGAAGTGGAGGGATTTAATAAGAAGTGGAGGGATTTAATAAGAAGAGGAGGGGTTTCGTAAGAAGAGGAGGGGTTTCATGACACGTGGAAGGGGTTGGGGTTGGGGGGAGGGGGGGCGTACTCATTTGTTGCTTGCCTTAGTTATTTGACCATTGACCACGCATCCCTTTCGAGACGGAGCACCGTTCCTACTCCTAATAGAGACACCTCCAACACTTGGGCGCTCATTACGTTGGTTGGGGGGGGGGGGGTTCCGCCGGGGGGGGGGGGGGGGGTTACCGCAGGGTCGGGGGGGCGGGAATCCAGCAAGTTTGACAAGAAGGTTTTCATGAAGGGTGACGCGTTTTTTTCGGGGGGGGGGGGGCAATGTTAGGGCCGGTGGGGCGCGAGCAGAGCAATCCTGGCGAGGAGTTCATAAGAGGTGTAGGAGGGGGGTTTGGGGGGGAGGGGGTTGTCGTACGGAGGGTACGGCGCGGGCAACAAGTTGCAACAGCATGGCGCCAACGTTGCGCTCGAGTGGGTGAAGAATATTACTACGGTATATACAAAAACTACATATAAATATGTAATGCATGACACTGATTTATACGAACGCAGGGCAGGTCACCCCACCGACACCAGCCAAAAAAACACAAAAAAAATCACAATAGTAAAGGCCCGTATTAACGAGGAATTTATCATTTTGTAATTCGATATCATACATGCGTTTTTTTTTACGATACTTACTTTGCGACTGATTTGGTAAAAAAATGAGGCCTTATCAAGTCAAATCCGAAAACATCAAATTCGGCAAGTCTTAATCCAGTCTTTTGGAACTTCTTTCGCCCTTCTCGTTCAATGGTGTTACTCAATTTGAGGGGTTTGTCCAACTCGAAGTGGCATGTTCCATGAAACCGAAGCAAGCCACGCAAACACGAGCCGTGTCACCGAATGCTCCAGGGACGAGGTCCAGCATTCTCGAGAGGCAGGGCCATCGGAGCAGCCGCAGCGCGAGATCCGACGGCCCCTAGCAAAGAGTAGACCGCCCGCCTAAAATAAAAACAAGGCAGTTTTCTCATCCATCTCTGCCTCTCAAACCACACAAGCACCAACCAGGTCACTACTACGACTTCGCGCAGAAGCTCGATCGCTGTATCCCCGTCGCTGCTGCCCCCGTGGGCCTTTTGGGACTGCGTCAGCCCGTCCAAGTCATCCCAAGAGCGGTGTCGGCATAACAACTATGCCGGTATATACCCGCGGCGCCCCGGGGGGGACACGCGCCGTCGCTGGCCTCGTTGTTTGCCAAAGGGTGTGGAAGATGTTTGTGCTATACTATAATTTTCTCAATGTATCTATATAGGACGCAACGCCGTTTTTTTTTTCCTTCACGAAATTCCATTCAATACGATCGATGTGTTCAATGCCGAAAGCTAGTGGTTCCTCGTTCATATACACGGGCCCTAAACCACCACAGCAAAAACCACATCAACACCAACATCAAAACCATACAAAACCATACCATCAGAACAAAGCATGACAGTTAAAGCCACAACGGCAAAAAAAAAAAAAAAAAACGCCACCGTGAAAAATCGAACTCCCCCTTCCCCCCTCCCGGAATGCACTCTACCCTCGAGCAGACTGCTCTACTACCCTACCCTACCCTACCGTATAGACCACTCACTGCTGTTGCGAGTGCGGCCCGCCGCCCTGACCCCGCGGGAAGGACCCCTGGGCACCGCCCGCCGCGCCCGGTTGCGGCCTACCCGTGATCTTGGGCCTTTTATTGATATTGGAGCTGTGGCTCTTGAGCCAGTCGACAACCTGGAAGCGTCGGCGGGGTGGACGGCCGGGGGAATGTTAATCGCAGGGCTCTTTCTACGGGTCTCGACTCGCGGGTCGGGTCAATTTTTTATTCAATCTCACGGGTCGGGTCGGGTCGGGTCGGGGTCGGGTCGGGGTCGGGTCGGGGTCGGGTTGGGTCAGGAGGTTTTGAAACTCTCGGGTTGGGTCGGGTCATCATTATTCGACCGGACCTGACCCGCGAGGTTTGGCCCGACCCGTAAACAGCCTTGATCAACTGTGTGCTCTGGTAACCACAACAGAGTAGTTGTCGCTACTGTAGGAGCTCGATCAGGTGGGTATTTGTGCAAAACTGCTGTCGTCAAACTGTGTGCACTGGTGGGTATGTATGAAGGCATGACAAGGACAACACACCTTTTTTCCGGAGATAATTCATCGACGAAAAAACAAAACCACCAAAACATAACAGAAACGCGCCGCTGGCGCGATAGAAAGGCGCAGAGCGACTTTGCGAACTACAGCACACATCACACTAAACGCCGTATCAAGCCAACTACCAGTAGTAACTACTGCTGTACGTAGCTTGATCGGACGGCGCGGGTCTCCGGCATAGTCCCATGTAAAGTAGGATCTCAAGCTTCACCCAGCTCAAAAGCAAGGTACCTGGTGTGCCCTATGCCCTCATACTTGAGGTTCATCATATCACACAGCAGTATCATATAATATCAATACATTTCGCGCAAGACGAGACACCAGCACGAAACGACCGTTACCACCACAACCAAGGGGCTATTTTAGCCGCGTCACCCAAAGGGCACCCCCCCCTCCGCTTGGTGCAAGCAATGTCTGCCTGGTTGGTGAAAACCCAACGTGCTGCGTCCCGGCATTGTAGGGATGCGAGGGTCTATGGTCATCTGACTACGGCCGTGCACGACATGASRKCCCCCCCCCCCCCCCCACCGCCTCCTTACCTCAACGTGACCCCCCTCATCAGCAGCTTCGATAGCCTTTGCAATGTCCCCCTGGATGCCGTTCCCGTAGAACCACTCGACGGTGGACAGGTGCCCGCTGCCGGCCGCCATGGCCAAGGCTGCCCCGCTGCACCCTTCCGTGCGATTCTTCTGGAGCCACTGCAACGCGCCGGGGAGAACCAGGGAACAAAACAGGTAAACAAAATAGATTAGCAAAACAAACCAAGCAAACAAACTACGTAAGCAAACAAAATAACCACATAAAAGAAGCAAATAAAATAAGCAAACAAACTAAGCCAACAAAATAAGCAAAAAAAATGGTCATACGCAAAAAAGCAGTAACAAAAACGACAAGCAAAAAAAATAGTAATATAGAAAAACAAAACAGTAACAAAAACGATAAGCAAAACAAAGGCAAGCGACAAAAAAAATGTCGTATCAGACTATACCCGTCTTTCAAAAACGAATCAAATTTTCTTCCAAGCAAACAAAGAAAACAAGAAACAAAGCAAAGGAACCGAAAACGAGGATGTAGACAAAAAACACGCAACAACAAAGATACTACACAGCACTACGTAGACAATCAAAACGCATACCTGGTATATACATAAAACAAAACAAGCCTTACATGTATACAAATAGGACACAAAAAAACAAAGAAACAAACGAGGCAAAACGAAACAAAAACAACAACCGTGTGGTGCAGTGTGATTAAAGCAAAGATGTCATTGATAAGAGGCATGTCAAGCAAGGCAAAACATGCGCTGTCACTGGTGTAGGGCCGAGTGTTCCAGACTAAAACCTAGTAGTTTGGTGTCAGTCAAGGCGTGTCATGTCAAGGCAAAGTTTCTGTCTACCAAGAGACTATTAAATACCAGGTAGAGGTGAATGTGCTGTCTCCTGACATTTTCGAGAAAGAAGAAGCTTACGAGCGTACGACTCATTCCAGATCACGGTTCACACTCGAATATAGTAGACAGCAGTAGACACACACTGCTGTGAACTAGACGAACAGAACTAACCTGGAACTCTAATAAGGCTAAGCCAATCAGATCTATCAGATCAATCACACCCAATCAACCATTGTCCATTGGTTATCGTTGTTCACTTTTGTCTCGTGTATACATGTTTCAAAGTAGAGCATGCCAACTTGAACCTCTGCTGCTACGATGTCGGGAGACATGTCAGGCAAGGCAAAACGTGCGCTGTCAAGGGTATAGGGCCGAGGCGTTCCACACTAAAACCCAGTAGTTTGGTGTCAGTCACGGCATGTCAACGCAAAGCTTCTGTCTG
The DNA here is from genome assembly GCA_008828725.1 of Saccharina japonica. Taxonomy (NCBI): domain Eukaryota; class Phaeophyceae; order Laminariales; family Laminariaceae; genus Saccharina; species Saccharina japonica. Next base: position 981,774 of record MEHQ01004335.1, read on the forward strand.
TCAAGGGTTAGAAGTCCTGTCTCCCGACATCTTTGCCGCTCTGCCGGCGCTGAGAGGGTATACAGCAGCAGTATACACGGGGGGGGGGTGTACTCATTTGTTGCTTGCCTTACGTAGTTATTTTTCCATCGGCCATGCATCCCTTTCGAGACGGAGCACCGTTCCTACTCCTACTATTAATAGAGACATCTTCAACACTTGGGCGCTCATTACATTGTTTTCATATCACGTAGAAACGTTTTGCTAATCTTACCCCCTTCCTGTTTCGCCGCATATTGGGGGGAGGGATAGACGAAGCTGAAGCAGCCCTCACCCCTTACCAAATTTTGGAATTTTGGGCAAACAACCTTCCCTGCTTGGCAGACGGCTTGGCATACAAAGCGGCGCAATACGAGGGAACAAGCTAACCTATAGGTACTGGCTCTTTTAACTTTTAACCACCAAACTACACCAAACTGCCAGTTACCTGGTGCCAAAACACGCTACCGGTCATTAATTAGCCCTTCCGGTGCGGCTATTGATAGCTTGCTCAACTACCAGGTATATACGGTATTACACCTGGTACATACGAAGGTATTGACCAATGGGGGATGACCCATTGGCATTGACTTATCATCAACCAAGTGTCGAATAGGTGGTGCTCCCCTCTATTACGTATCAATAGTCTACTTTTGTAGTCTGCAGTCTATTAGCCATCAGCCTTCCAGGGGCTAAATAGCGAAGAGTTCGGTCTTATCAGCCTTCAAGTATTAATAGCCCTTTCAGCCTTTCAGAGCTCTGTACTCTGTAATCCCGTCGCGGGGACACATTCCTTCCATTTAGACTTACAAGTACCTAGACATACATTTAGACAAGACAGCAGACAGGCATCGCACTACGATTACATATATGTATATACGAGCAAACGGGTTAACAGCAGTCGTACATAGCAAGATACCAGGTATGATAGGGTATTCGTTCGGACGTATGTAGTCGGCAAATTCATTGGTAAAGAGTGGGAGGGGGGGGGGGGGGGCGATGCTGCTGTAGTCGAATGGAGATTGCGGGCGTGTAGTTCAGTTTTGAACACGCATAATATGCTGTAGGGATTTTAGGTGTACCTCTTCGGACTTGTGTATCCTTTCCCTGCTAAGTGTGCGTGTTCTTTAGGATTCTCTGATGGCTCTAGCACTTTTGTGACCACGGGCTGTGATCTTGCTAGATCAGACTATCTATGTGTGTGTTCTTCACATTAAACCTTCCTTTCTACCCGTCGACATCCAGCACACCCAGTGTCCGTGCCGATTCATCATCCTAAAAAGGTACCAGTTCTGTGGTCACAAAACTACGACACAGAGATACTACGCTCAGTGCAGTAAGCAGAGCAGACAATGCAATGCCATATACGACAGGCAACACCTACCCTGCTATATAGCAATCCAGGTGCATGCAAGAGAAAAATAGGGATTAGCAACTGAGACGAGTTTAATGTGAAGACAACAACAACAACAACAACGTAGCTCTCGCTATTTAACTATGTACCACTTCTGACCTTGAATATAAGGATAATTTTGATTCAATGTGAATATACAAGCGTTCCTTATATTACCGTCATAGTAGTATGTTTAGTTAATATTAATATAATGATATAATATCATATATATTAACAGGAACTTGAGGTGGTGGGTATTCGGTATGGTACGTACCAGATAGTGGTATATAACTATCATCAGCTACCTCGCACTGATTGGCGATTGATGCTGTGTTCGCTGGTGAAAGGCATTTCATTCGATATACGAGTATTTGATATATATATTTGTTATATATACTTGGGATTTTTTAGGCCGGACGGGGCGGATCTCCGGTTTCACGTTTTCTATCCAAGAGGATCTTGGGCTTCATACACCCAGGGTCAAAAGTAAGCCATAAGCCATGCCCTATCCTAACCTTATCCCCCATCATTTAGGCGGCCCTCCTGATGAATAATGAACGACCATTATCAAGGAATACACGTACTTATCAACGCGCGCGTCGAACTTGATGCTGCATCATGCCATCATGCCTCATGCCTCATGGCGTGCGTGGTACTCTTCTTGATTACGAGAAACTTGTTATTAGCCACCAGACCACACAATAAATCCAACCTGTCACCTACAAAACCGCAAGCTGTCATTTGTCTTTCTAGAACCACAGACAAGAGACAACAGCACACACCGAAGTGTCAATACTGGGTGCGCTGAATGTTCGAAAGTCGACGGGTAATATGATAGAAATAACGGGTAATTGTCAACAACAACACACGCGCACACACACGGCTCAACAGAAAACATATGCGGTACATGCCAACAGATACAAGCACGACAGTAGTTACCAGTACATAGAAGCCCACATTGACTTTTTCACCCCTGGAAAAACAATCCCACCCATATTCCAACAACAGAGTAGTTTATCCCGAAAACCTTACCCCTTTCAAGACAGCACTTTACAGAAACATATGTCTAACTCCAATTCCAAGTATGTTGTCCTCACAACGAGAGTGCTTTCCTAAACTGGCTTCATTAAGGGGTGGGCGCACTTCTCAAGGGTTACGAGATACCTCAGTAAGTATATGCCGGCCCCGTAAAAAATATATGGCGTCTATTATTAGTAAGAAAATTGGCACAAAAAAAAACGTACCTGGTACCGCTCTGTCCCGAAATATAAGAAACGGTTGTTCTATATATTATAATACAAACGGTTCCTATATTTCGGGACAGCGTAGAACGAATTGTCATATAAGACCTATGCCAATGGGAAAGCAAAGTTGGAAATCGATCTTTGATATATTTGCCATGAATTTTCAGGCTGAAGATCCGCTCCTACCGCCGCTGTGGGAAAAAAGGGAAAAAATGTTTGATCTTTTTCTTATTTTTTTTCAAACGGCTGCAGGCGGCGCAATTTGCGTTTTCTCGTTGCAAATCGTCAACACCCTGATGAAAATCAGCTCGTGCGACGAGTCGCCTTTACCGCAATTCTGAATTATTATATAGGATACAGTATAGAAATCGGGGACTTGGTTGTGGCCCGCGTGTGGTTCCAGTGTTATGAGACCGAATATTTAGAAAAACGCCGAAAACACTACTTTGGACCCTGACCCTAACCCTAACCCCAACCCCGTCCCCGCCCCGACCCTTATGAGCTTTGTCTCGAAAAAATCAGGCCTTTTTTTTTTTTTGAAAAATTGGTCGACCACACTAAAAGGTATATAATAAAATATTCCCCGATTTCCATACTTTATCCTAGATAATAATTCAGTGGTGCGGTAAAGGCTACTGCGTGCGACGATAGACCTTCGATCTCGACATAGACTGAGCCCACGGCCAACCCGCTTCGGCTCGGGCAAGGCCAACGAGTGTAGATGACGGCCTCGAAGGTATAAGGTGGATCCATGGTCTAGGAGGCGAGAGATTGCCGGCGGCGTCCTACGCTCTTCTCTCCCAAACCCGAAAAAAAAACTATTGTTTGCCATTTGAGACGGATCAAGAAATTTGATCATCTGTTTTATGCACACCAGCAGCCAATTGTTCGTTCATCAGACGCCTGGCCAGCGCCCGCCACATATCACCGGCCATCGTGTGAACACGGTGACCCTAGGATGGTTCGGAGCCCGTAACGAGCGCACCGCGTTCAGAATTCATGACGCAGTCGTTGGTTTCGTCGATCCATGTCTGTCGAGGACTCGAAATCTCGCCGCTTCGAACTAACATTCGCCTGAGTTTTTCTCAAGCCGATCTTGTCCCAACATCGGCCTGAGAATTGCCTTTTTCGGGATTTTCCAAAAGTTGGGAATATTCCGTTTTAAGAATCGGTCCCATAGCAAGCTTGTTCTGGAAAAATCTGGCGGGGATCTTAGGAATTCAAACTTTTTAGGGTAACTTTGCTTTCCCATTGGCATAGGTCTAAGAGGTTTTTTTTCCGAAGTATTTTTTTTCGCCGGATTATTTTCCGGACAATTTCCATGCAGGTCGGTCAAGGCTTGGGGATGGGGTCAAGGTTTCAAATTCAAGTCTAGGGGTTAAGATTTTAAGGCGTTCTTTCCAAAGTGTCTTCCAATAATACTGGAACCACACGCCGTACACACGATTTTTCGCCTTTTTCCATACTGCATCCTATATGTTTCTTCATATGCCCTTGCATAGGCGGCTCTAATACTATAGGGTGGGTCTATAGTATTAAAAAAATTAAAAAAACAACAGCTGTGAGCTCGAGGATTGTATATACCTTCACGATTTCCAAGTGGCCCTCCTGCGCAGCGAGGTCCATCGCATCCGTCGTACACTCCGCTCCTTTCCCATGTAGCCACTTCAGCATCTCCAGGTGCCCCCCTCTGGAGGCCTCGTCCATGGCTCGCTGCGTGAACGTCCACCCCTGCTCTCACCGCAACAAACGATCACACAAGACGATGGGAAAACAACAACAAAAAGTAAGGTCACGGTTGGCCCATAGTCTATATATAGTCTAAACAACAACCCTGTTCCTTTTCTTTCTCCTTTTCTTTGTGCGAATACACCATGTATTTGTATTTACCTGGTAATGTGGAAATCTATGCCAGGTTCCAGGTATAACTCATGGTGGAAATATAAGGACAATCAGATACTGCCATTAATACGCGAAATATCCTCACATTTCTGGCCACAGGGTGGTACACTATTAAAGAGTAACATCAGCCGGCGACGGAAATACGCCGTCTAGTAAAATTATCGGGTACGAGGATTTGGGGTACTCTTTTACTGCTGCAAAAATGATCCGCACCATATTCCAACGAAATGTTTGTCGCGAAAAACGTGCGTTGCGGCTAATTCAAACCAATGAACCCCAATACAACCCTACTACTGATAGTGCTGTACATGGTACAGTCAGTACCGAAAGTTGCAGACGTGGGACAGATCCTCGATTCCCACTTCGCGATCTAGATCTGTAGGATCTGCATGATGTGTACGATCTGTAGGATCTGCATGATATGTACGATCTGTATATATGATCTGCAGGATCTACTGTAGCTCATCTTGCCGGGTGGGAGCCGAAAAATATGCATGGTCTAGCACATAATTCCTGGCTTGGATCTGTACTGCAATATACCAGTAGAGTACAAATCCTGCACCAACATCTCAAAATTGAAAGTTAGGATCTGATGATCTAGATGTAGATGATCTATCAAGCTCTTGTCAATCTAGATGATCTGTCCGGCGCATCGACAGTTGCAGTATGCCAGGTACCAGGCATATCGTATCGCACGCGTTTTGCCTTCCATCCCGTATATACGATCCCCCTACTTTCTAAGCTGATTACGGTCTAAATATACTACCTGGTAAATACTGACTCGAAAGTTCAAGTTTAGACGTGTAATATACCAGGGTATACACCAGGTACCAGGTATCGAATACCTGTCTCGAAATCGCATCGACATAACTTTTCGTTATCGGTATCGTGTTAGTGGGTTAATATTGATAGTCGTAGTCGTTAAAACGGGCGAAATTATGGGAATTATTGTTGTTCTCAAACTAATACACTGCTGTACGTACGTAGGTCAATGCCGTAGTCTAGGTCATAAGTCACCAGAAAGCACAAGGACTCTACAGGAGCGGGTGTCTTGGGCAGAAAAACACACCGCTAATAATATGAGATCAACAACGGCAACAACGACGGCAACAACAACTTGGAATTGTGTGCCTGGCAAATATTACTTCACGTTCGAGGTCATATTATACTTGGTATACCGGTAGTCTCCAGTAGTATCACACCAGTGTTTTCTGGCCCTTCTCTTTTGGTGTTACACAGATGTACTGTTGTTTGTATTGGGCATTGTGTACGCTATGAAACCCGACGAACACGTGGTATATACAAGTTATCATTTTTTTTGTGTATATTAGTCCGTCGTCCGTCGTAGTACGTAGGCCATGATATATATATATAATACCGGTATGCATGTACGGCAGCAGCCGACGGTTGGGCATGGCGGCGGAGCTTCCGGGTCTATTAATATGAATAGTATATAGAAACCACGTCATCACCACAGCAGACGCTCTAGAGACACTCGTACCCGCCCCATGGGAAGGGAAGGGTAGGGCAGGGGAAGGCAGGGGAAGGCAGGGTAGGGTATAGATGGTATACAATATAAACAGGTTTAACAGGATCTAACACTGTTCGGAGCATCGATGAAATTACAAACGCATGGCGTGGACGGCTATGCACTCTCAACAATAATAATAAAACTCAGTTCCACAGAGTACTACTTTCACTACTACTGATACCATTAAGTCAACATGTTTTTGCTAAAAATACTACGTACTCGTACTCGTATTAATACCTTGAGGTGTCGAGAGCGCCTAGTATAGCGTGGGTAGGCACAACTCGACGCGAGTCGACGAGAGAAGAAAGTGTTGAAACCTTCTCGCGATAAAAGCGCAAGGCATGTGCCGTAGTGGGAAGGGGGGAGAGGAGCCTACTATGTGACCCCGGATTTGAGTTACGACCAAGAGGGAGATAGAAAAGAAGGGCAGACATAATAAATGCGATGGAAGGAAAATATATATATATATATCGCATTAAAGATACTGCAGTAGCTGTATGGCTAGGATAGCGGGTGTGTATAGTCCCCCCGGGTATGTACGAGTACAACAAGGTACGAGTATACATCACCAGGTAGCAGGTGCCAGGTATACCGTAATCGAGTCTAGGAAGACTTTCATGTTGCGGCTGATTCACCCACCACCAAATACATGCCCAAGGCGGGTCAGCCAGCAAGCCGGCGAGCGAGCAAGCAAGTTGGACGCGAAGCAAAACCTACCAATCCCGTAAAACAAGAACACGTTCTTAACTACTGCTTGCTGCCTGCTGCAGTACTGCTGTGCTCAGATTGTCGTCTATGATCCCCACCGCTGCTTGATACGGGCGGAAACACATACCAGACTACTATTTACTAATAACACCAGTACCAGGTACGGCAGAAGACCGAGGAAGGCGACATTGGCTAGCGACAGATGATCGGTAAAGTTCGAACTTCTCACTACTGAAAAAGGGGCCATGTGATGATACAACTTGACCATCATAAGCGTCGGCCATTTGGTGTTGCTGGGGTGGGGGACGCCGAAAAAAATAGTCTCCTAACTGCAATGCAATATCGTACAAATACACATACGCATGCACCCCCCCCCTACGCTGCCCTTGGGGGACATCTCCTGACCCAGCAGCCCGGGGTGCTCGGTACTAGCCGACGCTGAAAAAAACGTCACCTATTTTCGACATTTTTTTCCTCTCAAAAGCATCACAAAGGGTTTATTTATACAAAGGTTTATACAGATTGACGCACTTCAAGAAGCGTCCACCCTGTGTACGTATATAGCAGGCACAGGCAGACAGGCGCCTCTCGGGCACGCATATACTGACTGCTGTACCAGGAACGCTACAACCACGAGAAAATAAACCGAGAAGACGAACCTTGTATATATACGATATCATCAGACCCCAGGTACGCTGTGGCTTAACAGGCGCACTGCTGCAAAAGCGGTTCGCACCTCAAATAAAAAAATAGCAACACTATACGTACTCGTAATGATATAATCATGCTTCGGCCCGGAAAGAAGAAAGTTCTACAACTCCAAAATAATTTTACAGCAGTGCACTCGTCCATACCTGTACTGCTTGTATCGTAGTGTTCAGCCTCGGGGGGCTGCGACAGGCCGAACAACGTGCCGGGGCGTTGTACCCACAAAACAGCGTGTGCTGTCCACACGTAGAGCATATACCAGTATTCGTAATATAGGTGTATATATAATATGTATGTACGAGCAAGTAAGCAGAGGTCTAATGGTATATCGGCATATCGGCAAGTTGCAACGTTGAATGATGTATATTAATATTAATCTGTTTATGTGCTCTCTGAAAAGAAGTACCGGTACCATGACGCTAACGAGTAATGCCTTCGGAATACCGCAATACGGCGAGGTGTCGGAGCGGTAACCAATTGGTCTGGGCCGTCGTAATTACGTAACGCCCCCTCTCCTCCTCTGAAAAAGCCAAATGTGTCTGTAGGAAACCCCTGTATTCCCACCCTACCCTATTAACCCAAAGCAGGCCAACCAAAGCAGGCCAAGCACGCCGATTGGCGCGAAAAGCTTCGATCCGTTCATCGACACCCCCGCTGGTCACGCTCGCCCTATGTGCACGACTGGTCGGCACGACACTTTGTGCAGGATGTGGGGTCATATTGGACGAGACTCGCCTTTCGACTGCCCGCAGTTTTTTTGGGATAAAACTCACCAAAACAGGCGGCGGAGCCGCGTGATTGCCTCTGCCTCTGCCCCTGCCGACCTCGAGCAGCCCAAAGGGTCTGAGTTCGGGTTAGATAGGTCTGGCTTCGGATTGGTTTCGGTAGACTTTCAAGGTTGAAATTGACCACACACGCCCTGCGCATAGCGAAAGCCCGCTGGACAAGCCGGCCGCTACATGTATATATATACGTATACATACCTGGTATACCAGTACGTATGATAAATGCAAATGGCGTGGCACCTGCAAGTAATGCCGCATGGAATACCGCCAGACGCCTGACCCTCGCTCGCATATCAGCATCGGCATACTTCCTCGAGAACTTGAGGTGTTCCGACCCTATCGGGGATTTCTCTTAGTCACGTGTCGAAGTGTCTCCTAATTTCGCGGTAATTACGTGACTACCCTCAAGGGCGGTAAATTCTTGCTAAACACTTCAAATAAACTATAATACATCAGATCATATAATTATAATGCGTACACCGCTGTATGCCAACAGTAGCAGAAGCACGAGAGCTGTTTTGGGCGAAGTTCAACAGCATTTGTTAATAAAGCAATACAGTAATATAGAGTAATAAGCGGGACGCATCCACACATTGACCGGCGTCTCGAAAATGTGCCCGCCCAGGAGAATAGCCAATGAAAGCGACGTACAAGTCAAGAGGTAAAGAGGGGACCACAGCACCACCCTTCGCCTCTATGCTCTCGATGTTTATTAACAGTCACAGCTTATCTTTTATGTTTGCTACGGCTCATCAGGCGCTCCAGACATGCATCACTCGCTTTGAAAGCCTTCACAACTACGTAAGCAGTGAGTATATATTAATTGAATATAAGAGTGATTAAAATTTAGGGCTGGACGCTGTAGAATTGCTGTAATGTATGTATAGTATACTGGCAGTAGAAATCTACTGGCAGTACGTAACTATCTACTCATTGAGTGTGCCAGTAGTTGTTGCCAGTACGTTTGATATTACGTACGTCTAAGAAACACACAACACTATTATGGAAACCCATCAAAATACGTTTCGCAAGAGAGGACAGAAGAGATACCAGTATGGCTTGTGCTTTGGGTGCTGGTGAGAGCCTACTTTGCTCCAAGTGCCCCCAGAGTTGTGTGTGTGTGTTCTTCACATTAAACCTTCCTTTCTACCCGTCGACATCCAGCACACCCAGTGTCCGTGCCGATTCTTCATCCTAAAAAGGTACCAGTTCTGTGGTCACAAAACTACGACACAGAGATACTACGCTCAGTGTAGTAAGCAGAGCAGACAATGCAATGCCATATACGACAGGCAAGACCTACCCTGCTAGCAATCCAGGTGCATGCGAGAGAAGAAGAGAAAAAAGAAAAAAAATAGGACCGACGGAGTAACATCGAACATCAGAGTGCGCCTGCGCGATGACGAGCAGTATACTGAAGCAATCCAGTATGCTGACGAAGTCAGTATAATATCTACTGTTTTCGAGGCTGCCAGTACCCAGTCTTGATTAAATTACAGTTTTGAGCCGTATACGAGTAACATATGTACTCGTGCATACTACGTAATGGAATATACAATGAATAACCAGGTTTCGCCCGACTTTTCCCGCTTTTGCGCTCTTCGAGCACGAATATTTCCCGACAGATCTGCTCTTATCCCGAGAAAATAACAAATCGCTCTTAAACGGGGATACGAGCGGTGCGGAGATAAGAGCTTCAACACTCCTATTAATACTATTAATAGTACTGCCCCGTTCCGAGGGACTCTTAAGTCGCTCTCAAGTCGGGTACACCACTGCTGTTCTGTTTGTAATTAATTTCGCAAAAGAGAGACGCAATACCAATAATATCTATAAATAACTTGTGTGCAACTGATGGTATAATATAGGGGGGTTGTGTGTAATATGAACATCAATAGAGTGTGGAATATGTCGATCTCACATATACTCGTCGCCAAAATCGAGTCCGCGGTCACGCGGTCACAGGACAGGCTACTATTTTGGTATACTACTAATAACACATATACTATTATTAGTATACTAAAAAAGACCAGGTGTATATTTCATACTTCATATGATACCTGGTATATACTACTTGTGGTATATATACCAGATATATTTAAAATACACTGCTGCTGTTAATAATAGCAACATAGCAACACAAGCAGTTCCTCCGCCTGCCCGGCGTTCACACACCACACACCACATGGTACTGCTGATGTATGCTGTAAGTTGACACACTCGTACCGAAAGACGGAGAGCTGGAGCTGTGCAGCTGCTGCGGGACATGCCACGTCCGCAGGTGCAACATGCACGCCACATGCCACATGCCAACATGCAACATTGCGCCACGTCAGTCACGCACGCCGCCAAGATACAAACCCCACATCCCACTTCCCATCAGTAGTGGACAGACACTGTTAGTGGATCTTCCTAAGGTAGCTAATTAAGCACTCTGATTGGCCAAGCAAGCACTGACCACTGGCATAGGGTTCGGGTTAGGGTTAGGGTTAGGGTTCGATCTGAGGGTCAACATTACTACTACCAAGACAAATACCCCCATTTGAAAGATCCACTATCACCCTTTGTCCACCCCTCCTTCCCATCCCCACCGCTCACATTATGGTATTTTAGTGTTAAAGAAGCATTATTGGCATGTAAATAAGAAATTAGTACATATACAATACGTACGGCATGATATGATACGGTGTACCAGGTATCTTTTACAGAATACCCAAAGAATTATACGTATCATACGTATATCCAGAATAATAGCAACATAAACACGTATACCAGGTTAGGTGAAAGCTGAAAGTGTACACGTATCAGGTACTGCTGTATATGTACGTATACCTACAGCAGTATTTATGTGGAAAAGTCGAAACGTAGAAATCAGCGAGTACGGTACGTATACCTGGTATACGAGTATTTAGGCCATCCCTTATCGAAGCTTTTTGAAATCCGGACATCGATCCGAAACCTGTTCGAAACTGGCAATTTTTCAGGCCGAATTTCAAATTTATATATTAAAAAAATTAAATATATGTACGCGTATGGTATGTCATATTCGGGACGGCCTCCATCCGTAAATGGTTCCACTTCCGGAAAAAATTGTGTCCGAAAAAGGCGCCTGTCTGGGTTTTATAACTTAAAACCGTGACGGGTTTCCACACGTCGTCGGAGGCAGCGTTGAAATAAGTCGGAAACTAGTCTACGTAATCATATATAGCTACGAGTCCTACACCGCTGTCCTTGCTTCTTGCTGTTGATATGAGCGAATGCGGGTTTCCACTTTACGCCGCGCCAAATAAGGATACGTAGTGCTGCCCCCCTCCAGAGTTCAGAGCTGCTTGAAGCCGTTTCTACGACCGACCGCCGACCGAGATTGATTGGATACAGTTACGAGTAGTATACAGCAGTTAGTTGTGCAAACGTGCAAACAGCGTATCATACCGCGGCACAGCAGTAGTAGTGCGATTCGCCAAACTCACCGAATCAACCAACGCAGACCTGGTTCAAGACAGCACACAGCAGTAAAATATTAAGAGTAGTGTGTCAACCATAGTGTCGAACAAGTGGTAAACTCTATTGTTCATTATTAACAATACGTAGTGCTTGCGGCTAACCCGACCCAACAAGGTAGCCAGCAAACTTACTGATTTCTTGAGGCGCTCGACTCCAAGGGAGCTAACTTTTTCTGGCCTCCTTCACGCTCACTTCTGTTGTTAATATTAATAGTACCTTGACAAGTACCAGGTATATAACAGCACAACGATACAACTATTATTGCGGAGGACCATAGTAAACCATACTGGTAGTAAATAGGACCTACCGTAAACACAAAAACCAGTATATTTTCCTATTTTTACGAACAATATTTGGTCCTATTTACTATTGTTGTTGTTGTCTTCACATTAAACCCGTTCTTTCTACTCAACCACATCAGTACACCCAGTGCCTGTCCTGATTCCCAATCCTAGAGAGATACAAATTCTGTGGTCACAGACTGTGAAGCAGAGAAAAACCAAAACAAAATAAACGCAAATTAATGAGTAAAGCAAGTGAGATGCGTAACGTACCGCGTACGAGAACACAGCGACACGAGCCGAACCAAAAAATAAGACCAAAAAAGACAAATAAAAAACAAGTTCTGAAATGAAACAGAATACAAATGACGCAGGGAGACAGAAGCGCCCCTAGACGAAAAGCACACGTGCCCAAGAGGAACAGATAACTGCTGCACGGGCGAGGCAACACGAAAAAAGAGAGAGACACCGGCATAGGGTGGAAACAAAGGGAGAAACAAGGCAAAAAAAGCAAGAAAGAAGACACGAGAGAGGAAAAGAGAAAAATAGTTCTCAAGGCAAGCTCAAGGCGATGGTAACAACAAGTTCCCGTTTCTGCTATAAAAACTGATACGGGGACCATGTCACACCTTCTGCCATCTCATTCCCACTCTAAAAACAAAACGGTGTCAAGAGTCGATACTACCTCTGCCGCGCCCCCCCCAGTGAACACATCAACGGAAACAAATAATAGAATTCAAGGACTAGTCGAGCCGATATCTGGCCACACGATCTATCATTTCGTTTCTGCATTCGTCGACAGCTGTATCAGTACGGCCGCCCCTGCCCCCCCCCCCCCTCTCCTGGTCGCCTCTCTTGGCGTCCTCAGCTGTATGCCGTAGCCAGCTCCTCTCCGCTTCGGCCCTGTGCCACCTCGCCATGGAATGGTCCGCCGCCTCGCCAACCCCCCGATACCACACCCCCCTCTTTTTAGCCGCCCTCGGCCATAGTACCGTCTCTGCTCCGAACAGTAAAGGGGAGCTTTCTGTGGAGCCCTCTGTCGCTCGAAAAACCCTGAGGTCATCTGCTAGACATTGTGCCCAGTTCTTTTCTGGTCGGCCAGGCCCCGGGTTCGTCCCACCGGCGATCGTCCCAAACATCACCCGCCTGGTCAGCCGCTCATTGGTCGTGCGCTGTACGCCCCCCGCAAAGAGGAGGCGTCGTTTGCGGATGGTCGTCTCAACGCTCTCGCATTGTGCCTTCTTGAGAGCCTTGGCGTACGACATGAGATGGTCGGTGCGTTGTCGGCGCTGGAAACCAATGAGCCGTAGGAGGAATTTGTGGTGTGCCGTTCGGAGCTCAGCGAAGTGCTCCTGGCCAAGGGTCCACGTCACACACCCGTACAGCAGTGTCTCCATCACCTCGGCCTTTAGCATGCGCACCTTTAGAGTGAACGGGGCATCCTCCATATCGTACAGCTCCCGCTTGAACCGATTGTAGCATGCCCATGCGAGTCGGATGCGTCGTTTGATCTCTGGCATAATGTCCGCGTTTGCGACTATGGTCCCCCGTAATTATACATATTATACAACATCAACAACAAAAACCACCCATGTTGCAAAGGTCGTCAGAGTCCGAGCCCAAGCCATCGAGACTCAGTAATTGACTCGCGAGTCTGAGTCTAATCGAAGTACTGAGTCCCCAGGGTACTGTAAATAGAAGCCGAAATGACTGAGTCCTCGCGAGTCCCCAGGGTACCAGAAGCTGAAATGACTCGAGTAATCGCGAGTCCCCAGGGCCCAGGGTACCGAAAACTGAAATTACTGAGTTCTCGCGATAACCCAGGGTACCGAAATCTGAATTGACTGAGTCCTCGCGAGTACCCAGGGTACCAGAAGCTGAAATTACTGAGTCCTCGCGAGTACCCAGGGTACCAGAAGCTGAAATGACTGGTACTCGGATGTACTGGTACTCTGGTGACTTTTGCAAATATAAATATTGCTATCAATATTGCTATTAATACCAATATTAATATTGATAAAAGAACGCTTTGCTTTTGTTTTTTGGTGCTGGCGTGGCAACACCTCGTATCATGTGTATGTGTATTATATCGTGTGTTACTACGTACCGGTATACGCTTTGTTTTAAGCGAGTAACGAATCTTCCGCATGCAAATTGCAAATATAGACTCGTTTCGACAGTTAAGTTTCTCCAGAATACACTACTCGTCGTGAGTTCTCGTTGTATTTTAAGACTGTTTCTTACGTATTGCGATTTGCGTATTACCAGGTATATAATAAGGATACGTTTGGTGCCACGAATTTCCTGCAAGCAAAGAGACTCGTTTTGACAGTAAGTTTCTCCGGAATTCTCTTGGTCGTTGCCATTTTCAGGCCGCTTCTTACGTAGATATTGCAATTTGCTTTTCCGTTTTCCCCAATAAACGATCTAAAGCCCCACCTGAGAGCTTCTGAAACAAGGCAAAAATAAAAACTAGCATGACTGCGTGAGATCGAGGATTTCGTCGGTGTGATGATACCGGTATGATATGGTATCCTGCTCGTCTCATAAGATATTCGTAAGTAGCGTTGCGTATCACAGCAGCACATCATCAATTGAAATTTGAAAGTTTTGGGTCGACTTTTAAGTTATGTACTTCAGATTTCAGATGTTCATGTACACGTATCATTTGTACGTATTATCAGCCAGTATATACTGCTGCCACGAGTATACGTACGAGTACACACGTAGACGCAAACCGAACCATCAGTACGTATACTCGTACGTAGTACGTACATATTTTGTACAACGACACACACCTGGTAAACTGGTACGTAAGGAGTAAGTATACTGGTAGCTGGTACCTGGTAGCAGATATGCCATCAGCCCGGTCAGGTAAGTCGCCGCAACAGGCAAGCCGGCTCTACTCTCAACTCTGACTTGAACAGGCAAGCTTAACAGGCAAGCTTAACCCATTCAGAACTGAAAAAATATCCCACAATAATAATAAGTAGTTTGTCCCCAAATAAGTGGAACCAGTTCTTAAGGGGTTAACCCTTATAGGACTGGAGTCCCGTTTTGGGGACAAATCACTTAGAATTAGACTGGTTTGTCCCCAAAACGGGACTGC
Source organism: Saccharina japonica (assembly GCA_008828725.1). Classification (NCBI taxonomy): domain Eukaryota; class Phaeophyceae; order Laminariales; family Laminariaceae; genus Saccharina; species Saccharina japonica. Next base: position 996,957 of record MEHQ01004335.1, read on the forward strand.
AGTTCTAAGAGGGTTAAGCTTATAGTTGTCCCTTAAGCAAACCCTCGTACTGCTTTACCACTACTGTTATCCTGTACCTGGTACAGTATATACCAGGTATCAATATATCATACCCCTGGTAGTCTACACCATTGCACCGGGATACCGCGCCTATTATACCAGTCTCTGTGGTACTGGTATATATTTCATTTATATTTCCGCTCTGAACTTTCAATCAAGATTTATGGAACCTGGTACCTGGTGAATACGAAGCGACCCTGACGCTTTGCACGAAATCGTGGCAATTTCTACTATTAATAGGGAAGGGGAGGGCGGGGCGAAAAACATCCTCTCGTATATACATAGTCGTAGATAAATATACTTCGAAGTATGCAGATAATAACAGACTGCTACGTATACACGCTGAACTCGCTGAACGAATTAGTGCCCGCTTCATCTCGCAATACATCTATTAATAATACTCGAATACATAATAGAACTATCATACGTAACTATAAACTCGTTTGGGCTGGTCGGTGTTAATTAATATTAATAGGTTACTTGCCGGTGGCCACGTTTTTTTTCTTTAGCTTTCAAGAGTTTTTTTTTGTTTTAATGTTGTCCGTTCTTGCCCGGTGGCTACGTACGAGTACGAGTAATACGGCTTGTACGAGGAACAACGCCTGTTATGTTCCTCCCTTTTCCGCTTGCGACACCCTCGGGATTTGGAAGTCAATCACAATCGCGAAGGGGAACCTTGTACGTATTGCCTAGAATATATAACATGCACTTTTTCTTTCTTTCTTTCTTTGCACAATTGAATGTCCTTCTCCGGCCGCCGCGGGTCTCTTCTACGCACATCTGGGTCCCGGCCGAGCTGCCTTCGTGGAGCGTGGTCTGGGTGTTCAAAGTCACGAGAGCTGGCTCTTTTCAAGAGGTTGCGTTCCGCTTCGCTGAGCCACGCAGGGGCATGGCAACTCAGTTTTTGATATGTTTTCGCACTCTGCTGCTATATAATCCACACCGCCCTTCCAAGCTCAATGCTAATAATACCAGGTACAATACTAGTCGTGGTGGCAGTCACGGCACAACAGCAGAAGCTACGCTTCACGCTCTTCGCTCCGTGACAGCGACGAACAGCAGTGCTCTATCTCTATATTATGTGATCTTCTGTTTGCGCTTGGGTGTACCGTCGTACAGCAGTATGATAGTATAATAGAAACACAATCAAGCGGTGCAATCATTTCAAAAGCAGCCGCTCAGCCGCCCAGCCACAGCGCCATAGCAGCAGTACACCGCAATACAACAGCAACGGTACAACGGCAGCTACGCTTCAAGGTCTTGTGTTTGTGACAGCAGTCACGGGACGGTGCTTTTGTGTAGTACAAGTACAGCAGCCATTGCGTAGCTGTGAGAGATCCACGTCCAACGCAAAATCAAATCCAATCCACCCCTCGTCGTACCTCACAGCTACACAATGGCTGCTGCACTTGTACTACACAAGGAGGAACGCCTGCTGTGTTCCCCCCTTTTCCCTTTTCACTTGCAACAACAGCCGGATTTCAAGTCAACCGCGGAAGGGTAACCTTGTGCTGCTTGCTTTGCTGTGGTATGTATGCTATAATTGCGCCCTGTCCGCGTACAAAGAGGCAAAGTAACGGCGACCTGGGACTGGGTTCGTCTTGTACCCTCTGGTATGCACGTATGCACCCTACTCGTACTGCTGTAGAGTGTAATATTCCGAAAACTTTTTACGTACTCGTAGCAGGTATAAAACTATGACTACGTACTCCTTGGTATTTGTGCTGCTGTACATACTGTAGTAGCAAATACATATCGGTCGTTGGAGAGCACCGCACGCACATTTACCTATGGTACACAGCAATCGCTGGCACAGCAGGGCAAGTTATTTCCTCTTTTGGGGTATGACTCACGGCAGCAGCAGCAGCAGCAGCGTTGACGACGAGCATGTAATAGTTCTACAGCAGTAGAACTTCGGCTGCGCCTATGATGTGATGAAAGTGATTCCATCTGACGCGCAAGGAAACAAACACACGCACTCGGGAAAAATTCCAAGCTGATTTCCTCGAGTACAGCGTGATGAGGAGAGTACAAACACCGAGCGTTGAATTTTACGAAAGGGTCTAGAGTCTACAAGTAGAGTCTAGAGACGAGATCTTTCCAAAGCCGCAATTTGGTTGCTTGTTTACATATTTTACACTTGCTGCACCCCCTTTTGTCTATACGAACATTGGTTCGGAAATTCGTCCCACAGGAGGTGTCATCTCACTGTAAAGTGTAAGTGCGTTGCACAATTGTTAAACGTTAAGCTGGGCGGGAGAGCAAGGACAGAAAGACTGCTGGCTGCCACTGCCGCCATACGAGCCTAAACCTATACTTCTCAAGTATACGAGGGACCTCAATCTCTCGTAGGGACTTCAATCTATCGTAGCAATTGTAGCGTTTCTTCTACGCAGCAGCTGGCAGCGCAAAAACCAAATGGGTCTATATACGACGTGCGACCAAAAAGACAGACGACTACCATGATGGTATCGTACATATCATACAAAATAACAGGTTCGCCTGTGTATGCACCAAGCCAGTTGCCTGCTGGGTTACCTGGTGATTCTGTTCATACCACATGTGGGTCTACAGAATAGCTACGTTCCATTGCTGCTGTTGTTGATGCACTTGCACGTAAATATCGTACATACTCGTACCTCATTTCGCTTGCACAAGTCCAGGTCGCCACGTCCAGCGGCCACATCGCCCTCCCCAGCTTCCTCGTCGGCACGCCCATCCCTCTCCGGGGTCGGTGCAGGTCTTTCCCCTCCTCCCATTTTTTGGCCACCGGGCTTCACCTCCTCCACACCTCGTTTGCTTCCTCTCGGGGAGGCACTGTCCATGGTCGAGGCACCGTCTTTGCTTACGGCGCGTTCGCTCGCAGTTACCTGAGGAGAGGTTGGTCAGCGGAAACAGGACGAAAATAAACACATAAAATAACAGGCGCTGAACTTGAAAGCTGCCCCGCTCGCGTCGAGGTGTTCCCTCTACTGGGACTACGAAAGGCATGGCTACAGTCGTCGACAGGGAGGCGGCGACACAGACAGGCCAACACACGCACCAGAAGACCGAGGCCGCTCATGAGGAGGACAAAAGGCCGGCCCCTTGAGTCGCCCGGGGGGGGATTGTGGGCCAGCCAGAAACTGGCTCGCAGAACTTGACGGCGATGGTGATGACGAGCGCACGGGAGCACCGACGTGGCCGACTGAACTTCTCGATTTGCGATCAGCGATCGCACAAGGCGGGGATGTCTTGAGCCTCGACTCAAAAACACAAGCGTCCGTGCACAAGCCAGGAGCGGGGATTCGATAGGAAGTGTTCTATGGGATGAACCGAGCTTCGCTCTTAATAGGTTAGGACCTTGCTCTTGAGGAATCGACGCTCGCTGTTGGGTTTCAGTCGCCTTGTTCAGCGGCGTTGCGAAGCACGTAAATAATACCGGAGAATCCCCCTCCCAAATAACGCTCTGACAAGCTAGTGGAACTCCTGTGAATTTTTGGATTGTAAGCAAAAGCTCACTGCAGCAGCAGTGAAAAAGCTCCGCCCCCGAGAAGGCGGGAGCAGCCGATCAAGAGCATTGGCGAGCTTCTTGTTTCGTCTCTGACTTGACCACCGGATCGTAGCTGCTAAAGGTGTGAACACTAGGACGCTTGGAGATCTGACTCGTTTTAGTTTTATTCTGGTCGAAGACACGAGACTATAATAATGATGGGAAAGCAGGGGAGGATGGGAAGCTTCTCCAACAACGCTAAGGGCAAAGCCGGGAGCTCTACGGGGGCCAAGAAGAAGATAGTCATCAAACCGTTCAAGGTGAGAGCACCTCCGCGTGTTAAGCATGACCTCGCATCCTGCGGTTCCATTTGCCCAAAGTTAGAACTTTCTCCATTCGACCCTTGAGATTGTGCGTGCACACATCATCAAATGAAAGTCAAAGTCGCTCGTCACCCAGGGACAGAGAGCGATCGACACTGACTGCCTTTTGCTGCTGGGCTGCTGCTTCTGCTGCTGCTGCTGGTGGTCCTTGTTTTCGAAAGTAGCAGTTGGGAATTCGTGTACGAGTACGGGTGAGATGTTCATGGTCTGTACACCTGGCTAGCTCCCCGTTCTGTACAAAAGCGTGCTCAGTACGGCGCAACCAACTGGCACAACCAACATTAGGCAAACAAACGGCTAGTCGAACGGCGAGAGAAACACGCTTCCAACTTTTTTCGATCGCACCACTGCTACGTAAAGTCTCGCTCCTATCGTTACCTCGACGGAAGTGCACAATTTGTCAAGCTCCTGCCGCGGAGAGCGCGGGGCGCCGCGGCTCGAGACGAACCTATTCACAGGTTGTGTCGCCCGGACCTCCAGACTCCCGACCCACGCCGAAAATCGAAAAATGGGGCCGAAACACCCCTAAACGGCGGGACCCGCCGGCAAACAACAGCAGCAGTCAACAACATATTCGCTGAGGCAAACACAGCAAACACAGCAGGTATGTATGTATTCACACCAGGCACGACTTTACCAGGCACTTGAATGTTCGTGCTTGTACGAGTACGTACTCCTTGCTCAGCGACCCGTACCAGGACTCTACCTCCACGAAAAGCGAAAACAGCAGCGCCAGTCAAGCCGAACCAACGCCCCCCGCTTGCCCCGGGAATACGCCACGCCGTGAATATATACTTCGAAGTATGCCCCCATTGTCAGTAGTATGCGTCTCATCAAAATATGTACGTATCAAATTGTGTTTTTTTGGACATCGGCAACGATTTCTCTTCCGGCCACGGGTCTTTTCTCGCGCTTTCGGCCGCGCGGCACGCAGGAGACCCGCGTGTATACACGCCTCAAGTTCGGGCCACGGCCGAGGTCCGTGGCGCGTGCTCTAGGCGTCCAAAGTCGCGAAAACTGGCAAGTAACTACGACATATGTTTCCGCCGAGGTAGAGCCTGCCAGCACAATACAAACCCCCCATATTTCAAGATTGTGCTCTGCTCTGCTGCTGTATCATGTCCGATTTTACTGTCCATGGAACTCTCTACCATGTTGCAGCTACGGATTAAGAGCAGTAGTCGCACATCAAGCTCTTCCTGTCGTGACGGCTACGGACGGTGCACATGTGTCTGCGTGTGTGTCTCCTGTCGACCTAGGAAGTAGGAACGAACACGTAGTGTGCGTAATCTCAGCAGGGCAGGACACCGATGATGCGCACGCACACTTGCTCCGCAATCCAAAAGCAACCGCGCAGCGACGGTACACGCTACAACAGCACCAGCGGTGCAACAGCGGTACAACAGCACCAGCGCTTCACACTTTGGCCTATGTGACAGCCACGGTGCTTTTGCGTTCGTATCCATATGGGTGTGCAGTGTTCAACAGGAGATGCATGCAATAATTATGTTTACATTTCCACGTACAATTTTGTAGTCAAGCACACGTCGTCGAACCTCAGCATCCTGTTACACAGCAGTATACAGCAGTACTCGGAGGTAAACACAGCAGTAGGATACGCCTGATGGCGATGATCCCCCCGCTTTTCAGCTTGCGACACCCCCGGGATTTGAAGTCAACAACATCCCGAAGGGGAACCTTGTATACCAGTATTCCATCGTTTACATAAGGCACTATTATTGTATTGCGGGGGACCGTAATAAATAGAACCTACGGTACACAAAAACCTACCATATATATGTACTTCATTTTACCAACAATGTTTGGTCCCCTATTTACCATGGTATTTTCATATTTTTTCTACGAGGTAACAATATGTGGTCCCATTTACTATGCATGGTCCCCCGTGAAAGGTTCAACCCAAGCTACCCGACAATTTCGAGGACAACACCTGGGAAAAGCTCCAGCGGGCTGTGTCGGCGATCCAGAAGAAGCAGCCCATCGCCACCAGCCGGGAAGAGCTGTACCGTGCGGTGGAGGACCTGTGCGTGCACAAGATGGGCGCCAAGCTTTACGACAGGTCAGTCAGCACAGCAGCAGCAGCAGCAACAGCAGCAGCAGTAGTAACAGTTACTGCTGCTGTGTCAGTGCTCATGTGCGGCAACCTACTGCTGTAACCCCCCTCGAAAGAACCGGCCTGCATAGACCTACTGAGTGCTGCTGTATAATAGTGTTTTAATAACAGCTCACGTGGCAAAGAGGTACTCAGACTTGCACTGGTTAGTGATCTATTCACATAGTAGCATGGTCATACTTGGACTATTTGATACTACAGTAGTACGGGGTATCAGTAGCAGTAGATCTGCTCTAATTATGTTTTGGATTGTATGTACTTTTCGTTATCGTACACATATAATACCAGGTATAGATTAATACCATTGGCAGTACTGTAGTGCTCTTAGACCCGAACCGATGTTATGTACCTGGTATTATAGTTGGTACTTGCCATCTGTCTGGTTGGTATTAATAGTACAAGCTATTCGTTGCCGTGTTGCCATAGCGGTATGCGGAAAATGAGCTGGAAGGCTTGCTTTGCTTGTTCGCTTGTTCGCTTGTTTGTTTGTGCCCCCTTCTCCGAAGAGACCCCGAGTCGTGTACATCGTGACATCATGCCATGACATGCCATTGCAGCTTACAGTATTGAATTAGTACAACAATACGATTGCGTTGTACGTACATGACATATCCTAATGTGAGTGACTCATGTTACATTTTCATCCTCTACTGCTGTACCTGGTACTTTTGATGTATGTACGAATACCAAAAATTATTACGAGCGAAACCGAAAAACACAATCTCTCCGTACCCTAGTCGCGCACGCCTTCTCGCTATGTCCCTCAACCCAACACGCACCCGCACGATACACCCCCCGTAAAGTACGCCACCCTTACGATACAGCACCCTGACCCTTACCCTGCCTTTCCGTCGGTCATTATTTTGCTGTCGGTTTTCATGGACGCGGGCAGATTGAGGGAGGAGTGCGGATCGCACGCACGCGCGGAGATGGAGTCTCTGCAGGGACAGACCCCGGATTGTAACGCCTTCCTGCAGCTAGTAGACCAAAAGTGGCAGGACCACTGCTCCTCGATGCTCACGCTGAGGAACGTGTTCCTCTACCTGGACCGCAGCTTCGTGCTGCAGATGCCGAGCCTGCGGAGTATCTGGGACATGGGGCTGGAGCTGTTTCGGCTTTACCTTCAGGTAAAAGTGGTAAAAGTGGTAAGAGTGAAAAGGCAGGACCAAGGGTAATATTAGAAGGCATCAAACGGAGCAGCACGTGTTTTTTTTTTTTTTTTGTTTGCAGCGCTCTCGGCATTCGTCTAAGCTTCCCTGGTGGTAGTGGTGGTGGTAATTGGTGGCGGTGTCGATGGTGGTGGTGGTTGGTGGTGGTGGTGTCGATGGTGGTGCTTGGTGGTGGTGGTGGTGGTGATGGCTCTTGCCTGCGAATGGTTGCGGCCAAGAAGCTGGGCTTTTTGTCGTTCATGGCGTGCTAGCACCCTCCGAGCCTCCTGCGGTAAATCCAAGCGTGGGCGTCGAGATTTATTCCTCCTTTTTGTTGTTGTGTTTCGTCTTCTTTAAACGAGTTTTGGTCGAGGTGCAACGTGTTTCTACTTACACTGTTAAGAAGTCCACGCTGCGAGAACGCTGCGTTTCGTATAACGTTTTTCGGTTTTTGTTTTTGGCGTTTTTTCCCAAGTGAGTTTCTAGTCGTGGGAGGAGAGTACCCAGCCTGCCGAAGAGCACCAGCAATCTTGGCAGAAGAAGCAAGCAGGGTGCGGACCGGTTTTTATTTGCGGAGTAATCTGATTGTCCACGCGTCTAGAGGTTTTCGAGCAGGTGCGGCAGGCCGCGCGCACGGTAGCTTGCCGACAAGCCAGCCAGTGGGCGAAACATAAGTCGACTTTTTTTTGCGCGAAATATCAGCGACGGAAGCGTGCGATTCCGTTTGCGAACACGGCAGGCGGTTTAACAATGCACGGCACCTGGCTGAAAACCTCATCACAACCCCCCCACCCGCGCTATTTTGTTTTTGTTTGTTTTTGGCGTGCTCTCCCATCACAGGGCCTTCCGGAGGTGCAAGGGAAGACGGTGACGGGGATCTTGACGCTGGTAGAGCGAGAGCGAACAGGGGAGGATATCAATCGCCCCCTGCTACGCAGCCTCCTCCGCATGCTGTCGGCGCTGCAGGTGAGTTGCTGTAGTCCACACGCTCGGTGGTGATGGTAGTGGTGGTGGTGGCAGTGGTCGTAGTGGCGGTGGTGATGTGATGGTGATATTGTTCCGTCCTCGGTCCAATGCGCACACTAAAAGCGTTTGCCGCCGATGCCTGGAGCGCGGCACTCTCTTATAACCAGTTACCCTACACCAGTTTGTAGTGTTTACCGGTAGTCGTAGGTAGTTGTAGTAGTAGCAGGAGCAGCAGCAGTAGTAGTTGTAGTTGTATTAATAGTAGTATTGATAGTAGTAGTAGCAGTAGTAGTAAAAATTCACAGTGACCGACCTGTCTGAGGGACGAGACTGCGGTGCCGTCGCCGCTTGACTATGTGAACTAATGGGACTCTGATGGAGTGACAGAGCTGCTCAACTTGGTACCATAGACTACTGGACGGCAATGTATTTATGTTGTACGAAAGCAGTACCAAGTACTGTAGTTGTCCCTATGTAGTGCCGGTACAGTATGCACCAGCCAACAATAACAGCACTATAGCGACAACCGGCACTACTCCACACACTGCCACACTGGTTAATTCCATCTGTGCCCAGCGATTTCACTGGCACTATACAGGCCAGCCGGGACTACTCAGCCGGTACTATATAGGGACCACTACTGCTGTACGCATAGTCGGCGTTCGCGGCCGGCGTTTTCCCAAATCGACAGACTCTTGGCCTACCCCAGTTTCTTCGAGAGCTTTGGGGTGACCACCGCCTTCCGGGCGATTGAAACCCCCAACCAAAGCTCCACCGCGAAAAGCGGGGGCGGTCCCGACAGCCGTTTCCGAAAATGCACAGAACCCCCCTGCACCTATATGATATGATACCTGCCAGGAACTACGTAGGAAAAACAAATGCATAAATACCGAAATTGTGTCGGCGCTCGCCTTCGTCGGCCATTTTGGCGACAGGTGTACGAAGAGCTGTTCGAGGGACGGTTCTTGAAAGAAACGGAGGAGTTCTACGCCGCGGAAGGCGTTCGTTACATGGAAACCGCGGACGTGCCGCACTTCCTGCGGCACGTAGAAGAACGCCTCCAACAGGTTTGCACAATTCGTTTTTCTCCGTCGTGGCTGTGGTTGGCGAGGGGGTTCGAAACGATCGAGACCAGCTCGCGCACAATAGCGCGTGGCTGTAATATGAAGAGGAGGTAAACCTATTTATAGTAGACAAAGACATTTCGTGCCCGCAATTTTGGGCGAGAAATATGGCAAGTCGTTTCGTTTATTTTTTCGCTTGGGACTTTTGCGATTGTGTGGCGCGAAAAAAAGTTAGGGCTCACCGCACCTCACCTCACTGGACCGTACCGCGCCGCACAGCACCTCACCGCACCGCACCGCGCCCCAATACAGCCAGATGTTTGTGGTAGGTGTGTGTTTGTTTTGCGCGTTTTTTGCTCCGTTGCCGCGGGGCATACGGCCCAAATATTTCGATGCACACAGCGCATGCGTAGCGTGTGGCGTCATTGTTGAAGCGCAGGGGAGGCACGGCCCCCACAACCCCTCGCCGCCGTCCGAGATGACGCCAGACGCCGGCCCGTTCCAGACCCGTTCCACACCATACCGTCGAGATGCTCTTGCTAACTCGACATGGTATCTATACGGCACGTATGTTGGTTGTGCTTGGGAGATCGATGTAGATACGACGGAGGTCTGGAAATTGTGCTTGTATGGTTGATGGGGTATGTGGTGTCGGCGTTTTGCGGCGTGTCATCCCTGGGACGTGGCGCACGATTCCCCCGTGTCGAGAATCGTGACGGGATTGACTGCACACCCGTACCTTCGTCTCTTGGATACGGTGACATCCCTGCTCCAGGTTTATTGTGGTATGGAGTGACTACAACATAACACATCTGTTTGTGTGTCGTGCGAGCTGTGTATATGTGTCTTCCTGATTATCGTCCCCGACTGAGTCGTAAGGGCCCGTATTAACGAAGACAGCAAAAATTCAATTTGGAAAATAAAATCCTATTTGAATGTGATTTCGCAAAAAAAAAGTGGTTTGCGTCCTATGGGGAATAGTGAATTGCTCGTTCAAATATTTATGAAATCGAAAAAACACAGCATGCGTCACAGCGCCCAGGTGAAAAAAATCGACGAGAGGAGACGAGAGGGAAAGCATGCGTCGACGCGTGCGCGCCGCCGCCAGCATACTTTTGCTTTTGACCGCCCAGGCTAGGAAGCTATCGCTCTCAGGGTCTCCTGGGTGGGCGTAGGGATCCCTGGAACGCCACGGGCGAGACAGGGGCGGCGATTGTGTTATCGAAGTCTTGAGCGTATCATGCTGTTTTTGGGTCGATCGCTCGGTTTTTGATCGGGTTGGAGCATCGAGCTGGTTGAAAAGTTGGGATTGCGACCGCCATGATTGGTTTTGAGGCGCCACCGCCGGGGTACGCTGTGCTATTGTCTATAGGCGTGGGCGCGGCTGTTGTCCCGGTGGCCTCGGGTTGTGGTTCACGTGTTGTCGCCTCTGTCGTGGTCATCGATGCCACCAAGAAATGATTCCATTGTACCGGGGGCGTTTGCCCACCGTGGACATGCCGGTCCAAGTCGGGCCAACTCCTCAATTTGATTTGAATTCTTTGGAAAAGAAGGTCCTGGGACCTTCTTGGTTTTTTCGTCCAATTCAAATTGATTAGACCCCAAGATCCTAATCTTTGATGCTGGTGCGTGTGTTGACCAATTAAAAGCGTATTTGAATTTTATTTTTTCCAAATTGAATTTATTTCATACTCGTTAAAACGGGCCCTAAGCCCCGTGAACGCCGTTAGTTATAGACTGATCGATGGAATGTTCCTACACAGCAGTGACACATTCCCGGTAAAGTAACTGTCTATCATGGAGCGAGCAACTCGACGTGCTTGCGCTGTTTTTGTTGTGCATGCGGATGGGATCGGCAGGAGGCGGACCGAGCGTCGCTGTACCTAGACCCGTCGACGCGAAAACTTCTCATCGCGAAGGCGGAGGGGCAGCTGCTCAAGCCCCACACCCAGGTAGGTGTTGAGTGTTGAATGTGCGCGCGAAATCTCGTCGGTATGTTTTGTTGTTCGTTCGCCCTGTTGGTTGAGTGGTGGGTTGTTGGTTCGTTTTTTTGTGTACGGGTATTTACTTGTTTGGTTGCCCGTTAGTATTAGTTGTTTTTTTTGTGGGGTTGTATGTTTGTTGTCGCACTCTCTTGACGTCGTGGCTGTCTTGTGCTGTGATGGTGCCTCTAAGGACGGTCGGGGCAGGCCTGGCGTGGTCCTTGTCGGGCTGCGCAGATGAAGCGCTTCGGCTCTGGGGCAGCTGTTGCGATATCGTTCTGGCACAGCCGTTTGGTGATCATCGCTTTATTCGATAGCCGCCACCGCGATGCTTAGCGTACCGCGATGTCGTGTCGAACCTCGATGTGGTAATCTTGAAACGGTGCAATAATTCGGGAAGACGGAGGTATCAAATTCGAATTCGTTGCTGTTTGCCAATTCGGTGCATTGCTATCCTTACCGTACGAGTATCACCATCCTTGCTCCCTACGTAGCGTGAGAGGATCGTACTACTCGCATTGTTTTGTAGGTAACTGTTGTGGCCTGACTTTCGTTTGTTGTACTGTTGACCCTGGCTTACGTTGCCTCCAGGTTATGCCTTCCGATAAATGAGTAATTGTGGTACTTTAGTGCAGGCGAGAGGCCGAAAATCCTGCATTTGGTTGACTACATGACTACATAGAGAATATATCGACGATTGAGTGATTATTATTGGATAAATTATTGTCGTGCCATTGCCAGTGCGGTCTTCGCGTGGGCGCCACGCAGTTACTGACCACTGCATTGTGTGCCGCAGGCGTTGCTGGAGAGGGGCTTCGCAAGCTTGATGGATTCGCAGAGGTTGCCCGAGCTGAAGCTGATGTACCAGCTCTTCCAAAGGGTGCACGCGCTGGACGAGGTGAGGTTTTGGAGAATATTCTGAGAACGCTTATGATAACGTTTCTAGCAACGTTCTGAGGAACGCCGTTCTGTGGATCCAGAGTAAGCGTAAGGTCGCAAGAAGACCGTGGTTTAGCGCAGCATATTGAAAATAATATGCATACTCTTGTTCTCTCCCCCTCCCCGACAGCCAGTCGTGTTTGTCTGTAGAGCGATGCGTGATTGCCCGGTGCTTGTAGTTGCGGAGGATTCCTATGTTGGTCTCACCCATCGGGCCATTGACAGCAGGGGGTGTTGTGAAAAAAGAGACACAATTACACCATGCGAGGCGTAGCATAGTGGACGGCCATAGTAGCACCCATCAGCGTCAGCGGCGCGCCTTCAAAATGTGGAACATGCGTTTCGCTCTTGCTTCCAGGACACCTCGATCCGTGCAACTTTAACGCTTGCTCTTGTCCCGCCGTCGCTGCGCGCTCTCGTCGCTCGTGCCCCCCTGTAATATGTCTCTCGGAGAACAGCTCAAGGCCGCTATGACTGCCTACGTACATTCCCGGGGACTTTATATCGTACTCGACAAGGTGCGCACTGGGTTTCCGCTCGTTTCGGAGGCGTGTCCTCGCTCGCCTGAAAATAACGGCAGTTACTCCGCAACTCGTACTATTGATACTATCGACAATTACACGTACAGTAGAGCGAACCGTTTCGTGTGTGTTTTGGTGTAGCGCGGTGGGTGTCGCCCGGTCAATGTAGGGCGCGTGTATGACGAAATGGGATGGGGCTCATGGCGTATTTGTTGGCAGGTTGATTGTGCAACGCCGAAGGTGTCGCGACCTCCGGTCGTCTGTTGATTTTGGGCTTGGTTTTGGACGTTGTTTTCTGCGCGGCTTATCGTTTCCGCTTCGGTTACCGTATAGGCTACGGTATATACTGTAGCTGCTGTTGGTTGTTGCAGCTGCCGTGGATCCTGTGGCTGCTGTGGCTACTCTGGCTGCTGTGTTTGCTGTGCGTATTGTGACTGCCCTAGCTGCTGATACACAGCTGTTGCCGATGCGGCTGTGTCATAGTTGCGGTTGCTCTGCCGCTGGTCGGTACTGTAAGCTGTTTGTGGCTGCTTGAGCTACTGTGGCTGCTTGAGCTACTGTGGCTGCTTGAGCTACTGTGGCTACTGTACTTGCCGTGGGTACTGTGGCTGCCGTGGCTACTGTGGTTGCTGAGGCTGCTGAGGCTACTGTGGCTAATGCAACAGTCGCCTTTGCAGCGAAGAACCTCGGCCGTGATTCGCACGGTACACAACACTATCGCTGCCGCGGCACTTTCATTTCGCTGTACTTGACGTGACGCAGCGCGGCATATGCTTTCTGTAACGCTTGGCGATACTGTAAAACCCCTACCCGTATCGCGACACAGCGCGACATATACTCTATGACGCTTCGCAATGCTCTTGAAGTTCCTTGGAATTTCTTTTTCGAGTTCTGCACATAGGAGTTAAAAAGGGCGCCTGACGCTGTTTTGTTTGGCTCGGCACGACAGCCATGGCAAGCTTTTTCAATGCACGGACGAAAAACCGAGTCGGTTAGTCACGAGCCCGCTGATTGCGCCGCGAAACGTAACCCAAACCAACGACAGGAGAACGACAAGGAGATGGTGTCCAACCTGCTTGCCTTCCGGGCGCGACTGGACGTGACTGTCGACAAGGCTTGCGATGGCAACGAGTCCTACCGATACAAGCTCAAGGAAGCGTGGGAAGGCTTCCTCAACGCCAGGTAACGCATTAGTCATTAGTCTTATCAGTGCTGTTCGCAAAGCTGTACGGATGTGTACTATCAACACACGCTATACATATATATATATACTGTGTTGTTTGCGAGCGGCCGACCCCTTGTAGTCTTGCCGTATGGTAGGAAGGGCAGGGGTATCGCACCGACCGCAAATTGTAGGCTTTTTCTTTTTCTTGTCGCTTTTTTTCACACCTTGTTGCCTCCCTCCCTCCCTCCCTCCCTCCCTCCTTCCCTCGCTCCTCCCCTCATGTTACGTTTGGCGACGGTTTCATTCCCTTGCGCGGCGGTTTTGTGTCGGTTGGGCGACAGGCACAACCGGCCGGCAGAACTGATGGCCAAGTTCCTGGACTTTAAGTTGAAGGGGGAAAAGGGGCTGTCGGACGATGACGTGGAAAACGTCCTGGACAAAGTCATGGTACTTTTCAGGTACAAGACAACTTGAGTATGTAGATTGCACTATGAATAGGTACGCGACGTACAAACTGCTTGGAGTTTGGGTGGGAGAAAATGTTACAGTGGTCAACGTGGTAAGAAATTTATTAATTTCTTATTTTGGGCCGCGCTCAGATTATTTTGGGCGGCAGGCTGTGTCCTACAATAATTTCAATACAAACATGTTTTTTCTTATGTTCCGTGCAAAAATCGGTCCAAATTTGGTAAACCCTTTTACTAGTGCACTGTATATAAACCCACACATTTGACTCTAATTCCAAGTAATTTCCCCCGAAAACAGGTGTGCGGTCCTAAACGGACCAACTCCCAATTTCTTGAGTGGTTAGAATAGAATTTATGGGGCAAACCGCACCGAGCAGTTTTTATACCGGGCTGGGGGGCGATACCTGTAGGATCCAAGCTGCAATGCAGCGAGTTGGACGACACGCATGCAGCATGGATTCTGCTGGCAGTGGTGTGTGGTCACACTGTTTATGTGGAAAGATGGTTGTTATGACCGCAGTTATCATGTGTTTGGTCACTATGGCTACAAGTATTAATATTCTATGATACCCCAATACCTGGTAGGGTTCTATTTACGTTTTTACAGGAATTTGACACGCAGCAGTAGTGTGATGCGGCATTTTTTTTTTTTTATCCTCCGGCGGATGGGCAAAACTAAAGCTTAAGCCCGCCTCACTTCCACGTTTCGCTTGGTGTTGTGTGTCAATGCGGCAGAATAAACGTACCAAATATGAGCTTCGTTTTTTGTTCCAGACAACACCCGCTCACCCGCTCATGCATGGGTGGTATATACAGGGCGTACGTCTTGCTTCCTCTGAATCTATTAATACTTTTTTCCCGGTGATTGTTTGCTGTTATTTCGGGAGCACACTATCAATGGCGTATGGCACTGTCCTCCAAACCAACGAAACAACCCGCACTGTTCACGCAATCGGCCGATCATGGACGGCTGCGTGTCAACCTCCTGGCTACGACCTGAATACACGTGCAAAACCTGCCCAGGTACCTCCAAGGGAAGGACGTGTTCGAGGCGTTCTACAAGAGGGACCTCGCGAAAAGGCTCTTGCTAGGGAAGAGCTCCAGCTTCGACCTGGAGAAGTCCATGATCTCCAAGCTCAAGGTGACCGACCCCGATCGACTGACCGACCGACCGATCGATCGACCGACTTACCGACTCTTACCGACCGACCGACCGTATACTCTCCTGACACAGAAACTATCGCTCACTTCCCACTTCCGTTGTCACCCTTGTCACCATTGTGTCAACTGCATTATGTTGTATCGCTGTCGTGCAGCTGTTGTCTCACTATTCTGTCCTGAGGTATGAGACTTAAGGTCTACGTACTACCCGTGGACTTGCCTTTGAATTTTCGTGTTTTCGTTTTTTTTTCTCTCGTGATTTTGATTTTAGGCTTATTTTTGTAGTGTGGTACGAGCATTTCTGGCATTTTGTCGTCGCAAAAGTAGCTATCCGCTCTTCTGTTTCGTGTTGCTTCTGATGTTCTGTGACCGTGCTCCTTCCCTCTCGCGACACGGCTTTCTAGTTTTTCGTTCTTGTATATACAGTGTGTGTATAGTATCATATTTCTATCGTTTCCTGTTTTCACTTTTTCTCATTTCTGTTTTTTTTTTATGCTGGCGTTTTCAATCACTGTTCCTGTTCTCGTGTTGCTGATGTTGGTGTTGTTCTTGAGCTTGTTCTTGTGCTTGTTCTCGTTCTTGGTATTATTTTGTTTTGGTATTGTTCTTGTTCCTATTATTTTTTGTTGTTGTTCTTGTTCTTATCGTTGTTCTTGCTCTTGTTCTGTGCTTGTCCTTGTTGCTCATTTTTCGCCGCCGTGAAAAGACGGAGTGCGGAAGCGCGTTCACGTCCAAGCTGGAGGGTATGTTCAAGGACATCGACTTGAGCAGAGATTTGATGTCCACCTACTCGCACCACCTCAAGGCGAAGCTGGACGACCGCACCGTATTCAAGCTCGACAAGAGCAGGGAGATGGACCTCCACGTGCAGGTTCTCACGACGGGATACTGGCCCGCCTACCCCAGCACGGAAGTCGGGATGCCGGAAGAAATGCAGGAGCATGTGGAGTGTTTCAAGTGAGATGATTGCGTTTTGTCTTGAAATCTCCTGTAGTATATGTACGTACACGACGCAACACGCGAAGTGTTCCGTACGTGCACGACGTAACACGCGAATTGTTACCTACGTACACGACGCAACACGCGAATTGTTTAACATACATAAACGACGCAACACGTGGAGTGCTGCGCAACACGTGGAGTTTTGCAAGTGAGATGGAGGCGTTTTTGTGTTGTTGTGAAATCTCCCGTGGTACATGTCCGTACTGTTGTGTCGCTGACGCTGTGAGCGCGAGTGTCGTGTGATATTGGAGGCTGGTTGGTTCTGGGTGTTGGTGATGCACGCGCATGTTTGTAGTGTGTCTTATCGAATGTGAGCATGAAATCGCACAAAACAGCAGCGTGGCGCAGCGCTAGCGCTCATCACGGTGGCTGGGGTTGTGATGCACACCTCAGGTGTGTTGTTTTGCAGTCGAAGGAGGGCTGCAGCTCCTCGCCTCTACCTGGTACGTTGTAGTGATGTTCTGTGGCGTCTGCTGGTCTACCTACCGCCCCCTGCCACTACCACCATTGCTATAAGATATTTGATAAAGAAACATGTCTTTCGTGTTTGTTTTGTTGTACCGCTCGTCTCACGCCTCCTTTTCACAATCAAACCCGACTTCCTTTTTTTATTCATCTCTTTTCTGTCTTGTGCTCCTCCCTCCCCCCTCCTCCCTCCCGCGATTTACCGTTTTACCCATGTACGATGACACCGACGGCTCTTCTAACGTTCCTTCCAACGCCTCGTACGATGGCTCTTCCAACGTCTCTTCCAATGTCTCTGCCAACGTCTCTTCCGACGTCTCTGCCAACGTCTCTTCCGTCGTATCTCTACCAACGGTTCTTCCGGCGTCTCTGTCAACGTCTCTGCCAACGGCTCTTCCAATGACGCTGGCAACGGCTCCATATACGTCTGAACGTACCTGGTGTTTGTGACTAGGTGGTACTACCAGAACAAGTATCAGGGGCGCCGACTGGTTTGGCAGCCCATGCTGGGACAGTGCGTCGTGAAGGTGGCCTTTCCAAGGGGTCGCAAGGAACTCGCCCTCTCACAGCTCCAGGTTAGTACTCCTAGACATACGTCAGGGAGCGTCATTCTTTATGGAAAGGAAAAATAATTCGCTGTGAGCTTGAGGATTGATAGATTCGGTGGAAACTCGTCTTTGCAAGCTGTGTGTGACATCATATCATACGTCCATCGTGCGTAGAAGGGGTGTTGTATAACCTCATGAACCTCATGAAAGATAGGTGTCCCTAATAGAGGGGAACGCTATCTGAAGCCCGTGGGAGTCATGGGGGGGGGTGTGCAAATATGAGTTTCGGCGAAATCCTCGATCGCACAGCTGTTGTTTTTACTTTTTATAAATATGTATTTTTGAAAGTGGCGTTATTGGCACCGTTTTATTGTTAATATCGGTCGCATTGTCATTGGCGTTATTGTGAAGTATGGTGGCTTTATGATTCAGAGTTGCATTGTTAGTGACATCATCGCTACTGGTGTTTTCCTATTAAACGTGGCATTGCGAGTGGCGTTGTTGTTAATAGTAACCTCATTGACTCCACTGTTTTTGACGTCGGTGGCGCTTTAATGGTACCATTCTTATCATTATTATTAGTGGCAGAGGCAGCCTTCCCGTGCTTATTTTCGCTCGGCCGCCGGGTAAATTATAAGGCTGCCAACGGACGCCGCGGGTGATTTCGATTAGTTAGTTGGTTCATGGTTGGTAGGTTTTGATCGGTTCGTTGATTGGTCAGTCGTTTTTCATTGGTTAGTTTTTTATGGTTATAGGTTGGATTGGTTGGTTGTTTGGTGAGTGGGTGATTGGTTGGTTTATAGATTGATTGATTGGTTGGTTGGTCTAGAAAATGATGGGAGCCTTCTCTGTGTCGTCGATTTTGTAGGTAGGAGCGTGTGCGCTGAAATACGTCCATTATTTCCGCGCGGCGTATGAAGACGTAACGACGTAACTCCAACATAATCGACAGGCCATATTAGTCATACTTGCTTCATGAGCGCACCAGTATAGCAGGTGTTTTGTTGAAAAATCCTCCAGGCCAATCCCAATATGTTTCGCTCCACATATTTTGGTACGTACAATGCAACATGCGACAAAAAATACGAAAATTGGCAAAAAGCGGTCAAAATCAGTGCACTTTACCAGGTAAATGATTCATTATTTCAAGCACAACGCCAAGATCCATCAATAATAATGCACCGCTGCACCTTGAACACCCCCCCCCCCCACACTCCTCCTTGTCCGTCACGCCTCCGTGATTGTAACCTCTGTGTTTACCGTACAGACTCTGGTGTTGTGGCGGTTCAGCACGCAGGATGAGGTATCGTTTGCCGAGGTTAAGGAGAAGACCAACATCGAGGATGGCGAGCTGCGGCGAACGCTCCAGTCCCTGGCATGCGGCAAGGTTAGTGCGGTAGACTGCGGTGTGCGGTAGTAAGGTAGTAGGTATATAGTAAGGTTCTAAGGTAGTGAGGTAGTGTGGTGGTCCGTTTTAGTGCGGTGGAGTGCGGTGCTGCGATAGTGCGGTAGTGCGTTAGTGCGTTTATGACGGAGGTGCGTTTTAGTGCGGCAGCGCGGTAGAGGCTTCGTGCGGTAGTGCGGTAGTCTCTCGCGCGCGGCAAGGTTCGTGCGGTATTGCGGTAGTGCGGTGATGCGGTAGTGCGGTAGTGCGGCAGTGTTTATTGCGGCGGTGTGGTGCCGCAGTGCGGTTGTGCCATACGGCGATAGGGCGGCAGTGCGTTAGTGTGGCAGTGCGTGTTGTCTTGTGTTCTTGATTTTAATTACGTACAGGTGTGACTGTGATAATGTTATCCTCTATGTTACCCGCTTGACCACTTCCCCCAGCGCTGACAAAATTAAGCTCGCGGAGGGAGAAGAGTTCATAGTGTTTGGATGGTTGGCAATCCTCCCGAGCGGAGGTCACTAAACTACTCAACCATTCCAGACCTCCACCAATCAGGGACGGCGATGGCAGCGGCTGTCGTTGGTGGTGTCGCCCTGGTGGTCGCGGTTCTGCCTCGATCATATATAAAGTACATGCTTCCGTTAGTAGCGGCTAAAGCATTGTGTCTCTGTTTATGTGTGTTTGTGTTTGATTGTGTGTGTTTTACGTGTTTTTGTTTTTGTGAGTTCGTGTGTGCTTATTTGTGTGAATGTGTGTGCTTGCTTGCGTCATTTTTTGTTTTTTTTCTCGTGCTCCGTCTGATTTCTTTTAGCATCGCTGGTCCCGCGAGTCACTCGCTGGCGAGGTTTAACCGACAAACAGACCCCGCTATGTACTGCCGTAACTTGTGTCATGATACCCCCTTTACTACTGCAAAAAACACACTCCACACTAAATCCAAGTTGTATTTCCCCCCCAAAAATGTGAATCCAGGTCTAAATGAACTATTTTTTCGTACTTTGTCTTGTTTTGTTTTTTGCGCTTATAGGTACGCGTGCTCCAGAAGGAACCGAGGGGGAGGGAGGTAAACGACGGAGACAGGTTTGTCTTCAACCGAGACTTGACGGCCAAGCTGTACCGCATCAAGGTTAACAGCATCCAGCTCAAGGAGACCGCAGAAGAGAACGAAAAGACCCACGAGGCCGTTTTCAGAGACCGCCAGTATCAGGTAAGGGAAAAAGAGACGGAGGCGGGAGCGGGAAGGGGGGGGGAGGTTCTCCGGGCACCTTCGCGGTTGGGCCGCTATTTTTTTGTTGATGAAGTGCTGGCGGTAGTTGTTCTCCTATGTGTTAAAACGGTTTGTGCCGTCAGGTGCACGGGTCGATGGGTAGAAGTGTGTCCACGTGCTGATTTTGGTCGACGTGTCATGAGGGGAAAACCTCTTTTTTGGAGGCACGAGCCTGTGGTATAATTTCGCTGGTCAGACATTGTTATACCGGGTTTACTGTGTTTGGGTTTCAGATGAGTAGGACCATGCTTGCAGTGGGAAAAGGGTTGGTTAACCCCCCCCCCCCTGGTAAAAGTAAAAAAGGTGGTTGAGAAGAAGAAGAAAGGGGTATGGAAAGACGTAGTTACTAAAACGAATGAAGACTTTGATGGCGGGATGAAGCAGATGTGGGTAGGGATAAAAGGGATACTAGGCAAACAAGCAGGAGAGGCAGATACGGGGATAGCTACATTAAGAGCACAGAACGGTAAAATGGTTAGTAGTTCGAAGGGGAAAAGGGAAGTACTTGTAGAGCATTACCGCAAGCTAGGGACGCCCACAACCAACGAAACGTTCGACAAAGAATTTGAGAAAGATATCAACGCGTGGGCGGAGGCGAACGTAGATGCATCAGAAAGGGAAGACAGTGGTTCAGAAGGGTTACAGGGAGAGTTCACAAGAGAAGAAGTTAAGAAGTGTGTAGCTAAACTTAAGAATAGAAAGGCAGCAGGGGCAGACCAAATAGTTAATGAATTTATGAAGTACGGGGGAGAAGGAATGCTTACCATGATGGTTAAGTTGTATAACTGGATATGGAAAAACGAGTACGCACCTAAGAGATGGAGAGAAGGAGTAGTAGTAAACTTGTTTAAGAAAGGAGACAAGGCTGACCCGGGTAACTATAGGGGAATAACGCTACTAAGCACTGTAGGTAAAACGTTCTGTAAGATTTTGAACGATAGAATGGGAACAATGATGGAGAAGGAAGAAAAGATTAGCGAAGGGCAAGCAGGATTTAGGCCAAACCGTAGCTGCGTCGATCATGTGTACACATTAGGTAAGATAATCCAAGGCAGGAAAGACGCGGGGCTAACAACGTACTGTTTCTTTTTAGATGTACAGAAGGCCTACGATACAGTATGGAGAAATGGGCTGTGGAAAAAGTTGTGGGAAATAGGGATAAGAGGAAAGATGTGGAGAATGATGAAGAAGATGACGGAATGTGCGAGAAGTGCTGTGATGTTGGACGGGGAAATATCGAAGTACGTTGATATCCTACAGGGAGTTGCCCAGGGATGTACGCTATCACCTAACCTATTCAAGGTATACATTAATGACATGATAGTAGCAGTAGAAGCAGCATCGCAGGGAGTCACGGTGGGGGAAGATACGGTGTCGGGATTGATGTTTGCTGATGATTTCGTTTGCATATCAGAAACACCCGAAGGACTGCAGAAACAAATAGAGAAGGCAATCGAGTACACCAGGAAGTGGAGAGTGACGGCGAACGTAAAAAAGTGCGCAGTAGTTGTATGTAACGAAGATAAGGAGAGTCCGGTAACTTGTAAGTGGAAGTGGGGAGAAGATGAATTACCGATCGTAGACCAGTATACGTACCTTGGCGTAGAAATCTCAAAAGATTGCTCTTGGGATGCACACATAAATAAAATAATAGGCAAGGGTAAGGCACACGTAGGCAAGATGGAAGCAGTCCTAACAGACTCGCACCTTGACACTAGAATTAAGAGATGTATACTGATGAATGTGATTGTACCAAAGCTAGAATATGCAGGAGAAGTATGGGAAGGGAACGCGAAGCTCGTAAAACAGCTGGAAACAGTACAGATGACAGCAGCTAAAAAAGTACTAGGATGCTCAAGTACGACGAGTAATACAGTATTGAGAGCAGAACTGGGAATGTACCCACTTAAGACAAATAGAGACATGCGTAAGTTGAAATGGCAATATAAAGTAAAGAACATGCCAAATAAGAGGTTGCCAGCCATAGCCGATAAAGCTGTATGGGAGAAAGTAACCAAAGGGCGAGCTGGAATAAGGTGGGATAGCGTAGTCGAGAAAGTATGGAAGGAAATAGGAAACCAAAAAGAGACGCTGGCCATAGAGAAATTTAGCGGATACAAGACAGAAGTGAAAGAAA
>MEHQ01004335.1:1019748-1059622 GCA_008828725.1 Saccharina japonica
CCCCCCTCCCAGGGTCTAGGTCATACGACTACGGCCGTGCACGACATGGGTACACCCCCTCCCCCAAATACAATCAATTCGTTCGACTCTGTCATCCATCTGTAAAAAAGTACGCACAAGGTGCCGAAGCCCGCCTCACAAAGATTTCTGAGTAGGATGCAGCCCACCCTTCATGCGACTCGTGAACACCCTACGGCGCTTCGCGCTTGGCCCAAGCAATGTCTGCTTGGTCGGTGAAAACCTGGCGTGCTCCGTCCCGGCATTGTGGGGATGCGATGATATGTGGCCATGCCATAGCGACCATGGATTTATCACGAGTAACCCCCCCCCCCTCTCCGTCTTGAAATGGATTCGTCGTCAATGGTCAAATGACTAAGGCAAGCAACAACTGTGTACGCCCCCCCCCCTCCAACTATTACTTGACCCCCTGCTCCCTCGTCAATGCCAACCTCCTTATGTATCTTCTCTCTCTCTTGCCAGGTGGACGCTGCGATCGTGCGCATCATGAAGGCGCGCAAGAATCTCGCGCACACGCTTCTGATGAGCGAGCTGTTCTCTCAGATCAAGTTCCCGGCCTCCCCGGTGGACCTGAAGAAGAGGATAGAGTCCCTCATTGAAAGGGACTACCTAGAGAGAGACCCCAAAAAGCCCGGGGACTACCGCTACCTCGCATGACCAAGGCTGACCCGAAGCCGCCGCTTGCTCTTCTCTGGGGAGGGAGGGGGGGGAGTGGTGGCCCGGGATGAGTGGGGGGGGGGGTGACCCGGAATTGGGTGGATGGGTGGTGGGCATGCGTGCGTACGTTTGCAATGAAGCCGCCAGGTGTTGTGAAAATGCCCTCTGGGAGAGGGGTGAGTTTTTCCCTTTTTTTCGTTTTTGTTCCCGCTGAATCTATATCCGAGGCGGATATGGGTGTTTGTGATGCACTGGGAGGCGGTAACGTGTAGGAGGAGAGGGGGAGGGTGGGGGGTACGAGTGGCGCGTCTGGTATGAGGGGTATGTCGCGCGAGTTTAGTGGCTGCTGCGGCAGTCGTATCGATGGCTTTCGAGCGGAGAGAGTCCTTACCATCTCATGGACTGGAAAGCGGGATTTTGTCTTTCCAGGGCGTTTGTGTCCTTCGTTGACAGATGGCTTGTCACCTTCGATGCCGACACTTCGTAGTATGATACGAAGTGTTATGATACCTCGTAATACGTGTGGTATGTGTTGTTTTAGAGCGGTCTTGTTCTTTTTTTTTGTGTCTTGGCTTCTTTGTGGTTGTTGTTGATGTTTCGCATGGTTGTGTTCTTGCCTCCGAGAAGACGTCTTGCGGTCCTGTACCCGCTCACTCGCTCGTAATTTCTCTCGTGGAAGCAGTCGATCGGGAGTATGATGGTCCAAACACGCCGGAGGGAGAGAGGGAGAGAGGTAGGGGCGGGTGGGATGCCCTCGGGACTGGCGCGTGTAATTCAATACCTGATACTTTACCATGGCGGTCTTATTACGACCACTCCCTGCTTCGTAGCGTACCTCTTGAGTCCCCGATCCGTGGATTGTTCTGTCGCCGTAGGGACTATTGTTTCGCTGCCGCGAACAGAGACAGGAGAGAGGGATATCGACACGTCCACCCTTGTCTGTTTGGGCTCTGCACATCCTAAAGTCGATGCATCTTGCAAAAAATTGCCATGTGCCTCGTTACCGTATTACAGCGCCGAGGTGCTGGTGTACGCGCGTGCGTGTGGATTTTTTTACTCGCCCGGACGGACGACCGCCTTGTAGCTTGTAACGCGTCATGCATCTTTTGAACTGAACGCAGAAATAAATGCCTATTGATAGCGTCTTGTTTTTTTTTTAGGTCTTGTTTTGTTTTTCGTGTGTCTGTGCACTCAAGAATCTTCGTCGGAAGATCAACGTCGTGCATTTTTTTCTCGCTCTTTATGTAAAGACTCTTTGTGAAAGTATTTTTTTACAAAAACGACGATGCTGATTGGCCGAGAAGCATTTTGCCGTTCCCTGGGCGTAAGCGGAGTGACCCAGCTCAAGCCATGGGCACTGGTAAGACGTGCCTGGTACAGCGCAAGCTCTCAGCAAACCTTCCAGCAAAACAAGTAAGGACTGCTGTTCCAACTGGGTCCACTTGCATGGTCGGCGGCGTTCGTTGTTGTGCTGTTGTGCGGATCGAGTGAAATGCTGCGCTGTATTTACCGGCGGGGAGGAATTAACACACGCACGTTCGTTGTTGTGCTGTTGTGCGGATCGAGTGAAATGCTGCGCTGTATTTACCGGCGGGGAGGAATTAACACACGCACGTTCGTTGTTGTGCTGTTGTGCGGATCGAGTGAAATGCTGCGCTGTATTTACCGGCGGGGAGGAATTAACACAATGACGGCAACAAACCGCCGCCGGGTGCCGTTGGTAGTATTTCACACCTGGGACAGATCATCTACAGATAGATCGTCAGATAGATAATCTAGATAATCTTCCCCATCTGCCGCTGTGAGAGGTTGTGCAGGATCTGCATAGTAAATATCCAACCTAGGAAACATGTCCTACTACGCTGTAGATCATGCAGATTATATGGCCCCAATCCTCCTACGCGAGCTAGATCCCACGGACCAGAGATCCATCTGCCCTGCGAAGTATATATATGATCAAGAATGGGTTGATTATCTGCCCCAGGTATCTTTTGAATTGTTTTCGTTTCTACGAGTACATCAGTTAGAGTCTGAGTGGTTACCGCGCCTTCGTCTTGCAAGATATTTATTTATCAGATTGAGAACTTCCACTTCTTTTTTCGTCGACTGCCATAACAAACACCAATTCTTCTGAAGGGCAAGCATGGATGGTGACTAAACCAATCGGCGTGCAATTCAGGCACAGAACATATCATGTTTTGACGGTCATGGTGATTGCTTTCGTTCAACAAGGTGACATCAGTAAAGTCGCACGCATCCATCCGTAGCGATCTGTAGTTTGGGGATGCCATGTTACTCGTACGTACGAGCATGCTCAACAGCTAGTCGCGGTGTCGCTCGGGGACTCTTATCGTACATTAATACATAGCACCCATCCGTAGCGATCTGTAGTTCGGGAATGCCATGCTTCTTGTACGAGCATGCTGAACAACTACTGTAGTCGCGGTGTCGATCTGGTACTAAATAGTGCTGTACAGCAGAGCCAAAACGATATGCGTTGCCCTGCTGTTCCCCAGGAGACAGCTAAATCAAGAAGGTTGGACGCTCGCGGACGAAATCGCCACGGAAATGCCAGGGCTTTTCAGTCGGGTCAAACCTTGCGGGCCAGCTCGGGTCCGGTCGGGTAAGGGCGACCCAACCCGACCGACCCGTGAGAGTTCGAAAACCTCCCGACTCGATCCAATCCGATCCGACCCGACCCGACGCGACAGACAAACCAAACAGTTTTGCTCAGGGAAGACCCAGCAAAACGGGGAAGATAACCCCGTAATCCAGCAGCGCCGGGTTGCTAAACAGGTAACGCCCAGTGATACGATTCGTAGTCCCTTTGGGTCTTGATAGGGAAGATGTGCCGAAATAAAGGTGGCGATTACAGCAGCGCCCACACCAAGCACCCTGCCCGGGCTGCTGGGGTAGGGGACGTGTGGCCCGAAGTGTAACGGAAGAAGGTGCACAACGCGCGCGTAGGATGCGGATACTTGTACTGCTGTTGCGCCCTCTTCCTGAGGGCTGATAAGACCGCACTTGACCTGCCGCGTTTTAACTATAGGACTGCAATCTCGTTTAGGGGACAAACTATTAGGGACTACGAGTAGAGTAGATATATGTATATTTCTGTACAGTACAGTAGTGAGACGGTTACGTTGCTGTACCTGAGTCTCAAAAAGGCTAATCGAGCAGTGTTCATGGGCCATTTCCGGGGTGGGACTATCACAAAAGCAGGAGCCGAGCCTCTTCCCCATTTGGCACGGCTGCACCTGTCCCGCTTCCCACGAGGCATAGCGCTAACCATTGTCAAATATCACAATGATTGCTCATCTTCCTGCCCTCGACCGCCCTCAACAATCGGAGGGGTTGTTGCATGGTCTGGGCAATGATTAACTGCTGCTTTTTGTTCCTTGTACATACAGCCTTGGCGTTTCGGTAGTATTGTATGATATTTCCTTCCATCGAATAACCAGCTTGCAGCACACCACCACACACCACGACACACCCAACCATGCTCTACAGAGTAACACACGTTGCACACAGCTTGCTCTACAGGACGACCTACACATGCTGAGCACAGCTTGCTTCACAGGGAAACACGCGTTCAACAAAGCGGCGCCCGGGAAGTGTACAGCACACGCCACCACCAACTACCGCTGTAACCCCAGCGAGCAAAACAGCCGCCACAAGAAAGTCTAATGCCTAAATCGTCCAACCTCAACTCTGCGGACGAAACCGCTCGCCATGATCCCAACCCCGACTCCAAAACTTAACATCGAAAACAAAAAACAGGATTCACTGTGAATCGCACGATCAGCAACCTAAATTCACGCCGTCACCCCCTCGGCCCGTCGAACCGGCACATAACACGAAATCTGGCGACACCTATTGGTGGAGCACGAACAGTAACATATTTCGCCGCAAACGTCACTATCACAGTCAAGATAAAGTAGTATCCGATAAACACGATTCGATATGTACGGAGGTAATTTATGGTGGGCAGAATTTGCCGGTTTTGATCAAGAGCCCATGTCTTCACCAGCGCCAACCTCGGACATCGGCTTGAACTCGTAACCCCCCAATCCGTCGAAACGCAGTAGGTACTGCGCAAGTTAGAGTTGCACAAGATTCGGAAGGCGGGTTAGTGTCACTCAAGGGGAACATGTTGGCGTGGATGATAGACACGCAGCAGTACATAAGTATCCCACTCAGCTTGCAAAGATGAGTTTCGATAAAACCCTCGATCTCACAGCTAGCTGTGGTTTCTTATTTTTTTAGTATGTAGTGCTCCTGAGCATGTCACAGCAGTACATGAGCCGCTTTTGATTTGACGTCCCTGAGAGTAAGTCTGCCACCACACACCCGACGTGAACAGTAGGAGATCAAAAAAGAAGAAAACTAGAAAGAAATACACTGGAACCCAAAAATGAATCAAGTTAAAAACATCATCTGAAAAAATGAAAAAAAAACAATCCCACAGCAAAAACCAATCTCGCAGGCGTTGGAGGGGTCTCTTGTTGCCCGAGCAGTACGAGAGCCACGGGCACACCCAAGTACAGCACACCCACCCGCACTGTGCCTAGCAAAAAACTATCTGTGGCGCTCCGGCATTCCGACTCGACACGCGATTAGCATACGAGTAGCCTTTGACAGTGAGTGGCAGATGTTACAGTATACCGCTCTGTCCAGAAACGTAAGGATCGTTTGGTTGTTACTATGAACACCGGAATGACCTTTTCGACAGAGTGGTACGATACCATTGTGCGCACGAGTATATAAATGGAGTGCTGGTAGCATGTTCATTGATATTAAACGGTAGCAGTCCGGATGCGGATGCCGTGATGCCGCGCACTCATGACTTACGCTGTGATGTTTCCACAGGCTCTTGCGGTGAGACACGGTGAAGAGAGTGATCCCGCTGCGCGCTGCCAGACTGTAGATTGCGCCCTCCACGTCAACACTCACCTATCAAACAGCCAGCAAAGCGCAATACAGCAACGTGTTACAGTGACCGCTTTTGGACTTGAGAGGGGGGAAATGTGGAAACGTAATGGCTTGATTATAGTACAGCAACGGCCGCACGAAGCAACGGGTAGGGTGTGTCTCAAGGGCAACGTAAGGAGTTGAACGACAGGCTGTCAACAAAAACAACAAGGAATGCCAACACGACTCACGGCGCTCGTACACTCGTCCAGAATCGCGAACTGCGGCCGGTGGTAGAAGAGCCTGCTGAGCGCCAGCCTTTGCTTCTCGCCGCCGGACAAGACGTCGGTCCAATCTCGAACGGTATCCCACCCGCCTTCCCGGGCCAACAGGTACCCCAGTTTTACCGACTCCAACACGACCAGTAGGCCATCATCGGTCGCTCCATTTTCCGCGGCCTGGATGTACGAATCGGACCGAAAATATGACGGTCGTCAATATTGGGAACGTTACTGGGATCGGTGCTGGGAACTGTGCCGGACGAAGAGAGGGGGGGGGGGGCAGCCCCACATAGAACGCAGTTGGAGGTTACACATCGAAATTGCTTGTATTACACTTGCCTTTAGCAGGATGAGGCAATCGTGCCGAGTTGGGAAAATCGAGCCAGAAATATGGCGGAAGGGGTGACTTGAGTCAATGAGACGACAGAACGGGCGACTCGAGAGTCATATGAGACGCCGGAACGGGTGACTTGAGCACACGAGACGGCGCACGGTAAAACGGATGGCTCGAGCCAACGAAAAGGCGGAAAGGGGAAGGATTTCCTACCCTACAGCATCCAGGGGGGCACAAATCCGACAAAGGGTACACCCCCCCCCCCCGGCGCCATCTGAAACGTCGCCACCATCGTACAGGCAGCAAGCAGCGAAGTCAGGACATCCTCAAAAGCAACGCACGAGTCAACGAGAGCGAAAATCGTTGTCAATTTTTGCTTAAACCCCTTAAGAACCGTACCCTCGTTTTGGGGGACAAACTGCTTAGATTTCGCGTGCGATCATCTTTACATCAGTATAAGGGATAAGTGAAAGGGGCGTCAACCCTACGGCCGCCCCTAACAGACCTCTGTGTTCTTCCTATTCACCTCTTCCCGCGTGTGTGGATAAATAACTTGGTCCCGCAGAGTCCCGAGAGCCAAGTACGGCCTCTGCGGAACGTAGAAAAGCCTAGACCTCGGCGGCTTCACCAAGACGCCGCCCCTTAAAGGCCACAGCCCGCCCAGCACCCTGAACAGGCTAGACTTTCCCGACCCGTTAGGCCCTGCCACCAAAACGTTCATGCCCGCCTCCACCTTGTTCAATTCAAACGCGTGGCGGGAACCGCAGATAATCCGAGGACGGGCGGCGGTAGCAGGGGGAGGGGGGCGGGTGCGCTTGTAAGGTGGTGCGCTGTAGGCTTGCCAATGGGTTGAGTAGGTGGTTCGTTACTGCGAGCGTCTCAACCCGGGCATCACACAGAGCTGACGGTTCGCGAGCGTTCGACACGATAATATGCATTTGCACCGTCGCGCTCGATTTGCCGGAAAATCTCTACAAACGATAAACTTCTACCGCGACGCCCCCGCCCCCCACTGCCCTAATCCTGCCCCCTCCCCGCGTCCAGACCCCTGGAAGCCGTTATTTAGTAGTGCTCATTTTCAATCCTTTTCAACACCCCCCGTACCTTGAAAGAGAGGGCCTCGATCAGGACCTCGCCGCTTGGCGTTACAAGCGGCACGTCGGTGAACTCGATCACGCTCCCCTCGTTCACCAACACCGAACCGGATCGCCGAAGCTGTCGTCCGCCGTTCGAAACCTCCATCACAACCCCATCCTCCCCTTTCCCACCCAAGCTCTCCCCTCGCTCGCTCCCCGCCCCTGCCCCCACCTCCACTCCCGCCTCGCCTACCGCTTCCCCAGTACTCGCCTCTGGCGCAAGCTCGGGCTGCTCCCAGACTGCACCGCCCCAGACTGCACCGCCCACGGTTCCGTTTTCGCTTCGCCGTCGATCTGTGCCGCCCCTCACTGCCCCTTTCTCGTCATGGCCTTGCGCGATTGCCGCCCCTTCGACAGTGTTGACAGTGTTAGTCTCCGCCGCAGAGCGAGAAGGAACGTCCGTTCCAACAGTCTCCACCGACAGCGAAGCCGACGGAGAAGGGGAGACGAGAGCAACATCGCGTCCGAAAGCAGTGGCGGTGGCGGCGGCAGCGTCAGCGGTGACCGTATCGGAGGAGGGCGTCGCTGGTTCCCGTTGTCCCGCGGTAGGCCACTCGGGCGTGTCGTCCGTTGCCGATAACAGGTGGTTCCCTCCAACTCCGTTGGTTGCATTCGGCGGTGATATTCTCTCCTGCGCGGCCCGTGGCGCGTCTGTTCCTGCGACTGTTGCTGCTGTTGTTGCTGCCGCCGCTGTTGCTGCTGCTGCTCTCTGGTCCGAGCCCGCTGCCGCCGACGCCTGGGGGGGCAACCCCGTCAAAGTCCCCTGCAAACCTGCCGCCAACACCGCCGCCGCCGCAGCAGCAGCAGCAGCAGTTGCAGTAGCGGGTGCCGTCGCTGTCACTGCCGCGGGGCTGGTTGTCTGTCTTCCCTTTTTGTGCACACCTCTGTTGACGTCGTCGATGACGTCGATCAGACCTGTCACGCGGGAGCTGAAGCCCGAGAGTCGGGCCAATTCTCGCCCGGAGAGCACCAGCCGACCCAGGGCCGCCGACAGGTTGAGCATCATCCGGCCACTTGAGTGGTAATCTGTTTTTATCGTTTGAAATAATGTTTTTCGAAGAAACAAAAAAAAAGAGTGAAACGCGACGCGGCAATCGGACGCCAAAGCAAAAGAGCAAAACAGGATTGAAATATTGAAATTGTTATTTTCGAAGAAAAAAAGGACACTAAAACAAGAAAAAAACGAGAGGAGAGGGATCCACCGACCGAGTGAAAATAAAAAGCGAATTATTCATCGCATCGCCTTGGAATCACAAAACGACGGCCAGCCCTGTCGAGCGTCAGACCTGCCGAGACCCCAAGTATCTTGCAAACGTCCCTCATCTTTCACGCCCTCTCATAACCAAAAACCTGGTATACAATTACCCTACTGTAGGAATAGAAGACCAGTCATTTTGGACACGTCAAGGCTGTCAAGACCTCGTTTTCCCTTATTGTACCGATTTAGTGTAGGGTGGCGGTCAGTCAAGGGGTCAAACCGCAGTCTCCTACCAGCTGTAGCATCTTTGCTATTCACATATTCACAGACGCTTCTGACGGATTCCTCAGCGACCCCTCCATGGCAACAACTATTAGAAACGCCTACGTAGCGCGAAACCCTTGCATCGCCTACATGCCCTCGAACTTCTCATCACCCCCTAGTATTTGAAAAAAGTAACAAATGTAAGATCGAATTTTTCCTCAAACGTCATATTTGCAAGCTGCGTGTGATACTAGTGATAGTAGTGATACTTTCATCGCGCGTGCTTCGGTGTATTAGGTTTTAGAGTGGTCTGCAATAGGTGACCGCAACTATTAGGAGCGCTTCGAAGATGGCATCCCTTGTATCGCTTACGTACTCGCCGTCCCCTACGGCGGCTTTTACCTTGATAGACCTCTGCCGGCGTGCTGTTGGCGTGCCGTGGGTGGTCCTTGTTGACGAAGGGGCGAGACACGACCGTCCACCCCACGATGGTGGCGAAGTACTTGGCTGCCACAGAGTCCAATACGCCGAGGGAGTGACGGAAGCGCTCGGATCGCCTCGTGATCGACACAAGCCTCTCGAACACCCCCTGCAGCACCTGTTTCTCCTTCTCGTTGCCCTTGTAGAAGGCGATCTCTGCGTGCATCAGAGGGCAAAGTCGGGGTCGGGGGCATCAAACGCCAAAACGCACGTATCTGGTACTGTAATATTTTGTGCTTGCTTTTAGTCCAAACGGGACGCTTTTAGTCTGTGTATGAGCGAGCGAGACCCGATCGAAACGCAACAAACTATATACCGGTACAGGGCAAATGGTGCAAACGGGCTGGGAGAAACCAAGTTCAGAGCCAAACCTTGCGCGTTGGTGAGCAGTCGGCTGTTGACGTAGCGGTACTCCCCATCCTGTTGGGCCACCAGGGCTGTGTACATTGCCGTCGGCTTTCTGCCGCGCACAAACCGGAAGCGAATCGAGATCATGGGACGGGGCGCGGCGGTGTCAACCTCCCTGCAAAATTACCCGAGTAGCACATTCGGTCTGAAAAAATAACCTACCCTTCACGCAGCAGCAGCAGCAGCACGACTACTGATGGTATTACGTGCGAAGCAAGTTGCTGCTTTACGCGGACGCCAAAAAGAAGGGGTTGGTGTTTCAACTGAGCGAAGCTGGAGATTGAAGCAACAAGAGATCCGCGCCGTCCGACCGAAATTCTCCGCTTACAAGTAATAGTGTGGCCCAGCACAACCAACACCAACACATCATGTCACCAACCAACATACTGTAGAAACATGTCTTTCACCGGCGCACACAATCGACGACAGTTACAAATATTCATCAGTGCGAGTGCCTAAGAGAGAGCTACGATACCCGACCTTTGGAGCTTGTCTTGTATCCGCGGACTATAGATCATGACGATGATTTAATATGAGAAAAACATCACCGGCAAACCCTTTACAACTACTGAAGTTGGCGCCATCCCAGGCGATGCTGTAATAAAACACAGCCGGACGGTGCGCGTTTTATCACCTGAGCGCTCCGAGGGCCACCCCCGACAAGAGAAGGTAGGCTATCATCGCCGCTGGCGCTGCTGGATCAACCTGGCACGGAAAAGACACGCGAGGGACCAGGGCGACGGCTTTTGTGCACATTAAACGGCCGTCGAGCGCGATACTCAAAGAGCTAGTGCACGCGCCATGAACACACTGCTGACGGCACTGCATACATACGATACCTGCTCGTCGGAACACTATAGTATACCTGGTACGTTTATTTCAGACTGTTTAATTTTAATTTCAATTTGATTTAATTTTTCCTTCCCCCACAAATAGACACACACTTCCTGAATTCTACAGCCTCAGATTGTGTCCCCCTCATACGGGATGTACATCCTACATGAGGACATATAAAATCCGTAAGTACGCGCGATCGAAGTATTACACTCAGCTAGCAAAGATGAGTTTCGACGAAATCCTCGAGCTCACAGCTGTTGTTTTTTTAATTTTTTAATACATACGATACCTGCAGGCGCATGCTGTAGTTGATACATTGGTGTAGACTGCTTTCGAAGAGCGTACATTTTGTCTGTGGCAAGCTTGTCTCAAAATTTTCTACCGTTCTCCTATGGCGTGCCTTGATATACCGGTAATTCTGTACGCTACGCTCTGTATAGCAGGGTTAACCAGCGTCCGTAACGTCGATCCACACCAATGACTGCTGTTCATGGATACAACCAAATTATTGTCAATTAACGGCGGCTGTAGGAAAATCCGATACGGACGTTGGGACGAAGCAAAGACGACCAGCCGACGCCACCGCTCGTTGTGACTAACCTTGTCCGAAAGCCTGCGGACGTACACCATCATGTCGAGGACAGGCTTGGTGATGTTGGAGTACAGCTCTGCCACGGACTCTGCGAAGCGTTCGATGTCCTGGGTTATGGCCTGCTCAACCCGCCAAGGCAACGAACGAACGCACCGCGACGAGGGCGGGCAAGCGAACCATAACAAGGTCAAACAAAGTGCAAAGCCACGCGACGTAGTGCGGTATAGTTGCAAACCGAATACAACAAGCTATGCTATTATTACGTACATTAGGGGTACGTGCAGTCTACTTTCAAAATCAAAACGAAAATACATCAATACGCACTGGCATACCTATATGGGTGTCAAAGCTACGAGAGGCATGTACGGCCTGGAGTACGGATTGCAAGGAAAAACACCATCTAGAGCAGTAGTGCGAGTCAGCACAAGCGCGTGCAAAATCCCGTTAGCGCGACAAGATCCAAGACATACTGGCATACCTGATCGGCATTGGATAGGCGATCGTCCAAGTTGGACACGGCATAGAAGTTGAAGCCCTTCATGTACTTGTCCATCACGTGCTCCGTCAGCCGCTGTCTAAAGCGCAGCGCCATCTCGGCTTGGAAGTACTTCAGCAGCTGGACAGACAGCGCAAAAACAAAAACAGCACCAACAACCGCGGGGGGTACGGAGCAATTCAAGAACCTCATTAGTGCCAGCACCAATTGTGATCAAGTGTTGCTGCTGTACTTGCCGTATTGTACATGACGGGAATATCCAGTATTGGTACCGCAGAAGGTTATCGTGTGTGACTACTGCTCTGGGCATGTAGCACAATTGAAAATACAACTTGCCGACGTCCCCCCCCGCCGTGTTCAAGGAACGAGATAATATCAGCACCATCGGCGCGCAAGTGCACGTAGAGCAAGCGAGACTTCGGCCACATCCAGGTAAGTACACATCAGCAGTCGTCAGTTTTGGTTTCCATGATTGACACCACTGTTTACAGGCGTCAAGAGCCACATAACTACCACTGTAATACCATTACTATTTCACTATTCCTTTACTATACTAACTGTACAGCAAAGTTCTTGTGTGACTTATCATACGTCGCTGGAGGACACTACCTACCCGAAACGAAAATATTATTTATACTAAGTATAGTTACATTGTGCCAGTCAAGCCCGGCCGTGATAACCCGCGATTGGCGTTTCGAGTACGTAAGTGGAGCATGCGCCAATACTCACGTGCTAACTGCTCGAGTTCCTTCGAAGGAGCGGAGCTAAGATAGTATAGAGCAGAATCAACAGAGAAATGTACGCTTCAGTTATTATACTAAACACAAATTAATGGGACGGGTTTCCTATAATATGTTGGCCGAGTGGCGGAAGAACCCTCAAAGCGATAGAGCATGTAAATAACACCATGCGAATGATAATCCCTTACCGAGTTGACCACCGCGACCGGGACGCAAAGCCTCGCGAAACGAGACATCCCTCCCCTGAAGTCACCCTTATTTCTAGCCACGACGGAGCGCTCGATCGTCGTCGTCAGGTTCAGCATCACAACGTCCAGAGATGTTCTTGTCAGCAGCAACCCCGCCACAGCCACTGTTGTGCAGGTGTGCAGGTGCAAACAGTCGTCAGAAGAATCGGGGTGTCGTTGTTGGTTTGTCTTGTCCTACTGTAGGATAGGTTAACAGGCGCCTTGCGTCTGCTTGTGGCTACAGAACCTCCACTACAGCGTGCACGGAGTTAGGTTCTATTGCCGAATCATCATGTTATCCACAAAATAGAGCCAGGCAATCGAACCAAACCTTCGATAAGCTCGCTTGTGAGCCCTATACAATCCAATAGACCACCAGAGAGCTACACGAGGGGTTGAAATGGCATACTTCATGAGCAGTGTAGGACCGATCCGAGGCCTGTTAGTTTCTTCCGTGAAAGACGTACAACAGGGGCTGACAATGACTGTCACTATCAGTAACACTACTGTAAAACTGCTGGTACAGGCACTGACTGGTGTTGGCACTGGCACTGTTGTTGGCAGCGAACCAGGACCAGGATGTCGTTACAAAATGTCGATACAAGCTCGAGACAGTTGGCTGAAGCTCGTGCACGTCAAAGGCACTTTCAAAGGCGTATGTTCGATGGGTGCAGCGCTCATTCATCTAAGCATGCCAGATTGCTGTACCCTTCCCAATATCCTAGCAATGATACTGCTACTAATAGTCTACGCGTATACATATTATACCTGGTACAACGTACGAAGTATTGTGTATTTGGCCTTCGCTTTAAAATCTCTTGTGGGTCCAATGTCTCATATCTAGCGCTGTAGCCCTCGAACGCTTCCCGGAACAGTTACTACTGCAACGTCAAACAACGCAGTGAGCGATCCCCGAGAGACATACACCAAGCAGTGTATTCGTGCTGCTTACACCAAGCAGTGTATTTGTGCTGCTTACACCAAGTAGTGTATTTGTGCTGCTTATACCAGGTGTGTTCTTACGGCTACTGAAGGCAATTTTCTTGAGCTTTGCTGGGCCTGAGGGCTTTACTACTTGGACACTACGGTAGTATCATATCATATCATACGTATGATACGCACTGGTTGGCCGCGTCGTACAAACCTGTCGCGCTCAGGGTAACGTACGACAGACTTTTGCACAAACGTATGATACAATATCGCAGGTAACGCTCCATACACCAATACCTGATACTAAAACTCTGCACGTATGGTATGATACGCGATCTCGTAATCTCACCTAAACAACCAGCCTCGACAGAGCAAGGGCCGGGTACCATGACCTTCAGCAAGCGCGAGATGCGCCTCAGGAATGCCTGGGGTGGAATGGCAAGTCGGCAAGGTGTTATTCAAGGTGCGTCGAGGTTTAAGATAGCACCCTCTGGGACAGCTTGAAGTAGGGTTCGGGCAAGCTTGGGTTCGTCAAACACACACGTGATTAAACTATTAATAGTGCTGTCTACTGTGCACTACCGGTACTTTACAGCAGTAGTAGATGTGCACTGCTGTAGACTCTGGAAGACGAGTAGAGCTTAAAATACAAGTACTGAGTGTACCTCGAGATTATACGTATTAATATTCAACAGAGCAATCCCTACTAATAACACTGCTGTGCTGCTGCTGCTGCTGCTGGCTGTGAGGTAGAGTTGTGCATTACCTTGCGGCATTGTGACTTCTGTGGGCTGCTGCTGTTTGGTAACGGCTCTACCTGTACCTACTGCCTTATGTGCTCGTACCGCAGTAGAGAAGTACGTAGAGAAGTACCACTGGGAGTATAAATAAGGACCAATTGATCTTCATATTAATATCTATACGGTCCTTATATTTATGCCCAGGGTATACTCGTGTTGTACTCGTATATACCTGTGATATACACGTACTCGCACTGCTGTGAAGTACTCTGCTGCTGGTGTACGAGTACGCACATCAGTTTAAGTGTACCCGCTGTGTCGTATGAGCAGTATGATACCCGGTACCTGGTACAACAGTAGTGGTACAAAGGTGGTACATTTGCACACCAGGTGTGCGTGTACGTGTCATCGAGCAAGCGAACGTGGCTCACCATATCAACCTTAGGCTTAGACCCAGACCGCGACTGCCCTCCACGTCCATTGTCAGCCTGCGAGGACTCCTGAGGCGGCTTGGAGAAGTGCCGTATCAAGGCGAGGGTGATCACTAGCGTCAGCGCGGACGATGTGTTGGACCGCCACATGGGGAGCATAGTCTTAGGCGTTGACGCCATGGAGGGCGACGACATCATCAGCGAAACAGTGAGCTCCAGCTAATGAGGTGGAAAGCACCCAGTTGGACTTTGAAAGACGAGTGTCATAGCGCCATGCCCTGGGCGGTCTCGACAACCTTGCCTTTTGTTGAGGTCAACTCGCAGCGTGTCCAAATAGAGTTGATGGAACTTGGAAAGGCATGTTCGGCAACGATCAACACCGGGACACCGACACATACATTTTGGGAGAAGCGGACCAATCAGATACCGCCAATTGAGGTGCAACGGATAGCGCGCCGCGCAGAGCAGACAGCAGCCTAACGCTCCATACCAGCAAGAGGTCGACTAGCGAGCACCAAGACACAAAGCACAGGCAATGAGGTTGGGCCTGGACCGAGAGTTCCGTGCTCCCATCAAACCTTGGGACCATTGCGAGCGAGCCCGTGGGCATGGTGATCATCAACGCGATGATGTGCTTCACCCCCTCTGGTTGCGATCCATGCCCTGCTGTGTCGCGTGAGAGCGCCGAACATTGCAAGGGAAGTCTAGGTAGGAGTGCCATTCGACCCCGAACCGCGGCCAGAATTTCATGAAGACGACCGAGACTCCAGACATCGATCCCAATCTAAGGCCCCCCAATAAACGTCAGCGACGGCAGGCCCCCAACAAAGATCAGCAACGGCCCCAAAAATTGCAGCGCCCCTGCTGCCTGTTGGCGCCGCGTGTGACCATCGCACATTGCACCAGCAGGCGAAGCCCAGCAACTATCTGGAGGGAATCATATCTGAGGGAGTGCAGCCCGGCCATGAACATCATGCCCCGCTAGGATATTGCAAGGAGGGGCTCCCTTTGGCCCTGGGTCTCGGCTGGGTGATTCGGCGATGTAAGCTGCTGCAGCAAGGAAAAGAGAATACACGGCGGTGCCATTGGTGACTGGTGACGGAACCGCGATACCCCGGTCAGGTGAATCCGTTACAGTTTACGGTATTTAAACGACGTACTTTCATACCCGGTACCGGTAAGTAGCTTTGAACTGAATTCGGGGGAAACATACGGAAGGCTCGGTGCAGCGCAAGTTCCGCGAGGCAGCGAAGGAATATGCCAGCTCTCGTATCCAGCACACGCCCCGCAGTATTGCTGCACCATGTGAAGGTATTACCTGCTGAGCTATACTATTAGGGGTAAAAGATCGATCGATTATCCAGCCCAGGGTAATCCTTATAACACTCTCCCCCCCTCTGAACGGCGGGATATTTGGGACGTCGGTACCGTATACGGCCGTACGTTGACCTACCCGCTTCGTTTCAATACCTGGGGAACCAGGGAGACGTGTTTTTTAGGGACGCACGTGCAAGCGTTTCTATAAAGAAACGTTCGAAGTGAGATTCGAACCCGTGTCCTCGACGACGTCAAACGTGAGGGTATTACCTGCTGAGCTATAGGGGTAAAAGATCGATCGATTACCCAGCCCAGGGTAATCCTTATAACAACCACTGTTATTATCATATCATGGGAGACATCGTGGGATCGTGGGGCACTCTCATTCTTTCGAGGCTCGCCGTGGCTTTTGCCGGGTGATGCCGGGTGATCCGCAAAAATCGCTAGTTTCTGTTGATTGATCTCTAAAGGTATACGTAGTTGGCACGGGCGTTGGTGACTCAAGACAGCAGTAACACAGAAACTCTTCTCTTGTATTAATATCGATCTGCCGAGTGGCAGCTCATGCGGAACATCAAAGGACAATATCCAGCAAGCTGCCGGACAGGAAACGTTCCTTTCTCCCGCTAATTCCACGTAGAAGTTCCCCTCACACATAATGCCTCATCAATACATGGAACTCCCTACTAGCAAATGGATCATCTCCGTCGTATCTTTTAGCACAGTCAACATCCCCCCTGCTCAATACATACGACCATACACATTCCCTCCCCCCTGCTCTGTGCATGACAAGGCACGACAACGCAGGGTGAACATATCTCAACCATAATGAACTCTTACACTCTTGAAGCACAAAATCGGAAACCAAAAATGAAATTGAAATATGAAAGCTCATCAAATCTCCAAATCAAAAATCAATTCCTCAAATCTCAAATTAAACCTTCAAAATCTCAAGGTAGGTCTTCGAACCTTCAAGCCAAAAACATCTTAATATCAAAAGGAAAAACTCATCCTGACGATAAGCAAAAACCCTTCAGAAACCTCTTCACGCAATTTCAGACGAAAATCATTTTCGCCATGGAAAATATGACACTACTGTATGCGGTCACACCAAAAAAATAAAAACTAAGAAAAACATAGAATGCCAGAGATCGCAAGGAACCCCGTTCCCTCGAATGAAAGCCTCCTTCCATCCCCTACTACCGCCATAGATACACAGATCGCAACGGTAAATGCGAGATAGCATACATACTTCTTCCCAAATAATTAATCTGGTGTTCAAAACACAGTACCCGAAATGAAAACCAACATAAAACCTCCTACCTCGAGGACGCATCAATATTCATCAGAAAAACCTCTGTGGTAACGAAAAGCCGCGTTGTTGAGTGGCTTTGTCAAGAAGTCTGCATGCTGTTCCTCCGACTCTACATGGATAATACCAAACTCCCCCTTAAAAATAAGCTCCCGCAAAAAGTGGTGTCGCACGTCGATGTGTTTCGAGTTCGGCGTACACACTGGGTTTTGTGCTAGGTGCCTCGCTCCCTCGTTATCCTCAAAAACCGTAATGCATGTCTCCCCAAAACCCGGAAAAATAAAACTCCAGACATACCGCATGAACATCGCCTCCTTACTGGTTTCCGCCAGTGCTACATACTCGGCCTCAGTGGTCGAGAGCGTAACGCATTTCTGCGTCCTCGAAAACCAGGACACACACGCCCCCGCACACATTATAGCCCCACCAGAAACTGACCTCCTGTCAGTGGCCTTGCTAGCATAGTCTGCATCCGCAAACGCTACCAATTCAAGCCCATTTCCTTTCTGGAACGTAATGCCAAAATCACTCGTAGAAAACACGTACTCTAAAATACCAATCGCTGTCTCCCAATGCACCTCCCTCGGCTTATTCGAATACCTCGCTACCGCTCGCACCGCGTTCGCAATATCCGGTCGTGTTTGGTTCGCAAGCCACATCAAGCACCCCACCAACTCGCGAAAAGGCCAGTCACCCGCGGGTTCATTCTCGTCGAACTCCTCGAGTTTCAGACCAGTCGAAAGTGGGTTACTCCTCCCAGAGCTAACGTCAAACCTTGCCGCGGTATTTTCAGCGAAAGCCTGCTGCGACGGAGGCATAGCCCCAGGCGGCGGCGCGGTAGGTACCCAGCCCATCGGCGGGACCTGCCCACCGGTACCGAAGGGATTGGCACCGGAGTCATCCCAACGGCACCTGCAGGCCGCTGCATCCCAACGCCATTGGGGGCCTGTAATGCCCTGCGGTGTCGCTCTGCCTCTACCGCCACCGCTTTGCTTCGGGTGACGGTGTTGCTGCTGCTGCTGAGGCTGCTGCTGCTGCTGCTGCTGCTGAGGTTGCTGCTGCTGCTGCTGAGGTTGTTGTTGTTGTTGCTGCTGCTGCTGCTGCTGACCACCCTTGAACCTCCCGCCTCGCTTGTTGCTCTTCCCCCCTCCGCCTGAACCCGCACCTCCTCCACCGGTAGATTGCGCAGCTCCGGCGTACAAGGCATGCGGATCCCCTCCCCCCTTTACACCCAACGCCTTGGATACCATCTCCTTCTCTACCCTGTCATTCGCGTACGCGTCACGGATGATCTCATCGATCTCGGAACGAGGGATGGACGGGCGAGAGAGGATGGATTTGCTCTGTATGTTGTACAGTGACGAGAGGTTATTCACGATGTGTCTGTTCACTTCTTCTACGCTCTTCCCACAACTTATCATGGCCAACTGATCGGCTGCCTGGTCTACCCTGCCAAGAAACAACAGGGGGTCCTCACCCTCTACCATTCGGATGGTTTCGAACTCCCTCTTCAGCCTGTGGGTGGCGGCAATGGTTTTGGGCATGTAATACCTCTCTAGTTCCAGCCATGCACCGCTCGGTGACATAGCTTGCTGCATGCGGAATTCAGCGATAGCATACCCTGTCATTGACTCCATCATCAAACCATACACAAACCGCGCATCAGCAATCTCTTGCGGCTTGTGCCTCTGCTCCAATTCCTCCTGGGACTCGTTCATGTCCCCTACCATTATTGGGTTGTCTGTCAACTTGAGTACGTGCAGGCAACCAAGCGATGACATGTAAGCCAGAAACTTACTGCGCCACATACCAAAGTGGGCTTCTATATTATCGAACTTGGGGGGTCTCGACTGACTTAAACTAGGGCGGGACAAGAAAGAAAAACGCGACGTGCCTGGTTGGGCCTGTTGCCCGGGTGTTGGCACAGCAGCAGTCGTAGCTGAAGTCACCGCAGCAGTAGTCGCCGCAGCAGTAGTCGTCGATGCTGTATATTCTCTCCTCCCCCCACCGGCCCCCCTTCCCGCCTCTTCGAGAAGCGCGTCCCTCTGAGCGCGCAGCCTCTGCTGCTCCACTGTCCGCTGTAGGACCTCTATTTCCTCTCTCATTACGCTCATCATCTCTTCGGTTTCGACGCTTGCGTCCCCGCTTTGCCTATCAGAATCGGACATCGCTGGGAGCAGGTTCCCGCCTCTCTAGGCTGGCCTGGACTACGTTCGTACCAGTAGAAGATCACCGGCTCACT
Source organism: Saccharina japonica (assembly GCA_008828725.1). Lineage (NCBI taxonomy): Eukaryota > Phaeophyceae > Laminariales > Laminariaceae > Saccharina > Saccharina japonica. Next base: position 1,039,300 of record MEHQ01004335.1, read on the forward strand.
ACTAGTAGTGTGTTGATTGATCTCTAAAGGTATACGTAGTTGGCACGGGAACGCGTCGTTGGTGACTCAAGACAGCAGTAACACAGAAACTCTTCTCTTGTATTAGTATCGATCTGCCGAGTGGCAGCTCATGCGGAACATCAAAGGACAATATCCAGCAAGCTTCCGGACAGGAAACGTTCCTTTCTCCCGCTAATTCCACGTAGAAGTTCCCCTCACACATAATGCCTCATCAATACATGGAACTCCCTACTAGCAAATGGATCATCTCCGTCGTATCTTTTAGCACAGCCAACAGTTTCCAACTGCCACGGCGATTTCAGTACGTACACAAAGTGCAAAGACAAACCAATGCTTGGCAATATTGGGTTCCCGTGGCAAAGTCTCATGGAATGCCCGGACGCCACATGGTGCCCAGGATGCCTCGATATCCCATGGGATCCTACAGATCTCACGGGATATTTCGGGATTTCATGGGAATCCAGGCACAGATTACGGCTGAAACCCTCCGTGGGAGTTCATGAGATCCCATGAGATAACTCGAAGGAGCACACGGGAACTCGCGTGAACTCGCGGGTGTTCCCGTGGGAATTACCGTGGAATCCCGTGGGAGTTTTCGTGGGAAGTTCGTCAGGACTGCCGGCGAGAAGTCTTATGGAGGGAACTCCCGAGGTACCCCGCTGGGGGCCAGGTATGAATAGGATCCCGCGAAAACACGCGGGACCTCACCTGACATCGCGAGGGTTAGGGTCGGGGCCCCATGGAAATTCCCGCGGGATGCTATGGGATGCTGCTATGGGATCGCGCAACATTCCGTGATTCACCTAAGGGAGCCCTTGGGATCCCATGATAACTCCCACGGGATCCTAGCCAAAAGCGTTTTAATCTACAATACCCTCTCCCGTGCGCCCCCCCCGCCACGTACGAGTACTGCTGGTAGATATAAACAATCTTCAAGCCTTTTTACATGCCGGAAAAGTGATCATGCTGGGAATTGGCCTCATTACATCGCGCCCAGACACGGACGATCTACATACCCACAAAGCTCTCGTCTAGAGGCTTAAAAACGCTCAACGGTTGTTGATACCGACCAGTATCAATATAATACTTCGTATGAGTAGCACGCGGCGAGGGGAGTGAGCCCCGGAGATCATTGCTGAGACTGAGTCAAACTCACAAAAATATGCCTGGTATTGTGTTTTTTACTGCAAATGGTAACCTACTTGAATCTCTCACCTCTCTTGGTTACCTCACCCCCGCCACCTGCGCCGGCATGTTGGACACCGCCGGTATGCAGAGCGGATAGGTCCGCCGACCCCAGCACTGCCATGGCCTTTTGCATCAAGTCCTTTCCACTTTATCAGCCTGGTAGGCGTCGCGAACGATTTCGTCGACCTCGGACGGGACGGAATTGACTTCTTCTAAATATTATACAGAGTTGAGAGGTTCTGCACGATGTCTTGGTCCACTTATGTTGCGCTCTTGCTACATTATATCATAATAGCCAGATGACGACCCGCCTCGTCTACCCTACCAAGAGACTCGAGGGAATCCCCCCCCCTCCACCATGCGGATAGTATCGAACTCCTGCATGGTATAGACGATGCGAAGCGTAGGCTGAAGCCGGGAATCGACACTGTCCGAATGTCGAAGGGAAAGAACCTCTTCAAATTCCTCGGTAGAATAGGCTAGAGTAGGGTAGAGTATATATGACGCCTGATCAACTGGCTACACCATTATTAGAGTGTAGCGAGAGAGTAGAAGAGGTGAACCGACACATCTTGCAGAACAGCTCTGCGCTCTATAATATTCAGAAGAAGCAAATATGTTCCCGTCTTTGCATCCCTCGCTCCGAGATCGATGAGATCAATCGCGACGCCTACCTGACCGATAGAGTGGTAAGGGCCGTGATGCAAAACACCATGTTCGATGGACCTCTACGCACACTTTGTATGCCGGCGGTGTCCAACCTGCCGGTGCAGGTGGTAGAGTTGCGAGAAGCGAGAGATGCGGGAGATTCAAAAAGGATATCCATTCGAATCAACAAGTGATATTCCTGGGTTCGACTCTCGGCGATCCTCATTCTTCCAGGCCCCGGAGATCAACACTATCAATAGCCCGAAAGACCCGTCGAACCTGAACGAATGGTCACGTGACTAGTTTAGTGAGTAAGCCACCCGCTTCTGAGCATGACATGCGTGCAATCAGTTCTCAGCGTGATGATCACTTTTTTCGGGGGTGTACACAGTAAAAAGCCTCGAAGATTATAGACCTCGACCAATAAGTACGTGACTGTGTAGGCTATAATAGCGGGTAGTGGAATAACCTTCATCACGGGGGGGCATAGTAATGAACAGTAACCAGAACCCGTGATGAACCCCGAAACCAGGTACCCCCCTATGTTTACACGCCTTTTTGTTGTTGTGATTACTATCTTCCTCCGTAATAGACTACTCAGCAAGCATTCAGTCAACGCTAAGTAAGGGCTCGACTGTTTTTTCTGATTGGAATGAAACGGTAGTATTCGTGGTCGATCGTCCCATCCCAATCTGGTTTTCAGTGCTTGGGCCCATTAGAAGTTCTGGACTACCGACCCTGCATTTTGCGGCGGGACCATGCTGCTCGACTCCAAGGCAGAGGTATCAGGACGGGGGAAGCGAGTACTCTTGGCATGGAAGATAATATAATTTAACACGCCAAAGCATGCCTTAGGGCAGGCAGTGCTAGCCATCCAAGTGGAACCTTCGGGAAAAATCTAGAAGTTACGTCGCGAATGGTCTCATCGATCTCGGAGCGATGGATGCCGGGATGGAAAAGGATGGCCTCCCTTTGGTTAGCACAGAGAGTGGAGACGTTCTACACGATGTATGTATCCCCTTTTCCACCTTCTCACTACATTCCAGCACAGCCAGGGGATCAGCCATCTTATTTACCCCACTAAGGAACTCGAGGGTATCCTCTTCCTCCACCATGTGGATAACGTCGAACTCCCACTTCAGCTTAGGCATAGGCTGAAACGGAAGATCGATACTATCCATATGGTAGAGGAAGAAGATCCCCTCGATCTTCTTAGGAGGGTAGAGTAGACGGCTGTCCAACTGGCTATGTTAAAAGGTAGCGAGAGCGTAGCAGAGGCTAGCCAACACATCTTGCAGAGTATATCTTCTCTCTGTGATACAACACACTTCAGAGGAAGTCAAGCCTTGTGGGGAGGGATCACAAACGGACCACCTTCGCACTTTCCCACGAGGGAAAAAAGGCCTGTGGTCTTCTCGCGATATAAAATGCAAGGTATGCACCGTAGGGGGTGGAGAGCTTGCTATGTAAGCCTGGATCTGAGTTACGACTAGGAGGAAGAGAGGAAAATAATGGGGAACACGATAAATGGGGTGAAAAGCAAAGGAAAGAGGAGACGTACTGTAGGGTAGAACAATGTCCTCCCTCCTTCACCAAATGCTGAGCTTACCTGTTGGTGTTATGATGGCAGGGGGCCATCACCGGTACTTGTTGACGGACCTAGCGCAAGTCAACTAGCGGTTATCTCTCATGTCTGTCCGGAGGACTTTTAATAGGAAGCCTGCAAGTCGACACTTCAAAAACTAACGGCACGATCAACTTTGGAATGTGGACTCAATGGCGCACAGCTCAAAGGAGGGTGTAAATCTTACGAACATGCTATCGGAGCTCGCATTCGAGAAGGAGCTCAACAGCGTTCTACCCTTCGGTGACAACACTGGCACCTTTCACGTCGCTGGTAACTCCATCTACCAAACGTGTCGCTCTTACAGTGTGTTACCTGGCGGATTTGATTACGCACGGGCAAATCACCCTTCACCGCATTCCAATAAAAAATCAAGTAGGTGACAAATGGCTGATATATGTGGTCGTCCGGGGACATCCGGGCCACACCCCCGGGTTTTCTAGGTGGACATGGATCTTATGGCATAGCAGATATGGTTACTTGCTGCTGTAGATCACCCACAGCTGTCGGTTGTTGTCTTTCTCTTGCCGGCAGGGTCTCTTTGACCAGGCTCTGCCCGGACTCTCCTATCTCTCACTGGGTTCTGCCCAGAATTGGGGTGTTCCTTCTTTAGGGTATAATACATTTCACGTCTTTTAACTCGTATCAACGAGGGTGGTAATCTCATTCAGGTGGTACAGCAGTGCTGGCCCTGAGTTGAGCAGTGGTCCACCCGGTGACCTGCGATAATTGTGCAGAATTCGCGACGGGGCATTGTTGGCACCCGGAAATGGAAGGACCCCCCCAACTTCTCCTCATTGGCCCCCAAATCAAGGAATTTGCAGCCTGAGGAAGCCCACTGCTCCCAAGATCGAAGTGGTGACGGGCTTAGATATCCCATCGCGAGTGAGCGTTGAACCTTGAAGCTTGACTTGAGCACTACTGTTGTATTTATAGTTTTGTGTTACGCGTAGAACTTCACGCAAGGACGCAACGCCTATCTGATGTACGATAAACAGGTGCACATATTTATTTGCGATACTGTTAACCTACCCAACACATCGTGTTACTATTAATAGTTAGTCAATGGACAATCAAATTGCTTTACGAAGTCACACTACCTCCATCGAGGGGGCGTGCTACGTATAAATGATACTTCGTATACACATTATTACAAGTGCCTCCCCCACTTCGGAGGCCAGCCTTGACACTTCCTTGGCCTCTCAGCCTACTCTTAGCTCTTAATGGCCGTCGGGAAAACGTTTTTTTCGGGATCGGTCCTGGATTTGTTTTTCTTTGTTTATTCGATTATTTTCTTCGATTCATCCAAAAAAGAAAAGTGGTGCTTTGCGCACACAGCAGCATCCGCGACCGATGAAAAATCGCCTTAGACGGAACAATGTGTATATTTTCTTCCTGCACACACGATGTCTTGGCATTTGCAAGTCGCACTGCACCAATTCAACAACGTCTTGTATCTGAATACGCTTACGTCTGGTCTACTTCCTTGATAGCGAGCGGCGTATAGCCGCCCGCGGAGCGCAGCCTTTGTATATAGTACATTTATCGATGATCAGTAGCAATGACCGTCGATTGTGTCATTTTGTCATTCACTCGACGTGCAGATCGAGCGGAATTATTTGTATCGCTTTGTACATACTTGTCTGGCGTTTCATGTGTGCGAACCTGAGGTTCAGATATATCTATACGACCCCCGATCGCCACTCTCTTATGTCCTCACCGGAATGGTGTGCAAGTCTATGTGTTGGCCCGAGAGAGCCGTTGAACGTTGTCTACTGGTACGTTTTTGTGCGAATCTGGTCAGTCATGCATCTGAGAGAGGTAGCACCCTTCCCGACCAGCCTATCTATGCTTCGTACAACAGCTTCTAAGGACAAACGCCCGAACGGATAGGGTGGGCCGAAACTGGACCGAGTCCGGCGGGCAGGTACCTATTGAGCCAAAACATTTCTGACTTCGTAGTGGGGCTTCTCAACTGGAGAACTACCCAGCATAGCATGTACCAGTATGTTTTTACATTTTTTTCCGATACTACCTAGGGCCTGGGATTGCTCATTATTACGTTAAGGTTAAGCGTACAATTTTTCTTACAGCCGTTTCTGGGTGACTTACTATTAGTATAGAGCTCCTCAAGTAAGGAAGAAACCTCAGGAAAATCTGTAACATGGTGCACCCCTCCAAGGCAAACAGCAGCGTTTTACGTGCACCTTCCTTTGAGCACGCAGGCACGACCAACTTCAATGTCGACGAACATCGCGCTCAAAGAAGTTGCGTCGCTACTACTGTAATACCGACAAGCGCCCGCTGACCAGAAGTGTGAGGGTCAAATCACCTCTCAGACGGACAAGCCTACTTTCGTGCCGACCGCTGTCCAGCATTGAACATCAATTATCGTCTTAAAAACCTTGGATACTGCGGTGCTGACCATGCGCTTCCCCGCCTAGACAATTATAGTGCTGCAGTCAATCCTGGTGCTGAGGGCCGCAGCTCCAGGGCCTTAAAGCGCCCACCGACCAGGGGTATGTGGGAGGTCGTATCGTGCTGTTGAAACGGACAGCATCGGATTTAGATTCGTTCTTGTGCCGACAGCTGAAAAGCAAGCTGATCAACACTCTTGTGTATGTACGCAAGGTTTTGTTGACTGCGGTGCCCGCATCGTGCTTACTTCGTCGCTGTCTTGCAAATTTCATGTTGATAGATTCCCCGAATGCCCGACCGATTGCTTCGGATGCAACGCACGGCGCCTCATTTTTAACTCACGCTCAGGGTCGTCGTGTGCCCAGGGCGGGCATGTTCGAGTACGATACAACGCCAGCAGTTCCGCACTGTTAAAACTGGGGTCCCCGTTACCTAACTTAAAGTGCCGTGGTACTTTCCCGGTCTTTCATTATCAAGACGGAAGCGTATCACCGGATAACTCCCCAGGCCGGCTTCTGACACCTTCTTCTTGCAAATCCCCATCCAAAAGTTTCCCCGTTTGAAAAGACACAAACAGTAGCAGCTCAGACGTAGAAGACTTCTGAACTCGCATGGAACACGACCCGTGCACAGCATACAACAATGACCGTCACATATTTAAGTCGCCTGTATGCCCTGTCAACGTGAGCCTGCTGCCGTTGCGCGTACAACTTTCGGGGTCCTCTCGCTCTTCTTTGGTCTCGACGACTTTTTCGCAGAGCGCCGTTTCTCTGGTGGTCGCTTGTGTGTTTTGACGTGTCGCTGTTGAGGTACGGGACATCGGGGCACGCGAGGCAAGGTAGCAGTAGGGGAAACGGTGATTTTACAAGCGGGGCAAGGTGGCAGTAACGGACATTGTGGTTTTAAGATAAAAAAGCTGGTATCTGGTATCTCAATGTTAGAGATGTACTGACAACAAAGATGTCGGGAGGCATGTCAATGTCAAGCTGTCTGTTTGTCAAGGCTGTCTTTCAAGGCGAATCCGGCTGTCTAGACATATGTCCCCAACCCCCTGGCAGAAAACGCCTCCTAGTATACGTGGAAACCCCTATATATAAAAACAATTACGCGGCTATTTTACTCGTTTGATATTAGTTAATTTCAAATCATCGATTTTCTGCAGTTCAATTCCAATCTTTTCTGTAGATCGGACTCGGAAATGTAACAAAATGCCGAAAAAGAACAAAATACAGGAAAACACATACACTTATACATTATTGTCAGGCGTTCTTTAAAACGCGCGGATTTTTCGATAGTGTCCCATGTTTTTTGCTGTCAAGGTTGTCTGTCAAGGCATTTGCCTTGACGCTGTCTGTCAAGGGGTGAAAGTGCTGTCTCTCGACATCTTTGACTGACAACCAGTGCTCGTTCCGGTACCTATTACATGTATGATTGAACCAAAGTTTATTACAGAGGGGACGTTTGCTGCGCAACATCAGCGATAGGGTCTCTTCGACGGCACTAAAACACCCACACGAGCCATGGAACCCCTGCCCCACATGCTATTTTAGTGGATTATCTCGGTTTACGTAGCTCACTGCCACAATGGAGTCCGTGGTCACGTAAAGGCACACGGAATTTACATGTAGGGCTGTGTAGGGAGAAAAACAAACCGAAACACAAGTCAGGCGGAGTCCCAGGATGATAAGCCAGTTAAATCCACGACCCATTGTACAATACCAATGCCAAAGATAAATGCTCCCACCTTGACTGCAAACTCGGACTTGAGCGGGGACACACAGCCGAGGAAGGGGCACACGACCCACGGAAAATTTGTCCTTGCTGCACTTTTCCCTCTGACCGCTCTCTCTGCTTGATGCCGATCTCGGTACAGCGCGGTCCAATCTTGGCTTGGTGGTGTGGTCCTGGCGTCCTACATGGACATGGGAAGACACGAACAGGCTAACCTTTGATTATCGCGCTCAAGTGGAGGTTTTGACAAGCGCGTGTTTGTAACTGCTGACAAAGAAGTATCCACAAAATCATCGAGCCCATCTCTGGAGAGTACGCGATGCTATGGAAAGCCAAACAGGGCCATTAAAAGGGGTAAGACCGGTTTGGCTTGGTGTAAAAACAACGGCTTAAGGCGGACTTGCAGTAACATCGCCTGCAATGCGCTGCAGTGACACCTCGACACCCACACGGATAAAATGTATGCAAGAGGCGGAGAACCGCGACGCAGCATAAGAGCTACGAGTGTTTATGCTCGAGAGTACAGCACAGCAACCCACACTCATGGCCTGCTGCGCGGGTGAATCGACATCGACACATCGAGCCTACCACACTGCCCATGCCACAAATCGTGCCAGGGCTGCGGCATCGGTGCTTTCGCCAGAGTTGCGAAAGCAAGAGTGTAGACCTGCGTCATGAATTTATATCCACGAGCTCAGCGCTATACCAGTTGTACCGCGTGAACTCGTAGGTTGGAGTCACAACCACAAACATTTCACGCGCCGGACAGATCATCTACAGATAGATCGCCTACAGATAGATCATCTAGATCATCTAGATCATGACCTGCCGGTGTGAGATGTTGTGCAGGGTATGTGGAGTACAGATCCAACTCAGGACATATGTTCTGCTGTACATGACGCAGGTTATACGACTCCCACTCATCAACATGTGCTAGATCATACAGATCATACAGATTATACAGATCATAAAGAAATTACAGACCATGAAGTGGGAACCCGAGGTGTGAAACTTTTGCAACCACAATCAAGTTCCTAGCACGCATACAACAATACATCCAAGCCAAAGAGGCATGCACCAAATAACTCGGGTCTACTGTGACGCAACGGGGCGCTAGAATCCGCGTGACGCAGATAAATGTTCAACCCGGATCTGGTACGTCGTCCGCAGCCTAACTTGGGGGTGTTAGGATTTGTGAAATAACTTGCTTTATGGCGAAACAAAACGGAGGTCCGCGAGTTCCACCTTCTAAGGGTAGGTTCGGGAGTTAAATCAGCTTCTTGACCCTTGCCCCACGCGCCTCGTTTGCCAGGGCGCCCCCATGTATCGACGGAGAGGCGCCCGGTCTGTCTAGCCACAAACACTTCAAAAACAAATCCACTTGATTTTTTTTCCAGCAGAAAGTTCTGGCAGCAAACGATAGATGGCTCACCTCGGGGAGCTGCCAGTGCACGACATGAGACTTTCCCCGCTTTCTCTTGCGCTTCCCATCTCCCGCGGGGACAGTCGCTCCCAGAAGTTTTTCTGAGGCTCGCGCGAGATCCTCGCCGCCCTTCATCCCCTTCAAAGGCCAGCGAGCTTCGAACAGAGGCTTCCACACCCTCTCCACTAAAAGCAGGTCCCGCCACGCGCGATCAACACACATGAGGCGGCACACTCGCTTCGGGGTCATAAACGAAAACACGCGCAAGGCTACTTCGTCCGGCACGCTTCCCCATCCGTTCTCCCTGGTCGACTCGTTCTCGCAACTCTCGTCCGATTCCCCCTCGTCGGAGTCCTCACTAGCGCTGTCCCTTGAATCACCATCGCCTAAACCTTCTAAGCCTCTCTGGCGCTTTATCAAGGGAAGGTGTGAGTCCACGCCCGCCGCTGCAAGCGACCAGCTCCTGTTGAACGCAAAGCTTGCCCGGCGAAAGTCCACACCGTCGGAGAAACAATCCCCTTTTACTCCGGCCTTCGCGTCAGGTTCGGCGACACCTGCATCGCTTCTCTCCGCCGTGTCGATTTCTCGCTCCGCAGTCCGCGCGGGATAAGAACCCAGCAGCACCTCTGAGCGGGCGAGCTGCAGAAATCCCGCCTTCTGCAGCACGCCAAGGGCCGCCTCGGCCAGAGGCCTGGGCAAATCTGCCAGTGGGCGCGCCTCACTATCGAAAAGTATTTCTAGCAAGTTTCCGGCGTTATCGGGCACACCGCTCGCGCTGCCGCTGCCCCGCATGGGTCGGGTAAGCAGAAGGGCGAGCGCGTGAGAAAGCGACCTCAAAACTGCAGAAATTTCCCCGCTTGATTGCTGCTGGTGTTGAGCTGTTCCCAATGGGCTCGGGTTGTCCAGCAAGCGCAGTGCCACCAGAGCTTGTCGCGAGAGCCACAAGAGATGAGAGCCGGCTGTTGTGTCGCTCACATGTCGACAGAGACACAGGTGACCTACGTATCCTTCAAGAACGGGAAGTTGAAGCCCTGCTGTCCCCATGACGGCACGCCCTTCCGTCGATCTAATCCAAGGCGTCGAATTTGCAGGAGCGACAAAAGGCAGCAGCTCAGCAGCGCAACGCTTCTGAAGGAACGAGGCGACAAACGCGCCGTCATCCCCAGCAAGCCCCCCGACGAAAGAAAGCAGCAGTCTACACGCGAGTGGGAACGAGGGCGGAGAGACGCGCCCGGATGCAACCGTGGCGGCGTCCAGCGCTTGTCGGACCCCGTCGCATGCGGTGCGATACAACGAAGCCTGGAGCACTCGCGAGCAACGTCGGAAGTGAATGTCCACAGCCCATCGCAGGATCCCCTCCAACACGACGTCCCTCTTCGCGTGCGCATTACAGCGCAAAGGCCGTGCTTTCGCGCCCGGGGCAGTCGCTTCGTCCATGGGGGTGTCGGATCCCGCGCACGAAACGCAGGGCAAGGCATGTGGAGACCCTTCCTTAAGGTCTTGCGAATCTGCGGCAGAGTACGACGCGATGCGTTGGCGACGGTGTACGCGAGATATTGCCTGAGTCTCATGTGGCTAGAACCGGAAAAAACGCAAGCTGCACGTGTTGCCTCGGTTAGGGGTATCCTTGCCGATTTTTTTGCTTGTCGACCAGGGTGGTAGAAATTGGATTGCTCGAGAGGTCTATATACATACCCCTCGCAATATCGCCCCTGCAATTTGTGATGACATGGACGTCTAGCCAAGCATCCGGAAGGCCGTTGATCGTGTTTTCTACTGCAATTGCTATCCTAGGCTACTGTAAGTCCAAGTACTTTGTCCCCAAAAGGAAGATGCCTTGGTGGACATAAAGAAGCGGCCACGCACACCCTGTTGGCCCCGGGCTCCTGCTGAGTTTAGGGTCGCAGGCATGCCTACACATCCGTAGGAAACCCTTTATTACGGGGGAATATAGTGAATACTAAATAGGACCTACGGTACACACAAAAACCTATATATTGTCATATATTTACATATAATATTTGGTCCTACTAATTATGGTCCCCAGTAATAGGACAACCTAGGATGGCCCAGACGCTACAGTACGGTTAACAAGGGGCTTGTCTAGCTAACGCGCGGTGCGAGAGAGACGTACACCACTCACCACTCGCTTCGCATTCCCTCTCCGACACGAACCTCACCAGTACCGGCACCACCGACTGACATAGGGACCGCTGGGAAGTTGAAACCAATGAGAGCAATCCGCGGACGAACATACGAGTAGCGCGTAGAGACGAGCTTGGATCGAGTGAGGGCCGTCGAAGGCAGCTCTCAATCGATGCCTCCAAGGCTGCGCCGGGCATCGCCGGGCAGGCATCGAGAGCGCTTTCTAGACCCGTCACGAGCAAGTTAAACGATCGCTTCGTCTGGGTTGAGGGGGAGCCAAACAAAAAAATCGCAGGGGTGGTGGGAAGAGGGAGTTCCATGTCTTCGAGAGGAGCCAAATGACGGGTAGGGGCAGAGGTAAGGGAACAATTGCTACCGTAGCTGTACACCAAGCGGCTGTTCGGACAAAAACAGCTTCCACCTATAATTTCTACGGGCAGCAATTGGATTTCGACTCCAGCAACACAAGGCGTAGCCTGTCTTGTTCGCGAAAACAGGAGTTGTGGAGCTTGTTAATTCACCGGGCCCGTTTCGTATAGCAGTCAGTAGTAACGGTTGGTACTTGTGTCCTGAAGTATGAAACGGGCACGTGCGAGTGGTACGATGAAAAAGCGAGAGGATGATCAAGCATCTAAATCAGACACAGAATTGCAATGTCAACGATGATGCTCTCTCGCGGAAGCATAACCAAACAACTAAATCAAACACGGTATCGATATATCGACGACGATGGACACTTGCGAAAGCAGAAGAGCGTATGGTATCAATCTGCCTCACCTCGCTGCCTGGGCGAAGGGTGGCCAGGCGTTGAAGCAGCACCTGAACAATCGCTGGTGCACACACCGGGAACTCTGACTGAGCCTGCAACATCAGACAAAGCAACAAACGAGCGTGATGGCACACGTAAGATCAAAGCCAAATCATGCCCAGCGGCGAACAAACCCACACAACCCCGATCCAAAATAAACTACTGTTCGTATAGACGAGTAAAATATTATCTATCGCTGTAACAATATGTTAGCGTGAGATTATGCTGCTCAGTGAGTTTGACTCTCCATGCCGAATCAACGAGGGTGTTACAGACAGCAGTACGAGAGAACGAGTATACCCTGTGTCCGTGTGGACCTACCAGGTCGAGAACGAAGAAATTTAAGAGAGCATCCCATAGTGAAATGGCTGGGATGGTGTCCAGGCTTTTGAACAAAGCTGGGCAGAGGGAGCAGAGGGATTCGAGCGGGCAAGCGCAGCAGTCGCAGTCCGGTGCTGTAGAAGACGATATTGTGGTCCAAGAGGAAGCAGCATCATCGTTACAAACCTACCAGCTACACCACGGCGAAGGACACCAAGAGCTTGAAAGTGGGGCCCATCTCCGCGGGAACCCTTGCCTGTGCTGTACTCGCCCCGCGGCAGCCGCCCAACAATTCTGCGATAATATCAACGACTTCCATTATGAACAGCAACGCCTAGACTGAGTCCGCGACAGTTCTACCCCACAAGACCGCGGGGCAGCAAGAGGCCGCTCTCGAGGGGGAACAGCGCGAGCGAAAAGGCAAAGGTGCTCGATGGCGAACGGCTTTCCCAAGCGCATCAAACCGTCCACGCACACCAGAGCAAAGATGGATGACCCCTTTTCTGTGGCAGAGGGGGGGTCCGTCGCAGACGACGAGAGCACGTCCGACCGAAATGGTGGAGGGATGACAGATGGGCTGGCCGAGCATTTGGCTCAACTGGACGCGACCTCGACGTGGCGTGGGGGTTCGATATAGACGGGTCATTGCGTGAGCGCACACAGCACGCACAGAAGGCATCTGCCGCTGGCGATGCTGACAACCGGATAGCCGAGACGATCGCTTCGTCTGAAGCAGGCGCGGTAGACGTCCCCTCGGCCGCAGCAGGGAGAGCCAATAGCGACCCAGACGCAGCATCAACTCCCGACGTCGACCAAGGGCACGGCGAGGACCTCCTCGAGGTCCTGTCGGGAAAGGCACCGCACGAGCTCAGCCATTACTGAGGACGTGGAGGACGCCATGGCCATTACGGATATTTGATAGATGACCAGTCGAGAACACAGGGGGGTCAAGCGTGTGCATGTGGAGGGGTTTCCCGGCAAACGTAGAATCGCCCCCGCAGCCATCAGCGGATGTAGAGCAATCCGAGCACAACGCGGCGTGGTACGAAGCCACGAAGACTGAGTTAGACGATCACAATAACGCTCAACTCAAACTTTGTCGTTTCATGTGACAAGCTCGTCGCCTAGCGAAAACTTCCCCGGGTTTGTAACCCGTTTCTTCTACAGCTAAACGCCATCCCGGATAATATTCGCATGAGGTGTGGGCGTGGGGGGACTCCTGGATGCAACTCCACATGAACAGTCGCGACGGAACTCCCCCTACACCTCATGCGAATGATATCCGGGATGGCGTTTAACTGGAGAAGAACAGAGTACAAACCCGGAGAAGTTTTTGCTGGGCGGCGAGCTTGTCCCACGAAACGACGAAGTTTGAGTTGAGCATATAGTGTGATCGTCTAACTCATTCTTGACGGCCTAGTGCCGCTCCGCGGTGTGCTCGGATTGCTCTACATCCGCTGCGGGCTGCGGAGGCGGTTCTACATCTGCCGGGAAACCACTCGGCATGCACAAGCTCAACTCCCCTCTGTTCTCGACCGGTCATTTATCAAATAGCCATCATAGCCATTGCGTCGTCCACGGTCCAGGATGTACGCGTCAAGATACTACCAGACGTCGTCCGTTCGCAGGCTGCAGCCAGTGTCACCTCCTCGAACTCGGGGCCACGCCTGTACTGGTACGTAGCAGGTTGGTTACCCTCTAGGAATTGGCCTACACCCCGCCTCTGGCTCCATATCGTCGCGGGGGGTCATCTCCAGTAATCGCTGAGCTCGTGCGCTGCCCCCCCCCACAGGACCGCGGGGGGATCCTCACCGAACCCTTGATCGGTACCGGGAGTTGATGCTACGCGTGGGTCGCTCTCGGCCTTCCCTGCTGGGACCGTGAGGATGCTCACCGCGCCCCCTTCAGACGAACTGATCGTACCGGCTATCCCGTCGTCGGCATCGCCAGCGGCAGGTACCTGTTGTGTGCGCTCACGCAGGAACGCGTCCGGGTCGAATATCTACGTCACGCCGAGGTCGCCCAGTTGAGCCAGATCGTCATCCACCTCATCTAGGAGGCGATGCTATAGCTGCAGCCCATTCGTAATACTGGTAACTTGACGCGAGCGTCTTGGACCGTGGAGGACGCAATGGCCATGACAGACAGAGGGATCGGTCGAGAACGAACAAACTCAGAGAGCATCCCATAGTGAAATGGTTGGGATGATGTCCAGGCTTTTGAACAGAGCTGGGCAGGGGGGATCAGAGGGATTTGAGCAGGCAAGCGCAGCAGTCGCAGCCGGTTCTGTGGAAGACGATGTTGTGTTCCAAGAGCAGCAGCACCATTATCACGAATTTCCCAGGTAGGCAACCATGGCTGAGGGCACCAAGAGCTTGGAAGTGGGGCCGCGCGAGAACACCTGCAAGCTCTTGGTGCAGTCCGCCGTGTTAGTGTAGCTGGGAGATTCGTGACGGTGCTGCTTGCTCTTGGACCACAATGACGTCTTACACAGCACCGGGCTGCGACTACTGCGCGTGCCCACTCGAACCCCTCTACTCCTGCCCACCTTTGTTCAAAAGCCTGGACATCATTCCAATCAATTAACTATGGGATGTTCTCTGAGTTTCTTTGCCGAGTATGTTTACCTCGCTCACCTTTTTCAGACTTAGCCGCGGTTCGGCCAAACTTGTGCCCTGTTTTGCAACGAAATATTTCAATTCTTGCATTTCCGCTTCAGTTTATTTTTTGGTCGAATTCACAGCACTGAATCGGTACCTACACTCTAGAGAAGAAGGGCAAACTACAGTAATGCTGATTATGGCTGTGCACGTAGACGACAAAGCAGTACGTAACTGAAAGATAAGAGGAGGTCGAAAAAAACTAAAATTGGGCTTAGCACTCAACAAGGGCGCCCCCACGAAGGGCCTTGGGGAACGTACTTGGCACACGGGTTGTGCATTTGCGCGTGATTGAGAAAAGGGGACACTACGCACTACTCAGGCTACAACCGTCCAGATCGTGGCCAAACGTTTATTTTTGTGGGAAATCCTTCTTGAGTGCTAAGCATGATTTCTCGACCTTCTCTTCTTCTCCAGCTACCGCTAAGTCATCGGCCTGCGCCGCCATAATCAGCACAATTTTCCCCTCTTCTCTAGAGTGTTCGTAGTCCCCACGCCGGTTAGCCTTGACTGCCTCGCAGTGTATGGATATTACGTTCAGACCGTCGTGTATTAACAGGTGGCTCACAGAGATGGAGAGTAAGATAGCGCCAGAGCGCAGGATACAAGCTCGGGTACTCAAAAGAAAGAAAGACAGTTACAACCATAATAACCCTATGCCTCGAAAATACACCGGAACCCATCAATGGTAGATCTAACAAACAAAATTATGTGTGTGTGTGCATGCCGAGTAGTTCGCCGGCAGACGTAGAACCACCCGTAGGACCGCCCCCGCAGCCCGCAGCTGGTGTAAAACGATCCGAGTACAAAGCGGCGTGGCACGAGGCCATGAAAAATGCGTTAGACAGGCACATAACGAGCGGTATCGGTACTTACGAAGCCGCGACATCGCCGTAAGCACGGAAAGCAGTAGGCGTCAAGTATAATTGGCGTCTTACTTGAAAGACGGACAAGGACGGCCTAGTAGTGAAGACATAGGCTAGACTTGTGGCTACGGGGTTTAGCCAGGTACAGAGTATCGACTACCGGACGTTTGCAGCAACTCCCTCATCAGCGCCGGTGAAACTCCTGGCGGCCGCGGCAAATGGGTATGGTCTCGAGATTTTTCATTTGGACGCCGCGAAAGCTTTTGTTCGCGTGAAACTTAGCCATGAGACGTACATGCAATTTGTCGGTGGGTGTGGCGACCTGTCAGGTAAGTCCCTTCGCCTAAACCGGTCGGTTTATGGTCTAAAGCAAAACGGACGGCATTGGGCCGCACTACTGGTAGATACCGTGTTATAATACGGTATGGAACAGTGTGGGACAGGTCTGTGTTGTGTTCGCGTAGATCTGCCCGCGCAGGTGAACTTTCTTAGATGTGCCCGCACTGAAAATAGAGCCCTTCCACGCACAACCACCAGGTGGCACACCAACCAGGCATGCATCTCGTTAGGGCTAAGGTTAGGGTTAGAGTTCCGGGACGGGGTGGTGGCCGCCATTAGCCGAAGCCAAAAATAAGCTCACAGTCGGGAACGAATGCCTTACAGCTTCGTGACAAAACCCTACCTCATTAAAAATAGCATCGTTTTATGCGGGCACGTCTGAGAAGTTCACCTGAGCGGGCAGATTTACGCCTGCTGATCTGTGTTTGGTTCGGATGGTTGTGGACAGCGTGGTAGCACTGATGATGGTCGTGCATGTAGATGAAATCGTGAATGCAGGCTCGGACGAGACATGCAGATCTATACTGCATCAAATTACGGAATTCACCGCGAACAGTCTCGGAGAACTGACATGGAATACGGGTGGCGCTTTTAAACTATACTAGGAGTTGGGGACGCTGTTGTTTTATACAGACAGCATCTACTGAGAGCATGTCGAATCGTTTTGGCTTGATTTCATCGTCTGACATCCCCGCGACCACCTGTGTGGAACTACTCCAGGTCCACGGACGGAGGACGAGCCTAGAGGAGACTGACCGTACAGGGAGGCTGCGGGCAGCTCGATGTGCCTGTCGACCATGACGGGGCTGGGCATCTCCAACGCCGTGCGTGACGTGCGCGCCACTCCCACAACCCACAACCCCACTGACAGGATGGGATTTAGCTGCATACAGTGATGCCGACTACGCCGATAAGGCAACGCCAGATGTTCAGCTGTCAGTTGGGCAATCAGCACCCGGAATTGTGTGACGTTGTCCTTAACAGAGGCAGAGTGCGTGGCCCTAGGTGAAGGTGGGACGAGATGACGAGGCTTTGTTCACGGGCGCAGTGCTATTTTTTATTTCCCCAGAGCTAAAGTGCTCATGCATCCGAGTTTATGAGGACAGCCAGCGAGCCATAGCGTTGGCTACGAACCCTCTTAGTTCTTCTCGGAGCAAGCAAGTTGACATGCGTTTCCAGTTCATTCGGCAACACTACTCCGTTCCAAAAAAGTAAATATTACATTTGTACCAAATAACTTCGGAGGAACAGCATGCGGGCATCTTGACGAAAACCCTTTATTTTCAAAGCTCACGTTAGGTTTTGGTTAAATCTGCCGTTGGAGGATGGGTGGGTGTTTTTGGGCGTTCAGCGATTAGGACCATGTTTCAAGTCATAGTCATGCTAGAAAATAGTTGTCAGGTGGCCACCCCACGGTACTTCGAGAGGCATGGGTGGGTAGGGCACCGCTTGGCATCTCATTTTGTGGCCATGGTCGTCTGGAATGCGGCCGCCGTTGTTGTTTTTATCGATGGTTGGGAGTACAGTAGATGCGTTACACAGTTTTTTTTGCTCGGCGTCCGGATTTCCCCCGGCGGGACTGTGATTGTTTGATATCAGGTCCAGTGAAGGTTCCTTTGGGTCTCGTCACTACTGTGAAGGGGTACGAGTAGTGAGGGTGTTCGTTTAGATTTACAATAGCAGCAATGACGGTTACAAGTTGTAAAGGATTGCATTCACCTTCGCCGGCGTTACAAAGGAATATTGGCGTGCAGGGCTTTAGCATTGATAATCGCTCTCCCACGCTCTGCCCTCTAACACGACAATACAACTATTAATATATGAAGAACATACCAGGTATCATCCGACCGTGGGGCGGTCAGGCCATCCGCACTCGAAACTCACGAACATGGTAGAATTGATTCTACACTAGGGGCGCAGAGCTATGATATGATAGCGAGACTTACCTGGAGGAGAGCATCCAATACCTCCATCGATAGGCCGCACCCAAAGGCATCAGCGGAGGACCTATTGCGAAAGCGAATGGCGCATGAAACGAGCGAATACAAATCATATATACGTGGCCACGTGCTTCCCTGGACAGCAGCACACCACCGCACCACCACCAGCAGAATCATCATGTAACACTACAATAGCAATGGACGCCAGCCGTGAACCGCGCATTTAGCGTCAGGGGATGGTGCCGCTTCCACCCTCTGCATCCTGCACCAGTAACTCGTACGTAACTCCATCAAGCTGCAAACTGTTCTTGCTTCGTGCCGCAAAACATCACACACACTGACTGCGTTGCTGCGTCGCGCGTGTGTTGGCGGAAAGAGCGTGTTGGTTATACAAGTATAGCATAGTCCACTGGCCTACTCAAGTCGCGTGACTCAGTAGGCCAGTGGACTATGCTATACTTGTATAACCAAAAATATATATATATACTTTGGGGTTCGATACATCTCACCATGCTGCATTGATCTCCGGGGCACTCCCCTCGCCACGTACTAGTATCCAGGAGCATACTATAATAACCATTCATAATGTCTCCAGCGCGTACGCTCGAAAATAACAAATTATGAAACCGGCGGGATTTGAACCCCCGACCCACCCTTGGGAATTATATAGCACTACCCACTGAACCACAGGGTCATGTGACCCAGGCCTTGCCAATCCTGCCAAAGTATTATGCAGGGTCTTCACCCTCGACCATCTTCACAGCGTCAAACTCTATCGTCTTCCTCCTCCTCTCCATGATAGACTGTGGCATATAGAAATCCGTTACAATTTTCCAAGCACCACTCGGTGACTTGGCCTCCAACATCTTCATCAACACCGGGGGCTCTTTCTCAATTGCATTCAACAGGAACTCGTACGCTAACCTAGTGACAAAGAGCCCCCGGTGTTGATGAAGATGTTGGAGGCCGAGTCACCGATTGGTGCTTTGAAAATTATGACGGACTTCTGTATGCCACAGTCTATCATGGGGAGGAGGAGGAAGACGATAGAGTTTGACGCTGTGAAGATGGTCGAGCGTGAAGACCCTGTAGAATACTTTGGTAGGATTGACAAGGCCTGGGTTATTGATTGTGCTTGCGACAGATACAACAGGTACGATGACCGTTACATGTATACTTTGGGGTTCGATACATCTCGCCATGCTGCATTGATATCCGGATCACTCCCCTCGACACGTACTACCAGTATCCAGGAGCATACTATAATAACCGCCCATAATGTCTCCAGCGCGTACGCTCGAAAATAACAAATTGTGAAATCGGCGGGGTTTGAACCCCCGACCCAGCCTTGCGAGTTACATAGCACTACCCACTGGCCTACTTAGTCAGGTGACTACTGTAGGTGGTTCAGTGGGCAGTGCTACATAATTCCCAAGGGTGGGTCGGGGGTTCAAATGCCGCCATTTCGCAATTTGTTATTTTCGAGCGTGCGCTGGAGACATTGTGAATGGTTATGGTAGTGTGCTCCTGGACACTAGTCCGTGGCGAAGGGGGTGCCCCGGAGATCAATACAGCAAGGTGAGATTCGACGAACCCCAAAGTATATATTTTGTTCGTTATATAGCATAGTCCACTGGCCTACTCAGTCACGTGACTATGCTATATAACCAACAGAGCGGGTTGACGTACCGTTCGTGTATCTACAGTATTAATAGTAAGAATCGTTCATAGGCCCGTTTACTGTACACAGATACCCGCACGCGGCAGTATACAGCACACCTGGTATACGAACAGCAGTACGTAGAGTTCTATGTTATCATGCATATGTATAGTTATGTTTGTGAAATTTTCGCACTTTTCGCGCTTTTTCTCTTCGCGCGAGCGCTTTTCGGCAAAACGCTAAGTACCCCGACACGGGAGGCCCGGCCGGACACATTGGTCGAGGTTTGGGCTCGATCCGAGCTCTGTGGCTCGCGTGGCGGGCGCTCGAAGTTTTTTTTCCCGCGGGAGTGGATAAGCCGATTTCCCGGGTTTTCTGCATGAGGCCGTGTTTTGTACGTACGTGCCAGTAAATAATAACGTTCTTTTTGTTTTAGATTTTGTCTGTTTTTTGCTCTCTCACATGCACACGGGCCAGAAACATGTACTCGTACCAGATAGACAACAGACAACATGCACAGGGCACGGCGTT
>MEHQ01004335.1:1067568-1138008 GCA_008828725.1 Saccharina japonica
CGCAATTTTTTTTTCCCCCGAAAAAAAGGCGGGATCATCCCCCCCCCCCCCCCCCCCCCCCCCGCCCCGAACATGTGCGGGGGCTACGTTAGTGTCGCCCATATCAGATTCCCATGGCGAACTGCTGTTAGCGCCGCTGTCGATCCTACTAGCCGTCAGACTGCTGCCCTTCCTTGATCGTTCAGCTGCCGTCTCCTCTAGACCATGCCCTCCCTGGTGATGACGATTCGGCATCTTCTACATCAACGGTAGACGGGTTATCCGTCTGATCCAACCAATAGTTAGCATTTTCGCCAAATAGTTATTAATGCGTGGGTAAGCACAATTTGGCGAGAGTTGACGAGGGAAGAAAGTGCTGAAATCTTCTCACGATAAAAATGCGAGGCAATAACCGTAGTGGGGGAGGAGGGAGAAGAGTCTACTTTGTGACCCCGGATCTGAGTTACGACTATTAATAGGAAAGAGAGAGAAAGGAAGGGCGAAGATATTGAATGGGATGGAAAAGCAAATAAAACAAGTTGTCTCTCTGTGACCACGATCGAAACTACGCCCCCTCTTCACGCAATTGGTCATCCGGTCATGCTGATCATTAGCGCTTTCGTCACCAGCCTCTTCTCTGTGACCACGCTCGGAGGCATGCACCTTCTTCACGTGTCGAGAGAGAGACCCTGTTCGTAGCTTTGGTGGCTTCTTCATGGTCCTCTCCGTTGCCCGTGTCTGTCGGGACTGATGCTCGCCTGCCCTCCCAACTAACCTCCCTCCTTCATCTGGGCTGGACTCCGCGTCTCCCAAATATAATAATCTCCCCCCCTCTCATATTTGGTCAGAGGGGTCATTGGTTGGAAAACATGGGGAACGTGAGAGTGACGCACGGGTCAGGTAATATTGCGGACGGTGACCATGGAGCGGAGTGTCGGACTCACATGGGGTGGGACGGTGGTTTGTTTCGAAGCCAGGGTAATAATATAGTTCAGCCTCCGGCTTAGCAATGATTGTCCTTTGGGCCCAATGATGAGCCGGACTTGAATAATGATATCACGGGGTCTCGGAGGGCCTATTGTGCCACATGTCGTACGGTGGTTTTGTCGCTGGGTTTGGTGTGTTCGTTGTGCGGTCGACCGCAGCACGGCAACATGTGCCCGTCTAAGACTTCACGGAAAAACTCACCCCCCTTTGAAATCGTCTCTGGCACGAGAAAGGTCGTTTTCAGTGAGAGCAGATGCCAGCTCGGCCGGAAGCCGTGGGCAATATTGACGTGACGTATTTATGAAGCGCCTTCAGACCGAACGGCTGCATTGGGATCATCACATCCTTTGATCGGGAGATAACTCCTGTTCACGGGTGCCGTTTGGAGATTTTTCTTAGCCGAAAACGTTGAGGTATCGTTGTCGCAGGTCTATGGTCCACCCCCTATCTGCCAAGGCAAGCCCTCAGCATCCATGATGTCAACTCTGACGCTGTACTCACCTAATGCCTCCACTGATATAGAGGCACAGTCTTCCACAGTGCATTCCACAGTACTGTCTCCAGCACCCCGACAGCTATCACGACTGCCTCTTGATGAATCTTCAGACAGACTCTGCTGCTGCCTTGAGCCTTCCCTCCACACGTATCGTATGGCGCTCGGGGGAAATAACGTTGGTGTAATCCCTGCGGTATTATACCTGGGCTTGTGGTAAGTATGTGTCGTTTTCTGTTGACGAACAGCCGTCGCCATCTGTAGCTGCGCTTCCGCTGACGCTCTTTATTACTGCCGCTTCCACTCCCTCCTACTGTAGTCATTGTGTATAATACCGCCTGTGTGTACCCGTACCCCGCCACGGTTTCCACGACTCACGCGTGAAATCCACGGAGTTGATCCCACTGTCGCCGAGTGCGCGACCTGGCACGCTGAAGCTTTCGTACCCATTTTGCGCGGATTCAAGACGTTGGGAGTGCGCCTCTACCTCTCGCAATACCCTCTTGCGGCTGGGACCAAATATGTCAGGAGACAGCACTTTCACCCCTTGGCAGACAGAAACTTTGCCTTGACATGGCATGCCTTGACTGACACCTTACTACTAAGTTTTAGTGTGGAACAATCGGCCCTACACCCTTGACGGCGCGCGTTTTTCCTTGCTTGACATATCTCCTGAAATATTTGGCTGGGGACGCTCCCATGCTTCCAATGACCGATTATCAACCTCGTTCCTTGATTGAATGGCCTCGACTGAACGGCATGGAGGAAGCATGCGCATAGCACAGATGTATCGAATGTGGCATTGATAGCGTGTACCCGTCAAAGTATTCGGGTATCCCGCGAGCCACAAGGAGGTTACTGCTTGGCACAACCGTAAGCTGCCGTGGGGAACATAAACCATCCATCTTGGCCCCCTGCGTTTGAGGGCTACTGGTATGCCGCTTTCATAGGGCACCCTATGTCTCTTTCTGCCAGGTACTACGGTGCAATTGCACAGTCGCCCTCCGTCTGTCGTGCGTACGAACACTCAAGGAAAACCCACTCTGCGTCGTGCTCAGATTGTTTTACTGACGGAATACGTGAGTTGTTAGTCGTCTGATGTGTTTTACAAACTCCGCGCGGTGGCAGGTCTCTTCAACGAAATTGTGCCGAATAAATTGAAGTGCCCTGCATGGTACAAACTGACTTTTTTTCAGGTAGAACAGTCACTATTTTCAAAGGAAAACGATGTTTGGTAGTGCATACCTGACAGCTCGAACATACCTGGCATCGTTGGATCCTGAAGCGAATTCTTCGGCAGGATGAAAGTCTCTCTCTTGTTCGCTTTGATGGGGATGACGAAACACACGGCCACCCTTCAGAAGAGCAAGCGGTTTCCAGTATAGCTTTTTTTTAGCCACCGGGCTCACGACGACATGAAAGAAGCACCTCCCTGCATTTATTAATGGATACCTGGTGCTCGTTTCAAAACGTCCATGCCACTGACGTGCTGATACACCTATACCAAGCGCCGAATCAATGTGCACAGTACGTAGTGGAAAACGCATTGTGAATTGGTTCGGTAGCATCGGCAATAACGTAGTCAAACGTAAACTATTACTCACCTCGACCCCATAGACAACTTATCCAAGATAACTTTCAGCAAAAAAAAATCCAATCAATGATAACCCGAGATATCATAAACCAAATTCTCCCCCGCGCGTCCGGTAGGTGTCGTGATGCTCGGAAGCCCGAATGATAATCTGACCCCCCGGTACGCCCACCATCCCCGTTTCTCCTGCCGCCTTCGCTGGTAGCAGTGGGCTCATTTAAGCCCCCGCTGCTCGGGGTCTTTTAATTATTTCAACAATTAATATCACCAAGTGTCATTCTTGGCGCCGCTTAACTCCCCTTTGCACCCTGCCACCTGTTCCTTGAGGGTGGCCTACGTGTTTCAGGGGTTGAGTGGTGTGTATGCGAACCTCATCGTAGGGCTAACCCTGTCCGTTTCTGGGTAACTGGTACCGTAACCACAAGTATGTTCGTACGCCCCGGAGCGTGTTGCGATACTTGTTTTCAACGGGTGCAGGTGGAAGCAGAAACGAAGTTTGCGCGGGATATCGGGCACCATGTCGATCGTTTTGCGCCTCTTAAGCTGGTGCGTCTCTCGAACACGCGCAACCGCCATTGCCGTGTCAAGCAAAACAAACACAGCGCTGAGCATTGCGAAGATAACGATAGTGACAGTGGGAGGGCCTACAGGACTGATGGGTTCTTCACCTCGAATTATCACTGACTTTTTCACCACTTACTTCGTAATATTTGCAGTTTTTCCTTACTCTTTCCGCTTTCGGATTCCTCTGCCGCTCTGTTGGCTGTATTCCACGCAGTGACACGTTTAAGAAAGGCCGAAAAGGCTACCGCTATCAAGAAAAAGCGTGAGGAGGTGGAGGCACTCCGGAGGGCTCTAGCAGGGCCCGACAAACAGCACCTAACCGCCGTCCCGCCCGTTCCCGGAGGAGGGCTGGAGCCGACGGGCAACAAGAGCCGGCGGCAGGAACCTGAAAACGATACTTCATGTGCGGGGCCGACTATATATTCCAACGGTAGGAGCCACGTCTGTCGGCGCGACACCCATAATGAGAGCGTTGGAATCGCGGACAGGCATCTTCGAAGAAGGATGGGGGCTGATGGTGACAACATCGAACCGTCGGTTCCGGAAGCTGACGTCGTAACTACGCACTCTGCGCCCGGAACAGCACGGGTTTCGTCGGACTCAGCGGTGTCTGACGATAGGCTAAACGGCGGGAAAGCTTCGAGCGACTACCTCAGCCTTTCCAATGCCTGCAGCTCTCCGCGCAGCCGGGTACCCCTTCAGCTTCCGGTGGCGGACGTTTCTCCACCGCTATCGGAGAACAGATCCGAGAGAGAGGGACGAAGGCGATGGTTCGAAGACGATCGCAAAGACCCTCTCGATAGAAAGGGCAGTCGGGGGCTTGACGTAGCGACAGAAACAGCCACGCGGGAGGCCAATGCAATCGGTCCAGATGGAGAGCGGGAAGGAACGTCCCTCACCAGTAAAAGCGAAATTAATTCAAGAACTGGGCTAGGCGAGCAAGGAAATCGAGGAAAAGGGGTTAGTAGTAGCACGTGTCCGCCAAATCGGGAAGGCGAGCCGGCGATCTCTGACGACACCACCCTACACCGGTAAGTGATACGTACCCCACCACAGACGCGTGCTTGCCTTACAGGGGCAGCTCCTAATTTTTAGGGGACTCCTCGCTTGACGAACGCTCTACCTCATCCAAACACTGCCTTTGAGAACTAATGGAAGGGCAACCCGGTGAAAAATCCCATGGGGTACGTATCATAGGTACGTAACGAAAACTGTGGTGAAAAAAACGCCTTACCAAGGATTGCTTGGGTATTGCAGTAGTTGCTCAGTTGAGGAGCACCGTCAGCCCCAAAAAAAAAAATGGCCAAAACATGCTGTGCACCCCGTTCGGAGGACGCGTCCAAACCCTTCGTATGTTTAGCTTGACCAAACTCTTGACACGATGGTCTAGGCATTAGCAGCCTCCGCGATCGCATTACCTGAACAATAGCCGCTTCTTTCGCCACGCGCAATAGAATACTCGATCTAATTTTTTCTACCCAGTCACTTTTTTTACGGAGTTTCGCCGCACCTCGCCACCCGATGTTCTTACGGCCCACCGCTCAGCGCTCTGCTTCGACCCGTTGAAGGCGAAGGACTGGCGGAGTACAGCAAACGTGCATATAACGTGTATCGGGCGTATGGTGTTATTCGGGACGGCGGCCTCGGCGAGGAACGGGCTCGCGAACCGGCTCGCGGAACGGCTCGCGGCTTGTCGTTGTCGTCCGACCTACTGGAGTTCCGCCCGGCAACATCTCCACCAAATGTGCGAGCAGAGGCGACAAGGTTACCGCTGTTCACCCCGCATAGGAATAGTCGAGACAACATGAAAAAAGGCCTTCTTCACGAGGACACAGTGGAAAACCAAGGGGCGTGCACTGGCGACATGGGAATACGCGAGCAGGTTCAGCCCTTTTCGCCCCCCGTCTCTCCGCAAGCTGCACCTCTCGTAAAAAGCGACGGCAGTGTACCCCCACCTCAAGCTTCTACTATCAACGCCGAGCTCCGAGTGATCGACTTGTGTGACGAGGAGGAACCCGTGGTGCACAAGCCGCAACAAGCAAAGTCGTCGCCGGAGGGGTTTCGGTCGCGACTCCGAGCACCCCGCGCTGGGAGGGCTTTGGCACTGGCCGTCGCCAATGCGAAGGGAAACCCCATTAACCGACGCGAACGGTCGCCAACACTTAGCGGTGGTTTGCCTAGCAATTTGCTGGCGCCCCCACCGGCGATCTTAACTCGATCTGCGCACAGAAAGGAGGCTTGGAAGGAAAAGAAACGCGATGAAAAGCCGCAGCGAAGTGAGCGTGAGCGATGCGAGGGCGAGCCGGAATTTTCATTTTCGGAAGGGAACAGTGGCGAAACCGACATCGATTCAAACGAGAGCGGTACCGTTGGGTACAATGCCGCAGTTACTTCAACGAAGGAATTTAAGGACGGAAATGGTAGGATGGAGCGCTCACGAAGTAAAAGCAGAGAAAGTCGGAAATCGGATGCCTCTGTATACTCCGACCACGAACTGCCACATTCGGAGTTTCCCAGAAAAATCGACGACGAGGAGAGAAGCCACCAAGATTCCATTGCTGCGAGTTCGGACGGAAGCATTTTCTCTCAACAGGAACTCAACGACGAACGCCCCTGCATTGAGATGTCCACTAGTCAACCACCGGGGAGATTTATCGACACTCGAGAGTGCATCGCCATCGCCGCCACGACTCAAGCCCACTCGCCCCGGCTGAAGTCTTGCCGACCGCTTGGAGCAAGTAATTGCTACGAACAGGGTGACAGCCGATCGCAAGGGTCGCGCGTCGAAATTACTTCCTGTGGCCAAATCGATGCTTTGGCGGCCGTGCCGGTGAAACCATTGCCTCAGGACGCTAGCCGAGGTGACTTGCATCTCGATGAAAATGGTGGAACCGAGGATGCAGATATCATGGGTGACAGCGGATCGGGTCGTTCTACCAAGGACGTTGTTGACGATGCTAGCAACGCACGCGACCAGGAAGCATTCGTGTGGTTTGGACAGCCAGACACGCCTCCTAAGCGGCAGCCCAGTGAAAGCCGCGATGACAACCGGGCAACGCCTAGGGCGGAAGTAGGGCAACAAGATGGTCGAATTTCTCCCCACCGACAGCAGCTATCGAAGGCGAGGCTCCTCCTTCAGATGGAAGTCCGGCGCCAGAGAGAACTGATCGAGCACGCTTTTCAGCAGCGGCAAGAGGAAGGGAGGCTTAGAAGAGCCCGGCTAGGAGCAGAGGTGCTAAAGAGAATACGGACCCTTCGCGCCGGCTGTAACCCATCAGCAAGCCCACCCCTTCCATTGAGCTCCCCCCAAAACCACCCGCCTTCGAGGGAGTCGAAACCCTCAACGCAGGCGGATGAGGTCGAGTACGGGCTGGAAAAGGCTCACGACGTAGTAGAGAATGGGCGTGAGGCGGAACATTTTCTATCAAAAGCTCCCGGCGCATCAACCAATGAGCTTGAGGAGGAGCATGTGCTGAGAAACACCCACGGCATAGCAGACAACGGGCGTCAGGCGGAATACTCGCTTGGAATATCTCATGGCGTAGCAGAGAACAATGCACGTAAACCGGAATACTCACCGAGAAAATCTCACGATGCAGCAGAGGGCGCGCGTTCGGACCATCCTGAGCGCACTATCAAGGCCTGGGGATTCCGCCCTGTCGACCATTTGGCCAATGTTGTCGAGGATGCCCCATTCGAGCTGACGCCCGACATGGGTGCGTTCGTGGAAGCTTCTCGTCGGGGAGGGGTGCCTATTGCCCCTGTACCAACAAGGCCGACGGAACCACCCCCGCGTTCAGGGGTCGACAATCCTTGTCGACAAGTCGGGCGACAGGTACAACAAGAGAGTATTGCGACGACGAGGGCACCGACCCCTCCTTCGATCAGCTTCGACGTCGCTGTGGATGATTTCAGCGGTGAACAGGCGGGGCTATCTGGAGGAGCGAGCGAAGAACAAGCCAGACGTCAAGAGCGGTACAAAGCTCTGCGCACCAGGAAGCTGGCCGAGGCAGAGGTGAGTACTTTCCCCATACTTGACACATGTTATAGCTGTCGCGTAAATTTTGATATTGCTGCGCAATAGCTGCTGTTTACGGCCGTGTCCCCCGATGAATTCACCTTCGGGAACGTCATATCGCCGCGTGGTTCAACTGCACTATCGCTGCAATTGTCAACTTACAGTGCTGTGCGCCAGCTCACTACGTATGATAGTCTAGATTCAGGAATGCTTAGACAGGGTAACGATAATAGTGCGCCCCTCGTTATTGTCGCTTCCCTGCTTCCCGGGTTTCGCCTCGAGTCCAGGAGAGACGACAACGCCAGAAATCAAGGCAAGCTGCAGCAAGAGAAGCCCAGCGAAAGAACGCCGCCGCTGCTGCCGACAACGCCAACGAGAGACATACCCTAGATGCCAAGCAGGAGGCGAGACGACAGCCCTCGACGAAGCAAGAAACGACAACTTCCGATTTAATGTCGACGCCCATGGAAGATGCTCCAGGAATGCCCCTGACACGACCACGCTTGTCAAGCGCGCGAAAAGTTGGTAACGACAACCCCAACCACAAGGATCGTGGTCCTGCAGACATCGACAGCCGCGAGGGGGCGTGGGGTGGTGGAGTAGGGGCACGAATATCAACGTCGGGCTCTGCACGCATTGCTTCGCCTGCTATCCGGAGCTTTTCTCGGCGTTCCAATCGAAAATTGGTGCGGAACGCCATCAATTTTTTGTGTCTCGCCGGCGGGCATCTCCAGGAGAAAAAGACGCGTGCGCTGGAGGTGCGTGGGTTTTTTTGTTGCGACGGGGCTTGCGAGGGCGAGTTTCTCTAGATAACATGCATTGTCCACCGTTGGTTCGCTTGCATACGAAGTATCACCGCTGTCTTGCAGCTCTTTGTCCGATTATTTCAGGCACGAACGTTACACGCAATACCGTCTGTCTTTCTGCAGTGCGGCTGTCTGCTAAAACTCCAAAATCACGGAATTTTTCACATCAGAGCCCACCAAGCTCTCAGCCTAAGCTAAACACCAGGGGCTGCATATTTTGGTGTGAGCTCGGGTGCATATATAATACCTGGCACGCGTTTTACAAATGACGATAACTCTGCCATTCTAGAACAACACATCTGGATGTTTTGTGAGTTGTTGCAGAGAACTTCCCACCTTGCGGCACCCTTAAGTCCGTCTGTTTTTGTCGATGGCGTCGTGCGCCACAGGCCTTGGATGCTCACCCAGCTGCGAACTTCGTGGTGCTGCTGGCCCACACCAAGCTGTTGGCTTTCAAAGGGCTTTACGCCTGTAGCGCAGAAGAGGACGACACGGCGGAACGCGTCTTTGGGCTCGGCCCCCCGCAAGTCGACGCTGCCATGGTGAGCAATACAGATGCAACACGCCTCAATGCACGTCTAAAGTTGACGCGATGTGGTCGGTCGGGAACAGACTAGTTGTGGGTCCCGCATCCGTCTGAAACTCCGCGACATACACGTTATCGCTGTACCTAGAGGTATGCCGTGTGCTCTAGCGAGCTGACTTATATGAATACTGTCGAACATAACCAACAATATGCGTTGCTTTGCTGTTGCCTATGTAATCCATTAATTGACGAATATTAACATGTACGAGAGGTTATGCTACACAAATGCTCACAACCCGGTCATGTACCCCACGAGGTCTGGCAGCGATGCTACAGACAGGCAGGGGGTATATATAAGTGACATCCGTGCCCCAGCAGAACCCTACCGAACGTGACAATCCTTCCTGCAGTCGTAAAAAGCAAAAGGCTCATGTTCAGTCGCTCGAGATAACCCTTGCTTAACACAGCAGCTATGCCTCGTGCTTATATGTCATGCTCAACAGGTTTCGGGGTTTTACAAGTACAACTCAGCAGCCAGAGAGTTCCGCGAAGTGCACAGCAAGACGTTAGGCAAGACGACGGACGCGGTCAGCGTGGAGCCTGCAAGATTACGAAGAACCAAGGGGTTGGCTGCGCATCCAGCCCCATGACGGCACCCCTCTCCTCTTAGAAATGGGGCAACGTCACAGTAGTGCGGTACCAGTCGCGCTGTCGGTAAACCGTGAATTACTTCTTGAGTTGAAAATTGGCAGGACGGGAGACAGAAGTCGTGGTTCCGACTATCGCTGTACACCAGTCAAATGGTATTGTCGCTGAGCGGCTGTAGCGCCATTGTGGGAGTGAACGCTTGATACCAGATTGATACCTGGTAAGCGCGTATATTAGTTTATTGTTTCTGTTTGTAGTCCGGTGTTTTAGGTCACGACGTAGACCCCCCCCCCCCGGGTCTGCCTCGGTTACTGCGTCATATTTTTTGTTGGGCATTCGGTACAGGGCTCCGGCGCTGGTCGACTTGTGTCGACTTGTGATTCCTCGCGTTCTCCGCGCATTTCACGGTTATCTCCTCAATTTTAGCTGCAGTCTTCAAGAGACGAGCGGTGTGTACGAACACATAATAGAATCTCCTTGTTATTACCAATAATCAAATCCTGTTCAAACTGCTCAAGAGGGGACACAGCTCCTCCAGCTCACCGGGGCGACCGTCCACATATACCACACCATGGCCAACGCCTTGGTCGCTGATTCAGGCACCCATGTTGAACTACTATCGTGCCAGCCAACACCTTGGAAATCCGGCAACTGTCTGTCGTCGTTTATCTTCAAGCGCTACTATTAATACCTTGTAGGCATTGTACCTCTATCAAACACACAATAAGCTGTAGAACCGAGAACTGCACAACGCCGTTCGACCGCCCGCTGATGGCGAACGCCATTACCAACACATGCACTGCCCTTACGAGCGAGTGAACAACGCACGCTAACCCTAGTATACCGGCACCAACTCAATCTCAAGATGGGCGCATACACTGGAGCCATCTTCCAATAATTTTGGGATGGTGGGTCGTGCTCTCGCCTCCTAGGGCTGCGAACGACCTGCACCAAAAGAGAAAGGCCGACCAGTTTTGCGAAACGTTGAGGCCAACCCGCCTACCCCGCCTAATGCTAAATACCCGATGTTTGCCACAAAAGACACGACACATTTCAGTCCTTCGGCGGCAACTGCTCCCGCCGTTTTCTCCTTCCGGCGATGGCCTGGGTAACTTTAGCAAGAGAGTACGACGCGGACTTCAATATTCCAGCCGTGAGCAGCCCTTTAACTCCTTGCCGCAAACTTGATCTAGAAACCACAGCCGCCAGAGCACGCGAAATTCCTTGCGGGCGTGGAGCTCCGCTGAAGACAGTCCCACCCTTCGCTCCAGCTACATGCAGGATCGGGAGGGGTAAGGTGGTGTTACATTCATCGGTGTTGAGAATCCTTGCGCCAAAGGAGCGCCGCCGATCGTAGTTGTGGGTCGGATGTGACTGAGTCAGGTAACGCTACGAGGCAAAAACACCAAATTGAGAGCCTTAACACCGGTTGTACCGCCAAAACAACAAAAAAAGACCAGACCAACAGCATTCAGCCCCCACTGATCAAGGCTACCCGATCCAAGGAACCAGAAGCACGCCTTTCGTGACCCGCTAGGCTTCCTACATAACATGGCGTGAACCTCTGAACCACATGCATCAAGGGACCTACGTGTAACACAACTCTAACGAACAGATGACCATCATAAATACTACGAGTACCTCTAATAATTACGCCAGTATGCATCACACACAGAGTGAGCCGGAAGTTGTGCCCACCTTCGCTCTTGAGGAGCTGGTCTCGCAAGGCTCGTGGCAGCGACCTGACTAGCGCTAATCGGGCGGTTGGAGAAGCATCCTGGTCGTAGGAAGACCAGTCGCTCCCTGTTGCGACGAGACCCGGGATTGTCTGCCAACAGGCAGGTTTAAGGCACCAAATGAGCGTGTATCAATTGCTTGCGGAAAGCGACGCAGAGGGTATTTGGAAGCGCGACGAATCTTTTAGATCCGTCACTACGAACCGTTGATAGCATGTCAGATCCAAGCTGACTGCCCCCGGTGGCTCCCCGTGCGTAGAAATATCTATGCAGGGTAACTCGGGACGGTACATAAGAGCACCACAGGACCTACTGATACGAGCTTCACTGCATTCAGGACAAAACAGTGTAGACGTAGTGCTATAGCAGGATGAATTCGGGGTGGCAGGCGAAAGCCCGAACCTTCTCGGCGATGCGAGCGCAACCAAAAAAATGACTGCCATACCTTAAGCGCAGGCGCGTAGAGCTCTTGAAACTTGCCAAGGGTGGAGGTGACGATGTTCTTCACCTTGTCTGGGTTCTCCCCGAAGTACATGCGGAAATCACCTGGAGAATGTCGCAGTTCGAAGCGCAGCGTCAGCATTTGACCGATGCGCTAGTCTTCCAATGGCATGTGCGCCATTTCGCTCGCCGAGGGAGAATACAAGACCCTCTCGTCTTCAATGCGCATGCCGGCAATTAGGCCCTCGAAGAGTTCCTTAAAGGTAAAAAACATCATAGCTGAGAAGGTTTAAACTGCAAGACGTGCTCACATAAAAAAAACATCAAAGTGAGTGAACGCCCTTGCAAAGACTGCTTTACGGCGCACCTGTGTAAGATAGGCCTGCTACGGTGGTGTAAAGCTCGTGGGCACTGAAGCGCTCTGGAAGCAGAAGCAGAGAGGTCTGCACCGCCGAAATCAGGTTACCCTCAATCATCGCCGAAGCCTGTTCGCTGCCTTGGATGATACGCACCGGCTTGTGCAACCTGAAAAAAAGCGTTCTGCACGTCAGCTTCCGCATGCCAAGGCTCGAAGAACTTTGAGTCTGAACTGTTGTCCAACATGCTTAGTTTATATCTGGTAGGTTTCAACGTGGCGCCGAAAGCTGCACGGTCCAATTTTCACTTTGCTAGCTATTGCAGTGTGCCATGCGGAAACAACGCCCACGCTACGAGTAGCCATGTCCAGGTATGTCCGTAACGCTTAGCTGTGTCAAGTTTCCTTGACAACCCAAACGCGGCTCTGGACGGAAATGCCACCCTTCTACCGCACATGAAACAAAATACTGTTCAACCACGAAGGCCCCACGTCGATGCCACTTCCATGCGAGGTAGATAAAAGACCAACCACTAACACTAACTTCAAGCACGAGCACAAAAGAGGTACGTAGAAAAACAACACTCCTGCCAACTTCCAAGCACGAGCACAGCATCATATAATACCCTCCAAAAA
This sequence comes from Saccharina japonica, assembly GCA_008828725.1. Classification (NCBI taxonomy): domain Eukaryota; class Phaeophyceae; order Laminariales; family Laminariaceae; genus Saccharina; species Saccharina japonica. The sequence continues at coordinate 1,080,349 of MEHQ01004335.1, forward strand.
GTATGTGTGCCGCCGACGATCGACAGCTAAAAAGCTACGCTTAGAGATTTACGCCTACGACTGCCGATGCTCTCCCCAAGCTGGTGGGTTTGCTCGCTGCTGCTCTTATCATTGCGCAATCCATCTGCAGACGAGTCTTGCAAAGCGCATGCACTAGCTAGCTTGCACGCGCCAGCAGTCCACCGGCGTCACAGCTGACATTCGCCGACTGAAACGCAAACGCGACCCGACTGGTTCACAATGGGATTCGACAAGGGGAATTCTGAACGCGCACCTGCCAGCGGTGTAGAGCCACGTCCAGTCCTTCAGGTCCTCCGTGAGATGTTTCATGCTGATGACACCGTATTTCATAGATCGCCCACGATGCGACGTGGTCGATATGGGCACCAGGGCGTTGTAGTACAACTGGAAAGGGCGAGGAACGATCAGGGTCCGCGATCAAATACTGTTGACTCCAATATCGGCACGACCCTCGCTTTATATAGGCAGTGCAAATTTTCGAGAGGGAAATTGGAAGTCGATCGACTGCGACAATGGGACGGGGCTCTCGCCGGAGCTGCGCCTTTACTATGTCGTTCTGGACGAATAAAAGACGGCTACGTACAGCAGTTGGTTCTACAGAACGAAATGACAAAATAAAAGGCGACTAGAGTCTACGGTATGTTTATAAACGACGGCGTGGCTGAGGGCCTACCTTTGCCCCGAAGCCTTCTTGAAACCGAGCGACTCCACTCGCGCCGAGCAGTCGACCCACCCCTGAGTAGTGGGCAGGATTCCTATAAATACAAGCAAAAACGCATCACGGCTGTTAGGATGGCGACAGATGGCGACATTCGACCGGGGTCCAAGCAGCTTCAACGCCGAGTCGTGCAGCGTTTGTTGCAAGGTGGTTACGGATCCCACCGCAATTGCAATATTGGGGTGAGGTGACGGGGGACAGGGCGCACGAAGCACGATATTTCTGGGTCACATATATATGTACCAGGTATAATTCAGATTGCGTTTCGTGGTAACCTTAGGCTCGCTCGTGCTGTTCAAGCTCGTTGGAAAGCATTGCCATACGTACATACTTCGAAGTAGCATCTGGAGCACGGCGCGCCTCATGTGCAGGAGCAACCTACAAAGAGTTTTGTGCAGGCTGTGTGTGGTCAATTTCTACCTTGCCCGTCGACCCAGACCGAGCCAACCCCAGACAGAACCCTAACCCCAACCCTTTGGGGGCACGAGGTCGGCATGGGCAGACACGCGGCTTCGCCGCGTGTTTTGATGGCGTTTTTCCAAAAAAAAACATGCGGCCCGAAAGGCCAGCCTCACCCATTAAAACCGGCATCCTGCACAAATAAAAATGCAGGTTGCTCCTGCACATAGGGCGCATCCTGGAGCACGGGGTTTGATAAGAAGTCTCATTGCCATGCCTCTTGACTACCTGGTACCAGGTATCACATGCGGCGCTTCAAAGCCGACGCCATCAACAACCCCGTATGATACGCTCTGTTTGTACTCCCAGTACACTGCGTGCTATAGGTACCACGTATCATTTTGTATCAGCAATCGCTGCGCTGGCACATAAAGTATTCTACCTGGCATGATACAACAGCAGTAGCGTGTCTTGATTGATAGCATGTACGAGCCATCACATACCAGTCAGATGACTACCGATACCGGTACATAATGCTGTGCGTCTAAAGCCTGGCCTACTGGCCGCCTTCGTGTATACCAGGTACCTGGTGTATGGATACGATCTACTGCGTTCTGGTGTATGCGCTGCTGCTGTTGTACACGATGCAATTCAACCTCTTCAATTGGAATCCCCCTAACCCTGTGCCGTCCATCGAGAGTCGGCGACTAACCCAACTACTGACCTTTCGAGGTTGGCCTTGTGCCAAGCCTCAGAGTCTCTCACTGCCAGTACGAGGTCGATCATAGGCAGCTCCGAAGGGCTCGAGACATGCTCTGCGTAACCCTGAACGTAAGACGTACCAGGTACGTACACAGCGAATCATACATACGCACCGGCGGCGGGCATGAAGCGATCAGAGATACAACGGCCGCAAGGCGTGTAGATGTCATCCTGTGGCGTGCAATTCCGTCGGCTGGCTTGCTTTGCACTGTGCGTATACAAGCGTACACGTTTTCCGTAACGTGCGTATCTCTCGTCTCTCACGGCGGCCGCACGAAACGCAGATGTTCCATTTCACAGGAACGATTTCAAGATAGGTACTGGTATGTTCCTCACCTGCTGTTGTACCACGCCAGAGCCGTATGCAAAGGCAAACTCCACTGCAGGGAATGCGGATATAAGCTCAGTGAGCTCGTCATCGGACAGGAACTGGGTTAATTTCCCCCCCTCTGCCATGGCACTGCGCCCCCCGCACCAGGTGCTTCGTGTGGTGTGCCCTGGATCCGGACCCCAAGCACAAAAATGCCTCTGACTCTCTATATCAAACCCTAATTCGAATCAGTCCCCACTCCGGCACTCCGCACTTCGCTCTCTGTGCTCCTAGAGATGCGACGAAGAGCGTTCGTCTTCGCGCTTCTGTTGCACACAGCTGCAGCTGCAGATGGACTGGATGGGGCAAATGTGGTGCGTTCGCAGTTTGGTTGTGCGTTGTCCTTCAACCATATACATCGAATAAACTGACAGTCCAGCAAGTTCTCTCTCCCTCTCTGCTAAATTGCGCCGCACGCCGCAACTTGCACGCCGCACGCCGCACCGATACGTACACCAGACGTTTTGGGGATCCATTTCAACACGAGGCTGGCAGCTGGCAGCGCCGTCGAAGGTCGTCGCTACCAGCTCCGGATGCCCCCATTCTACATGTTTATTTGTGCTCCCCTTTGTTGTACGCCTGTATCGTACGATCCTGACCCTGCACGGCGGTATAACGCGGAGTATCTCGTTGCCGTACGTGTGACAGCCAGGCTTCTGCCCCGTCTTTAATGCTGCTCTTGTCATTTTCAGGGCCCAAAGACACCGAGCGCAGACAAGGAGGAGGGGCGCTACGGGTTTCTAGGACGGGCCTTCCAGGAAGCAAAACGCGTGGGGATGGCCATCGATCCGGAGGCCGTGGCTCAAGCGGAACAAGCTTGGAAAGTGAGGAATGCTCGCGCCGTCGACGGCTACGTACGTGGTGGTAAAATAGAATGTGCTTCTTTCACCGAGACACGTGTTCGTCCGAGACTGCCTCCTCCGATGCTTCAGGTTGCCAACCTCGAGGATGGTGTATATTCAGCAGTATACACCACGTACGCAACCCTTGCGTCGCCCCCCTGCCTTTCTAACCCCTGTATGAATCACCACCTCGGTTTCACGCTTGTCGGCTTCACCCATTGCCGCCGACCGTCGACCGTCGACCCTCTCTCCTGCTCCTGGTGTGTCAATTGTCAATGCCAAGCAAGCCACCAACATATGTACAGCAGTGAACATCAGTAGATAAGGCACGACTGGCCGGTAGAAGATTGACATCATGGCTCGGCTCTTTTGGCTCTACAATACTGCCGATTTCTGAACATGTTGCTTCCTCCTCGAATTTGGCAGGGCCTCGAACCCGACTTGCGGCAGGCTGCAGGAGAAATTTTGCAGGCGAAGGAAGAGTTTCAGGCTGTAGGGAAGGAGGTGGAGGGGCTCTGGTCCGACGTGCAGCGTGCCTTGTCGGGGTCTGACACGGACGGTGCTGCGCAGGGCAATGCCGGCCTGGAGTGGGAGGGGTTGAAGAGGGATGCGTCTAAGGTGGCCAAGGAGGTGCTCGGCGAAGTGAGTAACGGCATGACCGACTTGACCACGGCGTGGGTCGTCGCACGCTGGGATTGACAGCATACGCGAAACGTCGAAAGGGGAAATTGATGAAATTTCGAATTTGCTTGCTCTCGTTGCTACGCTTGCACACACGGTTTAGTGAGTATAACCGAATACTCAAAGTGCTGATATAAAGCTGTTTCTTCGCCAGCCCAAGGACACCGAGAGTGATCTGTTGCAGCGCCGTGTCCAATTTTCACTCGTCACAGCATGTTGTAGTCGTGGCAAGGGCCGCCTCGGTTCGTGTGCAAAACGTGTACTTTTCGTCGGTCTGTTTCCTTTCGGGGACAAGGCCCGCTTGTCCGCAGGACTTTCGAACGAATACGTAGTGTTCGTTTGTCTCGCCCCAAAACAGCGTACCAGACAGCAGGCGCCACGTACGGTTTGTTCTTTGCACCCTTTGACATTTTCCCCACACGAAAACCTACCTGCAGGCCGTGACCGACGCGACCAATGAAATCGTCTCGAAGTTTGAGAGCCGCCTGTCGGAGGCGCTGTCAGAGGGGAATATTCGAGCGGCGTCTCAGCTGTGGCGCCGCCTGCTAGATACCCCAGGGGTACAATTTCTCGTGCGAGAGCAAAAACTCTGGGCCGGCGCCAAGGAAGCGGTGCAACGGTACCTCAGTCAGTTCATGAGTGAGGACTCCAACGTGATGGCGGAAAGAGCTGTGAACGCAACGACGGATTTCGCCATTCATTTCGCGTGAGTGGGTGTGAGGTACGGCAGTAGCTTGGGCGTGCGGTGTACATGCGGGTGTTGCCACCACTTGCCGATGCGCTAAAGTAACTGCAGGCTATATATATGAGGTTTAGCGGTAGCACTGTACATAAACGTTGGCAAATTCCAAGGACCCCGAACAGAAACAAGCACCGTGTTCATGACATCGTGTGGCTCTGCCTGCGGAGATGGTGGTGCCACTATCACGTGTCGGACTACGTCATCGGCGCGCTTTGATTTCTCGATGTTGACCCCCACCTCCTTGTCTGTCCCCGCCTGTATCTGTTTGCGTAACAGTGGCCTCAGCCGTAACGCTGGCAAGACGGATTACGAGGTGTTTCAAGATCTGTCGCACAAGCTGTGTCATCTGCAGGTATGATACTTTTCTGGTAGCATCGTGATTGAGTCAGCGCCGATGGCACGCGCAACAGTTTTCAGTAATGAAAGGGATATATACTGCATCGAAGATGTCAACCGTTGCCATTCTGACGATGTGAATGTCTGTTTGATTGCACTTCTTGTAGTATGGTGCATGGTCAATGGTCAGACCGTTATCTGTTGTACCACTTGTTTTCCTGCTCTTTACTGCGGCCCGCGCAATCGAATTCACCGATTTTCGTGTTTATGGCGAAGCGGGCCCCGTGTCAAATGCTGCGATGGTTCTGTTGTTTGCTTGCTGCCGGCCTGCCTCAGGGTGCCGTCGAAAAGCTGTGGCCGCTGGCGCTACCCTACCTTCCTTTGTTGGGGTACGAGGAGTACGCCGCCGGGGCCGAGAGTGCTATCAGAGCGAAAGCAGTGTCCAGGTGACGAACTATAACATCCACAACTGTCGTTGAGTGGTGCCGCGGACGTGTTGGTTTGCCCGTTTAAGTCACAAACGTATACCAGGTACCATGTGGTTGAGGGCCGTACACAGCAGCTGTAGATTTAGGTGCATGTACTCTTGTTTTCCTATTTCCGCCATCCAAGTTCACCGGTACACTTGACAGCTACGCAACGTTATGCTCGCATCTGACAAAGACCTTGCGATACCTTCTCACAAGGATAGTTAATGCCGATGCATGGGAGGGTATGTAAGCCAGATTGCATTCCCCTTTTTGAGTTTAGCGAGTATCGAACCGAGGAACACCCACCATTTGGCCGGATTCACCCACCATTTGGCCGAGTTCTACTCCGCCGATACCCAACGTGTGTGCTCTTTCCGCATCTCTCTCTCGATCCACTTTATGATATTTTGCTCGTTGCGCTTGCTTCGATGTTGTACGTTTTCCTCGGAAAGTAGCATATTCGTCCCCTCTGACAGTTGTAACTGAGATATTGACATATTGGTGCCGTGTGTGCCCTGCAGGTTGTCACTGACCGTGTCTGCGAGCGCGTTGCTGGGACTAAACCCTCGCGACGACCCGTTTCTCATGACAGTCATCGCGTCCTACTCGTTGGGACACCTTACCAAGGTCAGCAAGTGCCTCTTAGTTGATGCCTGTTCGTTTATAAAGGATAAGCCACTGAGCAACTCAGTTAGCGCTGACTGCCTGTATTTTAGGAATGGCAGGAAATGGCGGCTCGTCTCCAATTCACGACTTTGACGCTTTCATGCGCTCTGTGCTTTGCTCGTGTAGGAACTCTTGACGTTGGTGCGCCTTTAGTATACGATAGAGGTGCACCATTTAGTTTTTGCCTTCTAAGGTGGTTGGTCACTTGATGATAGTATAGGAGCTCTAAACCCCACCCAAAAGCTGATTTTGGAGGAAAACAAAAGCGCTATAATACCCGATGAACAATCCCATACGAAACAAATGACAAAAAAAAAACGGAATTCCGACGATGTTGGGTTAAGGAACGCCGTCTTTCAGAATTTTTTTGCAGCCGAAAAGTGCTACCTCTATCGCAGCACGCGTCCCACATGCATGGCTTCGATGCCGTCCGACGCTTTACTTTATATCTGCTGTTCACCAGGATGTTGCACAAAATATGGCGGCTTTATTCCAGAAGGCCTTCATGGATCCGTTACGCTTCGGACAAGCAGCCGGCAGCGACGAAGGGGTGGCGTTAATGAGCCCTGTCGACCTTGCGACCGAACTGGTTAGTGGGACCGACAGCTGCGAGGAGCTGGCACATCACGCGTACGCGTTTTTTGAGGCGAGTGATTTCGGGGTGGTGAGATTGTTGCGCCAAGCACGACCGGTTACCCTTGTGAGCAATAAACATGGTGCCCTTCCGACCTACCAGCTGCTGTTCAAGCTACTATGAATACTATCAATAGTTTATATTCTTGGATCGCGTCGATACAGTGTAAGGCGCAACACCGTAGCGCTACCTATCACGACGTTGCCGGAGCGACCATCCCCTTCAGCATCTGTAGTATCGCCTTTGGCCCATGATCCCCCTTGCGGGTTTCGTTCGTGACCTGCTTCGTTCCTGTTCATTGCCCATAAAATAAAGTTCGTCAGCGCTGACTGATTCATAGTAGCCCAACAGGTGACTCCTTCAAACAATAAATCGTGTGTACAACGATCCTTAATTATTATTTGTGCAGGGAGTGGGGCGAGCATTGGCAGGGCCAACGCCGCCTGAGGACGAAACGGGCAACCCTGCAGGAGGGGCTTCTACCTCCCCGCTGTTGGATTCGCCGCCTGGGAACCCTCCGTCTCCTCCTCGTCGCGAGCGGGAGCTTGCGATGGACGGATTTTTGTTCCGACTTGCGATTTGGGCGGCCGCTGCCGTGGACCATCCCCGTTTCTCTCCGGAGTCGTTTTTGTTATTTTTTGTTGTTTGTTTGGTGTGCTGCGCCCTTGGAATGGTGTTTTGTTGGAGGTGGTGGCGCACATATAGAGCAGGCCAGGGGCCAGCATCGAAGCGGCAAAAAACAGCATGATATATACATGCCTGGAATATTTCAGCGATACGCATCCACTGGGCAGTACCAGAGGTACTAAAGTACCTCAGGTAGGTTATATGTATTACTCTTGCGACTTTTTTTTTTTTTTTTTTTCCATCCCATTCATTATCTTCGCACTTCCGTCTTTCTCCCTCCCTAGTCGTAACTCAGATCCGGGGTCACAAAGTAGGCTCCTCTCCCTCCTCCCCCACTACGGTTCTTGCCTTGGTTTTTATCGCGAGAAGATTTCAGCACTTTCTTCCCTCGTCAACTTTCGTCGAATTTTGCTTACCCACGCTATAATATGCGCTCTCGACAGTCGGTGTCATTTGATAATAAACACCTCCATGGGGAGAATCGAACCCTCGACATCCGGCCCTACAGGCTTCGTGGCTACCAGTTAGACCACCGGGGCGACTGCTCGTTACTGGCTATCACGCATATACCTCGTACACGGTACGAATGCTGTCGCCGAGAAAAACGGGGTTTTCGCGTGTTGCGAAGCTTGTTGACGTGTACGAGTGCATATTTTCGGGAAATGCTGTAGGTGCCCCGTACGTACCATACCTGGTACGTATTATTGTAGCGAACCTGGTACCAGGCAAGGGCAATGCACGAATGCCCTCGTAACGTAAGGAAGGGCTCCCTAGCCCATATAGCGCAGACAGCGCAGACAGCAGTCTCGAAGATGTATTCCAGTATGCTCACAGCAAAGCATGGCCGCCCCTCAATCGTCCACAACAAAAAAGCGACATCGTATCCAAGGTTGGTATGCATCGCGCCACCCGCCGTGACAGAGCGGGGCTCACACATTAACACAGAAAAAAAAAAATTCTGAGAGTATTATTGGGAATATTTGTGGGCTGGGGGAAGTTGCTTTTGACCCCCCCCGTCATACGACTACGGCCATGCATATGAAAATGTAGTGCATCCCCCCCCCCACCCCCTTAGCGCGACATGTTGCGCGGAACGCACTCTCGGGATCGGCAATTCTACGTGGAAACCGCGACAACGTCCTCCCAAACCTCAATTTTGTACAAAAAATAAAGTAAAACGAAACCGTTTGATTGAGTGTTTGAGTTGCCGTACGAAAAAACCCTGTGCAGAGAAACAATGCTGACAACTTCCGAACTTCGCCTTGTTGTGCAAGGGTCGGCGGGTGCGTTCTTCTGGCCGTACACCTGGCAGGTATCGTGTGCCTCAAGAAGCTGACTATTGCGTTCCCACACGCACTTTAGACGTACCCTATCGTTGACGGATTGCCTGTAACCGTCAATATTTTCCCAGTGACTCTGGCGGTAACTCTTGCGATGGTTAACAAAACACCGCACCTAGGCTATGTGGAACTCCCGCGCCGAGAAATGATGCACGATTCGCCAGCGAGAGTACACCCTCAGACCTCGGAAACATGAAGCGCCGACACCCCTGCAGTGGTACCACGCTGCTGGCAGGCTACAGTCTCCTTGCTTATGTAGGCTATGCCTTCGTCGTGAAGCTGCCGCCTCCAGCAACTCCTGTGGCTTCTGCAGCAAGTCGGGTCAGCCGATTGGGTCTCAAGGGCACCTCGTCCCGACCCAGATTGGCAAGGCAGACTTGTCATGTTTCGATGTCGGGATCGTCGTGGAGCTCGGAAGAGCGGGCCAAGATGTTGGGTAGTCTGGCGGACTGGCAAGAGCGAGACGAGCTCATTGGTGCCGCTGATATCAAGATATTGAAGGAGTCCTCTGCCACAGCAGGTGATTGCTTTTTTTGGATGACGTGTCCTTCTCCTGAAATGCGGCGCGATTGTCGGACGACTGCTGCTACTGCTGCTGCACGACCTACAGAAGCTGCCAAATGGCCGGTCCTCGTTGCACAACCTCGCGCAGTGGCCGATGTCGTGGCACATAGTGTTAGCCACCTTTGTTACCGGGCGCAGTATCGAGGCACTCGCCGAGATCGGGAGCGCTCACCTGTCAACCAACTTCAATCAGTACGGGGACGCACAAGCGTCACCTCTCAAATGCCTACCAAATCATCATATCGCACCAGGCGGCATATTTGGTCTTGCCTCTTCGCCTCACGTACGTATTCGTATTTTCCTGTTCATTGCCCGTCTACGGATGTGTTCGTGTGCTGGGCAGAAAATGTGCCCACCGAGCCCTCCAACTTCAGCACCCGATCTCGCTACACGGTAGTACAGTACTCTGTAGTCCAAGTACAGACTATCGCCTGATACGATCTGAAGTGCCCTCAAGCTTGTTTCTCCAAGCTCAAGCTTGTCCCTAATCTGCTGTACGTAGGAACGCAGGAGCGGGATAGGGATTCTGGAAGGGATTTTGTTTTATTAATAGTAAGGCTCGAACGTATAGACCGCGGTTGAACCCGGGCACATAGCAGTGCTCCATCTACTGCTGTAGCAAGCATCGACTCCGGAGAAGAACCTCAAGCGACACATATCTAGTACCCTGGTAATGCGTACCAGGTATATGGCTCTTATGAAATCACCCTGCTGAAACGCAGCTAGCGACCAGGGGGGTCGGTGAGTCACCGACCTGCCTGCCGGTATAGACTATCCTTGACGAGGAAGGTACAGCGGGCGCGACCGACGCAGGGCGCAGCTTGCAAAGCTGAGTACAGGTATCATATGGACTAACCGGCACAATATTCAATTTTCGGTCGAACTCACACCTGGTGTATATTTAGAGAAAATTAAAACAACAGCTGTGATGAGATGGAGGATTTCGTCGAAACTCATCTTTGCAAGCTCTGTGTGTGTGTGTGTTTTTTAATCGGAGTAAAGGCTGGGCCGGATTAAGGACAGAAGAAGAAAAGCCAGGGAAGCCAAATGTAAAAGCCCTCTGTGCCAGCCTCTCTCCTCACTCTGTATACAGTACCTAGTATTGCCAGTGCTTTCACCTGCTTCCTTTTGAACACGACACATGCCCGGTACGGCTGCACGGTTATCTCAAGAGCCACTTCTGACAGTCCCATTCGTTTCCCTCTCATGGTCATGCTTCTTCCTGATCGTTCGTTTTGCCCGCGGCAGTGCTGACCCGATACTACGAATCCTTGGCGGCGGGAGAAGGGCAGCAGGTAGTTCTGGTGAGATATCAAATCACTCTTGTGACATCTGTGCCTACTCCGCGTGCTATGTATCGCTCATTTCTATTATTGCTGCCGTATATCGGATGCCTATATACATGTTACGTACTGTTCATGGCTACGGCGGTATTCCCAAGAGGAGCCCCCCCATGACCTTGCAACGGGATCAAAACAACCCATGTGTGTACACCTGCAGCGCCCAACCGTGCGTAACATGTGTCTTGAAGCAGGCCTCGGGTGGCCTCGGGACGCCTTGGTCGCAGGAATCGACGTCCTCTTTCCGGCTAACCTCATTCACCTTTCATGGAAATTCATTCGAAAGCCAAACTTTGCGTTCTTTGGCGGCTTATGAGTGGAACTTGCATCCCGTGCATCCCGTCTTGCACAAGGGTGTCTTGTGTGTCATTCGACCGCAACGTTGCCGCTAGGACATTTATATATCGTATGTAGCTAAAATGGTTTCCCGAGTGTGCGTGTTGTCAGCTATTTGTACCGCCACGCTTGACATCCATTGCGGCGGACTGCATATTTTTCTGCTGTGGGTGTTTTTGCAGGTTGCTCCTTCCTGCGCGATAGAGAGCGGGTGCACAGACATGGTCGAGAAAGCGCTTTCCTCGGCGTGCGATTCTCGCGTGTACCACCCGGAGGCGGCAGAAGGGGAGCGAAGGGCGCCGTACTTGGCCCTGTGGCACGAAGAAGGTACTATTGATACGTGTTCTACTGGATTATTGCTATGTGTGCCAAGTTTGCACCCGTGATTCGCTCTTGAGGCGTTGCAGCACTTGGTCGAGGCACCACTAAAGCATACTTCCGACAACCGACGTATGCCATTGTTTTGTGAATGGTGCTGAAGGCTGTACGTGGTACAGCGGGCTATGCTAAAGGCCATCCTGCTTCTGCAAGTTTTGTACATCCAATCCGACCTTCGCGTCGACGCCCCCCCCTCCCCCCCCCCGACCCCGCCCCCATATCTTATTTACGTCATCTACCTGGAGCAGCTGCTGCCGACATCTTCTCTCCCAGCAGCGTGTTATCGCAACAGACGGCATCATGTGAGTTCTACCCTCCCCCGCGAAGCATGCCGTATGCTAGTGGAATCGATCGGTTTGCCTCCTATTAATAGAAACGCCTCCTAAGAACGTTAGGGAAAGTAATTCCTGTGAGTTTCGTACTGAGATGAGGAGCACTCTTTTGTCAACACGATTTGTTCGACCCGGAAATATTTCTTCTGTCGCCTTCTGGCGAAATAATGTATACCTGTTTATCTGAATGGTGACAGTGGTTACTGTACTGCCCCCCCCCCCCCCCCTCTCCCCGTACGCATCCCGCCTTCCATCGGCATCCAACAGTATCCCAGACAGCGGTGATGGAAGAAGTGTTTCTCTGGCTGCAGCGCACGATGCTCGGCATGGTGGACGACGAGGAGGAGGAATTCGTAGACCTAGGCCGAAAGCTCCTGACCGTCCACAAGTACGTTGTCGTCAACGACACCACCGAGGCGGAATTTTCGCGAACTTTCTGGTCCGAGGTTACCGAGCTCACAAAGCACGGCGTAGAGGTAGCCGAGAAGATGGCGATGCAGGATGAAGAGGACGAGGTGCCCGCGGCCGGGGTTGGGGGAGGGGAGGACCCCAGGGAGGACAGCGTTCTGCTGGCGCTGCCTGGGTTCCGATTCAAGGTCAGACCAAGCGACGATAAGCTGGGTCGAAGTTTGCTGCAGCAGTGCCCTGTGCTACGAGGCATTACACATCGTTTACACACCGGTACCACGTTCTGGTGGCATAATCGTTTTCTTATTTTTTTCGGCGGGTACGTGGCGTGAGTTCTCAGTGGTTGGTCGTTTTCGCCGGTTTTGATTTTCCTCGATAGGGGTTGGTTAAACTCGTTTACCCCTCCGCTCGTGGTGGTGGATTGGACCCGTCATTTCCAGTGAGAGAGAATCGACTTGTGAGATGCATCGAATCGTGTTTCGAGTTCATGACTGCAGCCTGGTGTCACACGCTGATGTTACCAGCCTCGTGTAGAAAATGCCACACACTGTACGCGCGATCGAAGCATCAGACGCAGCTTGCAATTATGTATGAGTTTCGACCAAATCCCCGGTGTCACAGCTGATAAAAAATATAACAAAAGGCATACTGCTATATAGCCCGGGTTGTGTGCGAGTAGAACGTGGCCATCCCTACGTGCGTGTTGGGTCCTGGCTAGTGAAGGTTGTACATAAAACGCCTGGGTCGTATCCTCGAGCGCACTACCACCCCCCCCCACACGTAGCGATGGCAAGGTTAGGGCTAGAGTTGCTCTGGCGGGCGAGATACCGGTAGCTGCTAAACTTCTCGTTGCCGATTGGCTGGGGGGCGATTCCGATCGACGATTTACCCCGGCCTAACGTGGGTGTGTAGGTGCCCAACAATGCGCCTTGCACGATAGCCTGGGTTCCGACTCAAGGCCAGACAAAACGACGATAGGCTGCGAAAAGGCGTATCAGGTACCTGCAGTCGTTCAGTAAGATTGCGCGCGTCTCGTTGCTGAAGAGCACCCGAGCATACGCTATGTTAGGCAGTTGCCGTTTTTGGGCCATTGCCCACCATCACAAGCATACCGACCTACGATATCGATAGTTGGCACTACGAAGGTGTAGCAAGGAGAGCTCATGCTGAGGGCTAAGTTCACAGAGCGTCGCATGCCTGCACGCGGTTTGATTGAGCCAATCACGAAACGCACCAATCACACAATTGGTTCCCGTGCAATGCTCGTGTATTGTTCGTGACGCAGGACCGCGCCGCCTTCCTGGTGTTTGTGGAGGACAAGCTGACAGGACCCCTCAAGACGCTGTCTCCGCTAGGGGTTGGTGGGGCGGGGCTATTCGCCGACATTTACGCCGGGGAGGACCTCAAGTGAGCAAGCGTATATCTGACTTCGGACGCTGAGCAAGTCGAGGTGTTCGTGGTATATATATAGTCTATTGCTGCAAGAAACAAAAGTCGAGTGGATTGCCGAAGTACTGCTAACCTCTCCGCTTCAGCGGTATACACCCAGATGCGTATATACGTTAACTGTGAGTCCCGTGGACGCGAGAATATTCAACGGCCTTATTTCACTGCACGGTTCCGTTGGTTCCATCCGTTTACTCTCTTGGGACTTCAGAGCGCAAAGGGGGAAATTGCCGATAAAACATACGATTACAGCAGTGGGTATGTAGGCTACTGCGTGATTGGGGGGTGGTATCATACAATAGTTAGTGTTCGAGTTACAAGGCCAGGAGCCGTACGGCTCGGGCGCAACTTAACCCTTATCCGTATGACTATGATCAAGTCTCAAAGTGGTTAGAACCAGTGTAGAGCAGCGCAGTTGCTGTAGATATTGCTGGTGCACCTCGTTCGTGAAACACTGGCAGGCGCCATTGTCTTGGGGCACGCCCTCTCCTACCGTTTTTTGTTGTTGCTGTCCAGTTAATGGTCATGCGCCACCTGCCCCCTCCTCTGGTTCACTTCTTATTTTGAGAAAAGCGAGTTGCTAATTTTTTCGGTCGCCTAAAATTTAGGGCATGCCGTAATGCCTGACTTTTGAGCTGGGTCAAACCGGATATATCCCCGCTTTCCGATCTAAAATCTCCAAAATTATGCGGGGTTCCACCGGTATTGTATTTTGGTTTCCACGTGGTTTGCCTGGCATCTATTACTACCAAAAAATAAAGCATGCGTGTGGTAGGTTATTGACAGCGCTCTTCACGGGGGTCGGATCAAATCTCGCGGGTCAGATGGGGTCGGGTCGGGTAAGAGTGACCCGACCCTTGGGAGTTTGATAACCTGCTGACCAGACCCGACCCGTGGGGTTCAAAATCTTTCTGACCCGACCAGTGGGTCATGCACCGTGAAAAGCCCTGGTTATTTAGCTGTGTTTTATGCTGTACTTCCGTCAGCGCACACAGTTGGTGACAGTTACAAATACCCACCAGCGCTAGTTCCTAGCGAGGGCTGCCCTATCTTAATTACCTCGCCCTCTGCAGGACACTGAACATCCTCCCGCTCTGGACACGCATCCACTGTACCGTCGCCCCCCTTGCTCGCACCAGATTCCCGGTGATAGTTTTGTCTCCCTACCTGGAGAAGTTCGTCGCCCCGGAAGGAGGTTACAAGTTTATCAACGGCAGGGGGGAGGAGCAGGATGCCGACGCCTACATCCAGCAGTCAGAGCTTAAGCTTGCGCAGCAGGCGATGGAGAGGATGGAGCAGCAGGACCAAAATCCCCTCTTCCCTCCGCCATTTCCGCCGGTAGACGAGGACATGGGCCCGCCTTTCCCCTGACTTTACAGATAGATTGCTGAGTGGCTTGACTCATCGATCGCTGATTGGCTTGACTCATCGATTGCGGATTGGCTTGACTCGTCGATCGCTGATTGGCTGGATTCCTGATGCTGCTCGTGGCGGCAAGAGCGTGATGCAGATTGGCTCGCGACCTACTACGCACTGTCATGTGATTAGCTTCGTTTTCTGCGGCGGAAATAATGTGATGCTGATAATGTATTTGGTTTATAGAGTTTAGTGTTCTCAGATGATGGTGTTCTTACTGTAGTGTAGTGGACTCAGTGATGAGATGGTAATTTGGTCGGTGACCGGTGACAAGGGCATACTGTAGCTGGTCTTCTGAGGCTTGGTTGAAAATTCCAAGAAATTTCCTTTTGGCCTTATTTTGTTGTGTTCGCTGTTGCTCGAAGTTTTCTGGAAAGCATGTCAGCCCGCTTTGGTTGCATGAACGTTTAGTCGTGGAAATAAGAGGAGTCAGGAATTAAATTTGAACCTACAAGCTACCCGCGTTCAGGGACTGGCGTAGCGCTCTTGCTGACCAAAACAAAATGCTGTTACATTGCGGGAGGCCCTCGCAAAGAAAGCTGCGGGAGGCGGGAGGGCGTGTCGTACTGCTGTACGTAGACTAAACAAATTATTGGTACCAGGTACCATTCAATAAAACCACATAAGGTCGCACACGACAGCCAGCCCTTTGAAGGCCTTTCATGAAGCGCATAACGCCTGAACATCTTGTCCACACCTCGCTACGGCAGCGTCTGATTGCCTGGCCCGCTGATGTGGCCTCGCTGTTTTTTGCAGATGAAACACGGCGTGTCCACAGTCGTTGTTTTGGTACCACGTATAATTACGCAACTAGTGCAAATGCGCAAAAGCGGTAAAGCCGCGTCTCAAAAACGTACGATACTAGGCAAAATCGACCGCAGCCCCATCGTCCACCCTAAAACGTACGATACTAGGCAAAATCGACCGCAGCCCCATCGTCCACCCTACCTAGTGTATCCTGCCATGGGTGATGGCCATACCCTGCCATACCCTGCCATGGCCATACGTGAAACTCCGTTTATGCTCAAGTCGCGTATTACTGGAGTATGCAAGAGGTACACAATTCGTATTGTATTGCGGGTGCACTGCTGTCAATCCCTTTGGGGCTTAATTAACTTGATTCTAGTATACCTGACAGCGACCAAAACAATGATAACTTCAGTGTTATCAATCTTCTACGAGCGGCGTCAGGGCCTACAAGTACGGATAGGATCATGTTGCGCCTGTGCCGTGCGACTCCTTGCATTGCAACCATTGTAACTCGGACACCAACCATGGGATCATATTGCCCCCCAATCACACGCAGTAGTTAGTGGCCGTGTGTATATAGCTGTAATCGTCACTGTTTACCGAGAATTTCCCTTGCTGTATGTATGTATGTATGTATGTTTGACTCTCAAGTCCCAAGGACGGTTAATAGCAACCGGCTAATACTGCCGCACGCAGAAAATATCGGCGGAGGCTGGTACCAGATAGCCTCTAACGGTTGGGGTACATCTCTCTTTCAACAGGAATAATCCACCTATCTCCCACGCCTTCCTAGGGACCATGCTTTGGCAATAGTAATCTCAGCCCGGTTGGGGTACATCTCTCTTACAACAGGAAAAATCCTCTCTTCGACACCCATCTCCCACGCATTCCAAGGGACCATGCTCTAGCAATAATAATCTCAACCCGGAGTATGTACAACGATCTCAATGGAAAGCGGAAGGCCAAAATTACCTGCGATGGTCCCGGCATGGGGGCAAGGGTAGGCGACCACAAACAAATACGAGTAGCGCGGGCCCGGAACTCGCAGCAGCTATACTTCTACGGCAGAGACCAACCTCTTCAAAATCACAACACTGGCTCTAAAATTCCCTTCGTGTGCCGCGCGATGCGGCCACTGCAAGCCGGTCATTGCCGTCTCCAGAACGATGTCATTGCCGTACCAGCAACCTGTACTTGACGGCGCCCATCTTAGCCGTCCCCGACCCCCCTTGCGCTCCAGCTCCAGCCCGGGCCGATTCAAAGGCAACCATCAATTGGTCGTCAAGAGCTAAGACGCCCAAGCCCTCCTGACCACCACCCACGTCCAGGAGTCCGACCCACTTGGAGCTGTTGACCATCACAACACAAGCGAAATAGAGCGGGTGAGCAAGCACAGGGGTTGTTGCATTGTATGGCAAGGACTGCTACAAACGTTGCCCTCGCGGCGCACTTGGGCGTGAGGGTTGGCAACACTTGAAGCAGCGCGCGGGTCACACTCACTCGCCCTACGTGCCCGAAAAATACACTGAGCTGAACATATAACCGAAGCTGCTACTCAATCATTACAAGTTCGCTTGCGCAGGATTCAGGATGTAGCGCACGAACTGAACGATAACTATTCTGTAGCGTTTTGAAGTTCCACATATATTTTGATGACATCCGCGTCCTCGTTGGTGCTATTATCTTGTGCCGTGAGCTGTCTAGAGCCCCCAAAAGCAACGAAGCGCGATTGAAACATCTGTACCACTACCATGGTCAAGAGCATGAAACCAAGTACAGTCCAAAAACCAACCCAACACCAAATCCGCGCGCGCAAACGCAAGCATGTTGTACTCATCAGGCCGCAATCGCAATAGGTGGGGGCATCGTTCGCGCCCCCCCGCCAAACAACACACACACCAAAATCACCGCATTATGAACGACAAATCTATATCAACGCATTGCGAAAAGTATTAACCCTTATCATTGCAATGTGAAAATGACGAATAAATATCACCGCATTGATAGTTACCAAAGTAAACAACCGCGTCGAGAATGAAAAAAACAAAGTCACCCAATGAAAAAATACCAAGGTCAAAACCAACCCAATGAATCAAAGTGCAGTAAGTGTGTCTACTACTATTGATAATGCTGTAGTGTCTACCCGCACCTGGCGTAATCAAGCTTCACCACTCGGTCATCCGCATCGAACTCCCACTGCCCTTCCTTTGAGACCGAGAGAGGCCCGGCCGGCTCTACAGCCTTAACCGACCCACCAGGGGAGAGAATCAGCGAGCTGTCCCGCTCAAACACTTCCACTTTGCTACAAGCGGCGGGCGCGAATTACAAGACATGCGGACGGGTGCACGGTCATGGGCAACAAGGGAAGCAGTTCGGTTTCGAGTTGGGTTGAGGACGGCGGTTTTTCAACCCCTTTGCTACTCTACTACACGTCGGATAGATTATCTACAGATCATACAGATCATACAGATCATCTACAGATGGACAATCTAAATCCTAACCTGCCGTTATGAGATACTGTGCAGGACCTGTAGAGAACAGATCCAACCCAGGAAACCTGTCCTAGATCATGCAAGATATACATACGGCTCCCACCCGGCAACATGACCTACGTAGATCATCTAATCTAGGAATACATCTGCCCTGAAAGGTCTAGATAATGAACTGTGGGAATCGATGATCAGTCCGAGGTGTTGCTGCAGCGAACGTTATCCCACACTAATTCCAAGCAGTGTGGCCCCCCAAAAACGTATCAATTGGTGTACTTCGAAAGAGGTCAAGAAACCGACAAGGTATGGCAAAGGCAAGGTCGATTCCAGTAGCGGTGGGCCTGGCGGATCAGGTTGGCGACACGAAACGTTCAAGGGCTGGGAACAGCACTTCATCTCCCACCATCAAAGCCGATACAAGTAAAAACCTGCCAGTACAAAATGTGTACGATATGGTGGTCAAGGACATGGAGCGAGTAACAACCCCCGCGCGGCCACTCTGCTGCTGCTGCGGCCGCCAACCCCGGCTCAAGTCGAGAACACGTTGTCATTGCTCAAAGCATATTGGTTGTTCTCAAAATCTCCGGAGACTTATCCATCCCCATCTACGCCGCATTTCAATAACATCAGTATGATTTGCGCCTGCACCATCCTACTCGTCTTACCATACCGCCTGTACCATATTAGCCATCTAAGCGAACTCTACCGTACCATACTGTTCGGCCGTACTGTACCGTAAGATACCAGTACCGTCCGCACACGCCGTGGCAATCCTATAACATCTCCGTTTTTTTTTAAATTGTTTTCCGCCTCACGACACTCTCTATGGTCAGCTCTGCATCCCTCTCGACTTACAAGAAACAACGACACAAAACAGACACGGACCTTCCGCCGGCCTTGATGACCATATTCCAGCCTCCCTGTATCCTCTGCTCCAGGCTCGACATGTCTCCCATCAGCGACACAAGTCCAGCACCGCCCTGGGGAAGTGTGCTCTCGGCATTTCTCACCCACGGAGCCGGTTTCCGCTCCAAATTTATAGAATCTTTAACAGGATTTTCTCCCTCCTTCCCTTCGCCAGAGGCAGGGTCCTCCTCGGTCTGCTGTGGTTCTGCCGCTTCGGCTTGTTTTCGCAGCGCCGAGGCTTCCCTCCGTGCGGCTAGAGCGGCCTCCTCCGACCGTTTCCTCAAGAATTCGAAGGCGTTTATGATGCGCTTCGACGATATGCCTCCCGGGTACTTGGACGCGAACATCAGCACCTGACGTGTCGCGGGGGTGGGAGAGAAAAACATGGCCAGGTGCAGAAACAATGCCAGCTGTCTGAAAATGTCGTAAAACATCCTCGAAGAAGCCACCAGCAGAGTCGTTTCTATCCATACGTAAATACCAGGTATATAGCAAGAAACGTTTGAAAATGCACCTGCTGTGCTGTAACTACAACATATGGCAACCGGGCTCTATCCAAATGCCGCCATAAAAAAAAGCATCGCCAGGGCGGGCGCCCAATTACATTCGAATCGAAGAAACATTGCCACAGCTGCCCCGTGTTGTACTTAAGGTATCATCAGCATCTCGTGCTTCCTTGCCAGGCGTCCTCGACAAGCCACTCGGGGGGTGGGGCCAACGTTGTCAATCGGAATGATTGCTTGCAACATCGCACCTCGCTTCTGAGGCTACCGAAAGCATTTTGTTCTGGTGTCTGGTGTCGAAATTCGTCGTTGGGTACACACGAAAGGAACCCATTTGTTTGCTGGTGTCGAAAACTACCGCCATGGGCACCAACGATGATATTGTCTTTTATCCCCACCGGAGGCCTGGTGGCGTTCAAGTTCCTGGCCATCGGCGGAAAAACCTCAATTGTTGTACAGTAGTTCGTTTGGCGTCGGTGGCTAATGTTAAGGTTCTTTCGCTCTTATTGGTTACGCATGCTGTTTGCCCAATAGGGGGTGGTCACTTGATTACAGTGTAGGAGCTCTATAATATTAGCAAGCCACCCAAACACTGTCTTCGAGAAAAAAGCACACTTGACCCATTGAGCAATGCTATGGCCTTAACGTCTCTCACGAAAGTTATTGCAAAAATAGAACCGTATGTACGGTGTTGGGTAGTTAGTTCGTCAGTTGAGGAGCGTGTCTTAACCCATTCAGAACTGAAAAAAATGTCCCACACTAATTCCAAGTAGTTTGTCCCCAAATGCGTGGGACCATTTCTTGAGGGGTTAAGGTCAGGAATTATTTGTTATTTGGGCCTATCGTAGAAGGCGTCAGCTGTAAAAAAAAAACACAAATACAAATAGAAAATAGAAATACGTATGGTATGTACAAACAATCGGCACGCTCGGCTTGGTCTGGTTCTCACTTGCTTGGCGTCATCGACTGCGAACACGTTGTCCCCCTTCGGTCTCCCATCGGCATCCTTCTCGAAAAACACGGAGCTGTACTTTTTCTCCGTGTCGCCCGACACCTTGGCGACACAACAGCAAAGAGAGCAGAAAGAGAGCGACAGCAGAGATATCAGAGAGAGCACAGAGAGCGACAGCAGAGAGATAGCGCAGCAGAGAGAGCAGAGAGAGCGACAGACTCAAACCAAAGCGCCGAAAAAATCCAACCATTTTATTTGGCGTTAAAGACAGACACCCCATAAACAAATGCACCCCTGGAAATTTCTTTGGGATGCCGAGAAAATGCTCAAGCGGAAACGCCTTTTCAGGTGGGGGCAGTTGCACGACTTCCAAGGACATTTAGGAAACAGGCCTATCCAACGCGATCCACACACGGCGAAGGAGCCATCAGGCAGGAAGGTAGACGGGTAGGCAGGCAGGCAGGCAGCAAACTGCATGAACAGATGTCGAGCGCGCACTGTCAATAACACCCCTGGCTGCCGGCAGTCCTGCCTACCCGCATGTACACATGGCGAATACAATCAGATTTATACGCTTGGGTGCTAACGGGGCCCCTGGGCCGTACCGGGGTGAAGCTGGTGGTCCACATTTTGCTAATCTCCGACTGCTCGTTAACCTCCCCAGGGCGGCCGAACTTGAGCATGTCCATCGCTTCCAGCCCCTCGTTCAGCCTGACAAACGAAACACACACGAAGAAAAGCGCAACCTAAAAAACAACACAACGCAAAGCGCGTAAAGCGACGTCACCGCCAATAATGCGTCGGTTGGCTTAAGACACGCCTAAGAAGCCCAAGAAGCGAGGGTGGCTTCATCAGGCCCATAACAAAAATTCGAATCGTAGTTGAACTCCGTTAGAAACTGCAAAAACGAATACTACCTGGCACACTAATTACAAGTAGTTGGTCCTCCACAACAATTCGACGCGAGTCGACGAGGAAAGAAAGGGCCTAAGTTTTCTCGCGATAAAAAATGCAAAGCACGAACCGTGTACTGGGGATGGGGGAGGAGTGCCTGCTATGCTGCTATGTGGTCCCGAATCTGAATTACGACTACTGTAGTTATAGGAAGAGCTAGAGAGCAAACAAGGCCGAAGGTAATAAATGGGATGGGGAAAAAAAAATCTGGGCGCAGTGCTGCAAGGGGTTAGTTAGCCCACCAGGTGATAGCGAGACGTCACCGTGATGCTGGGGTCACTCAACCTTCACCCGCCGAGCATGCTTCCACAGGGGGTCGGGGATACCTCCCACACGAGGCCTACCGCTTCACTCTTGTTATACGCCCTTACACATACCGTATGCGGTAATAAAGTGATATTATTTGATTTGATAACAAACCCCTTAAGACGAATGTCCGAGACGATTTTCTCCAGACCAAGAGGTGCCGTGCACACACAGCGAAAATAGTGGTTCCGGGAAAATGACGTCGAGACTGTTGCATATTTAGACGCATTGCTCGGCGTTTTCCCTCTTATCATACCCGTTGTCCAGAAAATCAGCTTGAAAATTCGTCCACGGGTGTGTGTTACAAAATAATCTTGATTGCAGTATACCTGCCTCTAACACGCATCTCGCAATGGTGACGTATTTTCTCTACCAAGTCGTGTGCAATGGCGGCGTATCTGCCCCTAACGCGTACCGGTATTTTACAGTGATGAGTTCAGCAACCCCGCCCCACTAAATGAGGCTTGCCTCCCTACGATACAAAAACAAGCGAGCGCTCGTCGCACCCTCTCACCTCTTCGCCTGCGCCCGCACCTCGCGGTTCTTAGACCGCCGAAGGACCTTGTAGATGTCCTGGGCCTGGTACGATCTCCCCGTAGCTTCCAACGCCATGGCAAGCTCAAGGAAAACCACAGCCCCTAACGGTCCGTGGGTGGAGCATTCCTGAGGAGCACAGGGCGTGGGAGTACGAGAGGGGAAATCATGTCTCGATATTACCAGTGTATTCCTCTGCTGAAGCCACACCAATTTGTATTATCACGGTACCTCGACCGGCGCTGTGTGCGTTCCTTAGGGCACCGGGCGCATGACCAATCATAATCAAGACATACTTTAAAACCAAGGGGGATCAGAGGGTTATGCCGCGAGCAAGCGTTAGCCAAGACGCAAACCCATCAATGTGATGATCACGATTATGTTCAAACGTTAGCTCATTTCCTTCAAATCTAGCCCAGGGTCACGAAACAAGCATACGAGCACCACGAAACGAAACAAAATGAGAGTGCGCACACCGAAAAAACTTAGGTGTTGCTCAGAGCGTGCTCCGCTAGAAAACCAGAAAAAAATAGTACTGTTGTTGGGTGCTGGGCCTCGCGGCAGCGATATTTTGCATAACCGTTGAGAAAACCGTTGGGTCAGTCACCTGCTTCACGGACTCCAGGGCAGACACTGCGCCAAAAGTATCCCCGAACCTCATGGCTCGCTTCGACTGATCCAGTGCCGCCTGAATCTCCACCTCCTTCTTCTTCTCCCTCTGCAAGTCCTCTCCCACAGATCCGCGGTAGCTGGTGCGGTCGTTAAGTCGCGAAATAATAACACGTGGATCGACATAAGAAAATAAGGGACGCGAAATAAGAATACGGGGCGTGAAATAAGAACACAGGACGCGAAATAAGAACCCCCGGGCATGAAGTAATAAAAAAGACGCGAAATAAAAACACAGGACACGCAGTAAGAACGCGGGGCGCGAAACAAGAACCCGGGGCGCGAAATACGTACACTGGGTGCGAACCAACAAGGGGCGGGGGTAGCGCGCGCGGGTCGGATATCGAAGCCGACGAAAAAACAGGAGTCAGCCAGGCAGCGGCGATGGCGAGTGAAACGCCGAAATATTGCCTCTCTGTGTGATTCTGTTATCCTCCTGACTCTTGTAGTCCTTGCTGAGGTGTTTTCTGATGAATGGACAACCCGGCATACAAGTGCTACCGAACGCCTCGCATATCCCCCGTCCGCCGCTGGTTTGCAGTCAGCGTTCTTGCGGCGATAAGTGGAGGAGGAAATTACATCAGGGTGTTCTGGCCAAAATCAGGGCGCCAGTTCTCGAATATCGTATAATCCGACATCTTAAAAATCGATTCGGTTGCAGCCTCGTTCGTCACTTCGCGCACCCCAACGTGGTTTGAGAGCTCGCACATGATCGGTGTTGCTCGATTCAGGCGTACGCCACAACGGTTGCCCGAACGAGCAATCGCGCTCCACACGAAACCGCTGAGAGAACCCTTGCACACCCGCATGCCGTTCACACGCAAGGCCAGAGGCACCCCTGGCTTCTCCGGCGCAACACGGTGCAATCACCGCGGAACAGCAAGGCCGCCCATGTTCCAGTAGTCAAGCAGCGCGTGGGCCCGTTTTCAGTCGCCATGCAAAAAAATACGTAGCAACCGCGCGCGTGCCAAGCCAACACCCTTCATCAACAGCAGATGTAGCCCCCCCCCCAGGTGTTTTTTTCACTTTTCACCCCGGTGATGACGTCCGTCGCTGTATCTGTGAGGACTCGCTGCGTTTCTATACATGTGAAAAAGACGGCACCCACACACTAAAGCGGAAGGGGAGAAATATGTAACAACAACCGCAAATGCGAACCGTTACCGGTGCCCCCGCTCCTGCTATCGCATCCCACCGTACCTCCTCAAAATGGCCTTCGTTTCTTCGTCGCGCCTTCGAGTCTCCTCAGGGTCCATCCTCTTCAACGTTGGGTCTCGCCCTCCCCCGTAAGCCTTGCTCATGTCCTTGGGCCGCTCGAACACCCCCCATGACCCCACTCCAGGCTTGTGTTTGTCAAGCTCTACCCCTTCCTCTGGTTTCTCCCAGCGCCCGCCGACGCTTCCCGTTATCCGTTGGGATGCTTCATCTGTCAAGGGATCCTAACGATAACCACATACATTGGGAGGGGGGCGCGCGCGGGGGGGGCGAGGGGTAATTCAAGCCATGAATAGCTGTAGTCGTATGACCATATACCGACGCATCCCTATAATGTCGGGATGGAGCACGTCGGGTTTTCACCTATATATATTATATATATATATAGGCAGACATTCTTGCGGGGGGGGGGGGTTAAGCGCAAGCACTGCGAAAATTAGGCCTTGAGGCCAAAAACAGACGCCGTAAAACCTATCGCTACGAAGCAAACAAGCTCGCTAGACAGTAGGGTGTATCGTAGCGTCGCAATGCCCGCGCATTGTCACACATAGCTGCCATGCACACCCCGTATTGGAATTCGCGCGCTTCACGCACAACTACTCCCAAGTCTCACGCCAACCGGAGACCTATCGCATGTACCATGCACGCCTACGCAATCCCAAGTTTCATAACTACGCAATCCTAAGCCTCCTACGAACCGGAGAGCTGCCATACGATGCACGGAGATCACACTCAGCGCACCTCAACAACCTCTCCCGTAGTCTCTACGGCAGTTTCTGCGCCGTCGATGGCGTTTGCGACGCGGTCATCCCTCTCCAAGGCAGCCTCAGCCGCTTCGCGCTCCTTCTCAGCCGCCTTCTGAAACGGCGACGGCTTGTTGAAAAAAGCCTCCGCCCCTTGCATGGTCGTTGCGTAACCGCCATCGAACTTGCCTTTCCCCCCCGGCCCCCCTCCTTGGACGCCGCCATCGTCCTGCCG
Organism: Saccharina japonica; assembly: GCA_008828725.1. Classification (NCBI taxonomy): domain Eukaryota; class Phaeophyceae; order Laminariales; family Laminariaceae; genus Saccharina; species Saccharina japonica. The sequence goes on from MEHQ01004335.1 coordinate 1,105,433, forward strand.
TCACACCATCGGAATACACGCGGGCCATTCGGGAGCAGAAGAGCGTCCGGTACAGCGACATCGAGAATGAGCGAAACACGACGCGAGGGGCCGTTTTACAAAAACCGAGCAGCTGTTGTATTGTGTTTCCTGTGTGGGCTGGGCAGGTGCGGTTGCGGATGAATCCACGGCAAAGGTGAGTAGTCCCGGTATACTACGGTATGCACGCATTGCATGCTTTGGGGAACTGTTTTCACCGCGCAGCTTGCTTGCGTGCAGCGTGATATGTCGTCTATAGCACTGATATTCTCTAACACATCGGTAAAAGGGGGTCACTACGTGTTCAATATCGGCCAGAATGGTACACATTTAGATAAGTACATTGAAAATTGGCGTACGTTGTGACCAATGAGCGGTCTCCATCGGTGGTTACCGCCGCGCTCGCTGCCGCGGCCCTCACCGGCATGTACGCCGCCCTCAGCTCCTCCTCGATGTCCTCTTCCCTCGAGATCATCAGGTTGTCCAGAATGTCTGCCTGCTGCACGGGATCGTCGGGGTCTCTGACGATCGTCCGCCGACCCGCCTCCAGCTCGCTGACGGCATCTTCCTTATTGCCCCTGACCACGACATTCTCACGGACTTTTTCCTGGGCGGCGCAGTCAATAGCCGGGCGGGAGAATAGACTTGTGAGCCCGCGGTTCGACACGTAGCATTTGGGTTATGATGGCGAAATCATGCGAGAACAATGATAACAACAATCACAACAAACAGTAGTAACAACAACGACACAACAAACAGTAGTAACAACGGCATCATCAACAACAACAACAACAACAACAACAACCTTCGGCACACGCATTGCAGTCGAGTGTAAGTACGCATTTTAATAACGGGCACACGACAATACTGCTGTAGACTTATGTCTGCTGCACATCCGTACCACGAACGCTTGTCCATTACCCAATGGAGTACTACTGTACGTACCAGGTACCAAGTTGTATTGCTGTCCGTACCAGGTATTAGATACGTACTCGTACAGCAGTGATTCAGTTATACCGCGTGGACACTGACATGTGATCCGTTATTGGCGTGAAGTACTGGCGTGTCGTCCACTGATAGCAGTATCATCAGCATGTCGGCACCGACAGATAGCACCAGTCCACACGAACACACGTGACTATCATACTATAATACTGCTGCTGTTCTAAGCTGCAGTACTACGATCGTACAGCTGTTGTACTCGTACAGCAGCTGCTGGATTACGACACTGCTTGACGACTTTCGATACGAGCTGCGGTCTGAATGTACCTGGTATGCGTGAGCAGAGCGGCCGAGCGAGTTGTGGTCGTGCGTTTGTGTCAATTTTACTGCGGAAAGCCGAGGGTTTTAGCACGCGACGCTAAGCTAAACCTGCCACAGCACTACGACGTACTGCAGAGCAGTAGCGGAAGCAGTCGCCCGACTTGAAATCGTATCAGTTACCTGGTACGGACGAAACTTAAACTTGCCTGTTGTGCTCTCTCGATGCTTCCTTCAAACTCCCCCTTGCTTTTCTCCATCTTCTTGGTAAGATCTTCGCCCTTGCCCACGACCCGCTCATAGCTGTCTCCCTTCGCCGCTGCACCTCTCAGCTTCGAGATCTTCGCCTTGAGCTCCTCCTCCCTCTCAGACACCATCATCACGGCCGTTGACACACGGCCACCACGGCAGCCAGAGCGTCGCTCGACGTCATCTCTCCTGCAATGACTGCGACTGCAGCTGCTGTCACCATGATTTTGAATGACGTCGGTTTTCGTATGTGTTGGTGGACATCGGAACGCTGCCACGTGCACCGCGAGAGCAAGAACCGAAACGGTGAGATCCCGAGGTTTGACCATGGCTGACCACCCGTAGCCTTCCTGCGGCGTACGGTGCACAGGTAGGTCACGAGGTCAGAACAAAAGGAGCAACAACAACACGAACACCTCATCACATTTCGGGAGTTCCAGGATCATGTGGAGGCATTATGCCTGCTGCCCCCAAAAAAAAGTTTGCCTTCGCTTGCCTGTTGTTCGTTCCCACTCGCAAGGGGCGATGCTCCATGTAGCACGATTAAAGGCGCCCGGATAGAGCTTCCGAGATATAACGAATGCTTGGTGGGCCCCGGCCAGGAGGGTGTTTAGCCGGGTTGTTCATTGATCGATGAACGCGCAAGCAGCAGCTTAAACTTGGTGTCCTTACGTAGATCCTCGGATACGGCAGTCTCACCAGCTCGCTCGTACCGTTTGTCGTCTTGCGAAGCTTCGCAGCAGTAACGACTAAAGCACTCGTGCTGACTCGAGGTGCAACGGTAGCGACCGGAATACGTACTCCATGAAGGTGAGCCATAGACGAACGTGAATGTTGTCAGATCTACTTTTTTTTCGAGGCGGCATTGTTCGATGAAGACTTGGCCAGGGGTCTACGTGTAAAATAAGATCTTGCTGAAATCTTAAAAACTTGTGTCGGATCTTGGTCGGATGCCTAAAAAATGCACGATCGCGAGTGAGTACAGCAGTAGGTACTACGTACCGGTGATGAGGGAGCCCAAATGGTACCTGGTACCACGTACCTGGCATCTGGTACGATGGCTTGTACCGGGAACAGGTATAATGTGTGATGTACACTTGTGCATACCAAGTATAGCTCACACACGAGACAACGAATCGCAACAATAATGTACGTATCAACCACGGAGATACGTAAAACTTCCACGACGATATGAATAATTCCTGAGCAACTTTTCCCCAAAATTTCCAAAACCAAATTCGCGCAATTTTTAGGATTACCATATTTTCCAAAAATAATTCCAAATAGTGGAATGCGCCCCAAATACTTTGCCTCCAAACTTGCCAAATATATCCTGTTTTTCCTGCTTTTCCTGTTTCTTTTGGAAAAAAATATCGGAATTTTTGAAAAAAAAGTTGCTCTAAGAACGACCTTTTAAAAAAAAAATCAGGAAAAGCAGGAAAAACAGTATTTATTTGGAAAGTTTGGAATTTTAACAGAGGGCAGAATATTTCCATATTTGGAAGGCTACGACGCATTCCAATATTTGCAAATTATTTTTGGAAAATTTGGTAATGCTAAAAATTGCGCGAATTTGTTTTTTGAATTTTTGGAAAAAAGGTGCTGGATAAGAACGACCCTAAGAACCGCATACACACAACTAAATTTGCCACACCCATCCTTGTTTCGAATTTCTCTCATCACTGCTGCGCTGATTTTTCAAGATCCTTTTTCGATTTCGAGCACCAAAAAAGATTGCGACTGCTTGCTGTGTACGTATCTGCATCTCCTTGATCTTGAGGCGGGCCATGCAGGGTCATACCACAACCAGGCGACGGAGAGAAGGCATCATGGCGACCGATACAATAAGCCGCGCGGAAGCGACATGGCAGGATGAGGGTTGCGGAGCTGGTGGGAGGACTACCGCAGAGAGTGCCGGCGAATTAAAAAAGGTGCCCGGTACATATTCATTTACCGTACTCATATAAGTAGTACGAGTAGTGGTGATTGATGCGGGTGCAAGAAGGCCGCTTGATAGACTATCCTACAGCAGCAGTAGTTTCTGCAACGCTTCTGTGGCCGTTAGAGTATTAATAGCTCTATGTACAGGCATTCACGTCGTCATGTATTCGTACCCGCGGGTTCGAATCCCACGGTGGTCAGACCTATGCCAATGGGAAAGCAAAGTTACCCTAAAAAGTTTGAATTCCTAAGATCCCCGCCAGATTTTTCCACAACAAGCTTGCTATGGGACCGATTCTTCAAACGGAATATTCCCAACTTTTGGAAAAGCCCGAAAAAGGCAATTCTCAAGCCGATGTTGGGACAAGATCGGCTTGAGAAAAACTCAAGCCGATCTTAATTCGAAGCGGCGAGATTCCGAGTCCTCGACAAACATGGATCGACAAAACCAACGACTGCGTCATGAATTCTGAACGCGGTGCGCTCGTTACGGGCTCCGACCCACCCTAGGGTCACCGTGTTCACACGATGGCCGGTGATATGTGGCGGGCGCTGGCGAGGCGTATGATATACAGACAATTGACCGCTGGTGTGCATAAAACAGATGACAAAAATTCTCCATCCGCCTCAAATGGAAAAAATGGTTTTTTTTTCGGGTTTGGGAGAAGAGCGTAGGACGCCGCCGGCAATCTCTCGCCCCCTAGACCATGGATCCACCTTATACCTTCGAGGCCGTCATCTACACTCGTTGGTCTTGCCCGACCCGAAGCGGGTTGGCTGTGGGCTGAGTCTACGTCGAGATCGAAGGTCTATCGTCGCACGAGCTGATTTTGATCGGGGTGTTGACGATTTGCAATGAGAAAAAGCAAATTGCGCCGCCTGCAGCCGTTAGAAAAAAATATGAAAAAATCAAACAATTTTTTCCCTTTTTTCCCACAGCGGCGGTACGAGCGGATCTTCAGCCTGAAAATTCCAGGCAAATATTTCAAAGATCGACTTCCAACTTTGCTTTCCCATTGGCATAGATCTCACCAATGTAAATGCTACGTAGGCTCCAGCCGTCGTCGTTGCAGCCGCGTAGAAGTCGCCTTGGAGAGGTCCCGGAGCGATGGTCCGTTCTAGCCGTCGTTACGGTCGACGTAACCGAGCAGAGTTATTATGTCTTGTTTAGCAAGGAGATGCTATCACCTGTCAAGGGCGAACTACAATTATAATGACACCGTGGGGATCCTCATCGAGCGTCATCCCAGTCGGGTCTTATGGCGGAAGTACATCGAGTCAGCTTGAGGGGAGAGGTCAACGTTGTCTATGCAGGGGACCTTTGACCCTCCAGATCCGGTCTGGCCGAATCTTTCATGCCTGACTTTGGGATGTATCTTTCCATGCATGCGTGTTCCGAGATCTACGATAGATACGTCTACCCTAACCGTCACAGATCCTTTTATTTATACCAGATACTGCACCGGTGACTATTACGAAGGCAAACGTGCTTGAGTGCGTATTGGCCGCTACTGCTGTACCAATCGCCCCTGCTTACTGCCGACATTCCCCGCAACCGTTCATTGTGGTACCACCGTGATTCACCGCGCCCACGCCTGTTTGTGCGTCTGTCGCCTCTCGTAGAGACTACAGCGCAAACCACCCGTACCGACAGCAACAGGCACCACTGCACACAACAGCAGTGCCGGGGGCGTTAACGCCAAATCGGCGAGCAGGAGCAGGGACACGCCCCGCGGGGGAGGGAGGACCCGCAAGCCCAGGAAAAAGGGCACAGAGCCAGGGGACGTGGGGCCGCCGCCGTTGGATTCCGAAGCGGAAAATTCTTACACCAGAGGGGGGGGGGGCGTGCTGTACGGACCCGACACGGCACATCTTGTTCTACAGCTGAGGTGGGCGAACATACTACCGAATCTTTTCACGCAGCAGAGTGTTATTTCCCTGGTGTAAACCACACCCAAGTGGCACTACGTAAATACTGGCTTGCCGTAGTTCCACCGGCGTTATTATTTGTTGCGGGTGAATCAAGATATCGCTTTTAAAACGGTTGCTTTTAAGTGGACTGGACCGGCGCGGTTCAGGGCCTCAACCGCGTATAGAGAGGCCTGGTGAATGCTGTGTGGCGTTCGTTGCCAATGACCGAAGTTGTGGACGTCGGCTGGCTGCACATCTGCAAGATAGCCGTATCTTCACCAGATCCGTTGGGTTCGGAGTGGCACCCATTCAGGGTTTCGGTAGAATGGTTTGCAGGCTATGACAATCGAACACCCGGAGTCTGGGCGACGGGCATAACCTGTGGCTCCCTTTGCTCCCTCGACCGTTCCTCCTCATTCCACCGGATTGCAGAGAGGCCAAGGAGGAGATTGAAAGTCTCCATCGAGACCAGGTAGCTGCCGCGCAGGAGCGTGTCTATTGGCAGCGACGAGACGGTGAGTTCAGTGCACTCATTGGCAGCGCAGAAGGTAGAATAGTTCTCGTGAAGGGTGATGCAGATCGATCCGGGCCATGATCGTTGTAGCTCTTCTCACCGACAGCCATGGTACAGTGGCATCGGTCGGTAGTCAAATGTTACATATCGTAGGTAAATGCGGGATAGCTTTGATTGGTCGTTCTCGAGCAACTTTTGCTGAGGTGTGTTGGTCTTCAACCACTCCTGCACAAGTGGCCGGGATCCTTCCCTTGCATAATGTGGGCGTAAAAATATATTTGTGGAGACATTTAACAATGTATCAAACCTTTAGGCGTACCAAATAGAGAGATTGTCGACACCTTGTGGGCTTTGCTAAATTGCCCAATGTCTCCACAATGATTTTGTTTACACCCACATCGTGCAGGGGGGGGGTACCGGTCACCTGTGTGTTCGTGCTCCTGTTCCTCCTACTGGTTCCCATCTCTGCTGTCTAAGCTAATACAGTGAACCAGCTCCATATCTCCTCCTTGCACGAAACTTGTCTAAGAAGCGGTTGTAGACTATCCATCACCACATTGAGACTTTCGAACACGCTGGCGTGGGTTGGTAACCGCAAGCCTCGTGTGTCAAAACCGGACAAGGAAGTCCGATCTGGCGGCACACCCGGCCGGAACTATTAGCAAGCGTTCCTTCGGGACGAGGTGCTGCAGAGAGAACAGCTCGAACGGGTGTCAGCGAGGGAAAACATCGGTCAGTTGACGGCCATGACGTACACTCTTCTCGCCGCAGGTCGCGATGAAAAGGCTTAGAGACCTTCAAGTAGCGCCAGTGACGTCGTATGGGGGATCTACCACTGTTCATCAGGCGTGGCAGAACGTCAAACGACCTGAAAAATGTGACTCTGTTTGCGCCAATGTTATTTATAGTTTTGTGTTCAATCTCAGCCATTGCGGTCAAGGATCAAAGATTATATCAAACGCCAATTGTGGAACGCTTGTCACATTATGTAGAGTCAAAACGACGTCCTGCTGTTCACTCTGGAGCACAACTCACAGACTTCCATCTCCTTGCGCATGTAGTTGTGTACCCGTTGCAATCGTATTGTCGCCTTTCCTATGAACGAGGTTGTACATGAGGGTAGCAGGCGGAATCTTGTGGTACGTTGCACCGTTGTCGCGAATCTAACTCTCACTGCTACCTGGCAATCTGTTTTCATGAACTACTCTGATCGAAGTTCCCGCCTTCAGCCCTGTGGATGGTAACCACCATGTCCGTATTTTTAGGAGGTTCCACCCACGCCATAATCGCAGTTCCTTGATGTGGCGAGAGAACACCAGCGGTACATTCAGCCACTAAAATATCGCTTCGGACGCACCTGTAGCATTTCCTCCGGACAGCGTTGTTTCACCCTTCCCATGTGACGTGCTAGCAGCACTGAAATTACTAGTGCGGCCCGCGTGTTGGGGTGCACGATTCACCGCTACATCTGCAGCGGTTTCCGCACCCAGCCTGCGCAAGGTTGCAGTGAATCGGGCGCGCGATACTTGGGGCGTTACTACGAGTGTGAGGAATGTGAGGGCTATTCGCACGTCACACGGGAGTGGTGCTTCAATACCATGCTACAAGTGCAACCGCACCAACCATTTGGTGGCTGAGCCCGCCGCTGCCGTTTCTCCCGTCACTCAAGAAGCCTGCTGTCATGGCGTTGGTGGAGCCTCCTGAGGATACGAACATATTATGCATCGCCCGTGGGGGCACAGGCGGGCGTTTTGATTAGGGTAGTTCATGTAAAACAAAAGCGGCGACCGTTGGATAAGCGATAATGATGCGATGTGCCACATGGCCCCATCTGCTGCCCACATGTACAACTCCGTGCACAGGAAATACAAGGTTACGATTGCAACGGACGCACAAGTAGACGTTAAAGGGTGTGAGTGTACGAAGTATGCGTGCTACTTTCCAGAGTGAACAGAAGGGCATCGTTTGGCCCTAGAAAATATGGGATGCGTGCTTTGGCGTACAGCCTTTTTTCCTTGACCGCAATGGCTGAGTGTAGTCACGAAACAGCGCAAACCGAGTCAACTATTTAGCGTCAAAACGGTGTCCTGGCGCGCCCGACCCACCGCGGCGGCGTACAACCTTTTTCGTTGGCGAAAATGGCTGTGTTTGGACACCGAAACTAACATAAGCGCGAACGGAGTCACTTCGTTAAACGAGAAATTCACTTACCCATAGTGGAGATGGGTTTTGTTTGCCTGGGAATAGTCTGTCGTTTGCCTTCGGCGCCCCCGTTCTGGCTCCCGGAGGTGCCGTCAACCCAAATTCGGTGAATGTTAGCGGTTTCCACTGCAGTTTCGGTCATTCTCACTATTAATAAGAAGATTTCCTAGAAACGAAAAAAGCGCCTGGGGGGTGACCTGGATGCGGAGATGAGGCCATGCACGAGATGCTCGATGGCAGAGGAGTCAGGGAAATCCACTGCGTCGAGTGCTTCTCAACGTACAGACAGTATGTTGGGGAGAGCGTTCGTGGATTTCAGTGGTCCCAAAACTGTGCCGAGCAAGGGGGGTGCGCGGCTTGCCAGGATTGTGTGAGAGTATTTCACGCGCTATGCTCGTGGGTACTGCATTGCACAACAGAGCGCCGCCGCGACCGCTTTGAAATTTTTCCCGCAGACGGGCGCACCGATAGGGTAACGGAGTTACTGTAGTGAGATCGGATGACCGTGGTGATTTTCGCGAAGGTGAGACGGGGAGAGTTCGCGTGGATTCCCGCATCAAGCAGGAGTTTACCACGGCGAGAGTCCTCAATTTAGTGGTGTGGCATGTTCGATATTGCTTATCTCATCGAGCAGCCTAGCAGTAAGTTACGGTGCGTCATGGAGCTACAGATACAATAAGTGAATAATTGTCTCGTGTTATCACCTACGAGTAGTCTCACGGGTATGCAAAAATAGGCACTGTCCGATGAGGTTTATGGTAGTCGGCTACGACCAGTTGATAACGAGCAGTGGAGTGCTGACCCACGTGTTCACTTTACCGCCCCCCCCCTGCATTCCCAATAGATTCTGCTAGACAACTATGGGTTGGCGTCGAGTGGCAACGACGCTGTAAAACAAGCCACCAGACTTTAGACATGAAACTACTGAGCTAACCAGTTTTTTTTCCTCATACCAAAACACAAACCGAACAATAGACATGAAATTACTAAACTAACCAGTTTTTTTTCCTCATATCAAAACACAAACCGGATATAGGCATGAAATTACTAAACTAACCAGTTTTTTTTTCTCATATCAAAACACAAACCGGAAATAGACATGAAATTACTAAACTAACCAGTTTTTTTCCATATCAAAACACAAACCAGACATAGACATGAAACTACTCAACTAACCAGTTTTTTTTTCTCATATCAAAACATAAACCGGACATAGACATGAACTTACTAAACTAACCAGTTTTTTTTCCAAATATCAAAACCCAAACCACACACTTAGTGTATATCTTCTCCCATATCGTACCAGGTAAGAACAGCAAAACCTTGAAACATAGACAAAAAACCTAGCATGAAGGAGGACCACCTTACATGCACGCACATAGATACAGCAAGGTCACCCCGACATGTTCAATTCACATGAAGGTTGGGGTCTCGTGGTGAGATACCCGGAAAAATTTACCGATTTCCATTGGGCGGTGGAAGTCTGGTCCGACATCGTCCTAAACCCCTGAAACTTGGTACACATACCATGCGCCAAATGAAGGGGAGGGGTGGATGATGCATGGCATTAAGTCAGGCTTATTGAACTCATGAAACAAACGCTTTGCCATTGACCGACCACACGACCAAAGAGACGGAACACCAAGCGGTACGTAGATATATTGACATCTTGAACGATAGAAGCCGGTACAAAGTGTAGGGGGATCGTTGGCCAAGCTTTCGGCAGCGAAGGTCTACTCGGGAGCATTAGTGGGGTAGCTACCCATGGTGAAACGTGCATACGATGGAGGAAGCGACGTACGGGGCATCCCGATGTGTGAGTGAGACTTTGTGTTATGCAAGCTGGCCTTGAGCCTTGCACGGTAAAAATGACCTCCCTGGAGGAAAGTAACCAGTACAGCAGCGGGGCAAGAAGATAGAAGATACGGCCGTGGGACGCCAGGATGGTTACCATGCAGATCGCCTGACACAAACGTGGGGTACTTGTGTTAAGGGTGTTGAACTTGGCTCCAGGCTATGAGCCCGTGTTGGAAACACTATTTAGTGTGGTGCGCCGGCAAAATAACTGAAAGACACCAGACCCTCAACGAGTACTAGGATTGGGAAGTCCCAGTAACTTGAACATTTCCCACTACAAACATGAACAAAAACAAGCTGGAGATAGTCTCGGAAGAGATTCAGAGAAAAACGGTGAGGCAGGGTAGGTGGAGTAAGAAAGACTGGAAGGGTAAAGTACTAGTAGTGCTGGTATTCGGAGTTCCTAGCGACATGACGAGAATAGAGTTCAAGAGGAAGTGCAACGAAGTAGGACTATACTGCTTTGCATTAGGACAAGTAGAAAGGGAGGGAGAGCATTTTCGAGTCACGCTTAAACCGAAAGCGAGCATGGAGTGGCAGAGATTAGAGACAGAACAAGTGTCGGCATGGGTTAGAAGACTAGGGTGGAGGGTATGTATAGCTAATGGAATAGCGAATCTAAGACGTAGTCCTAGGGTGAACGGAGGTAAGGGGAGGCAGGAAACAGCAACTGGCCCAAAGAGAATGGGAGAGAAATACAGTGGCGTAGAGCAAGAAGACAAAACCAGAAACGGAAACAGTAAGAAAGCTCAAAGAAAAGAACACAGAAGTAGCAACGAAGGAGAAAAAACGAAAGACAAGAGTCGAGCGAACAGTGAAACGAAGAAGAAGCTGAGAATAGGGTCATGGAACGTATGTGGATTCGCCACGGAAGAGCGCAAGAGGATAGAAATAGCCGAACAAGTAAGTGAGCGCGATTTAGACATAGTGGGAATTCAAGAGTCGTGGGAAAAAGAGGGGGGCGAAATAGGATGCACAATTGGAGAGTACGCATGGATAGGGAAAAAGAGAAAGGGACAGAACAAGAAGAATAGGGGGGCGGGGGCAGTAGGGTTCCTAGTCAAATAATACCTGTGTGACATAATAGAAGTGATCAAAGACACGAAATTCGACGAAAGCATCTGGATAAAGATACCAGGGGAGAGGGGAGCGAAATATTATTTCTTAGGAAACATATATATGCTCCCAGAGTCGCAGAGTACGGTAAACGATACACAGAAGAAGTTCGGAGAAATAGCAGTAGATGTACAAAAATATAAAAGACAAGGAGAAGTAGTACTAGTCGGAGATTTTAACTCAAGAATTGGGAAGGCAAGCAACCCGAACGAGAACATTGGACAGTATGGGGAAGTAACAAAGAATAAGAACGGGGAAGAGATGCTGAAGTTCCTTAAGAACAATGAGATGAAGGCTCTGAACGGTAGAATAAAAAAACCAGAGCCAGAATGGACCAGACCGTGCATACAAAAGGGAGAAAGCTCCGTTCTTCACTTTATAGTGGTAGAAAATGGAAGTATTAATAGTAAGGAAACTGAAGTACATGTATGCGCGGCGAACGTAGGAACTACAGATCACTGCCTTATATGGACAGACAGCCATCAGACGAGAGTTATAAAAAAAGGCGCGGTAGGAAATTGTACAGATGGCGAATAGATAAACTAGAAGTAAAGGAAAAACGGGTAGAATTCCAAGAAGAGATGACTAAAAATGCAGAGCATTTTTCCGGTCTGCTGGAAAGCATAGGTACGACAAAGAACAATATAGAGAGAGATAGTGCAGGAGCGAGGATAATAGAAGGATGGGAGAAATTGGTCAAAACCACAGCAAGTAAAGTAATAGGGAAGAAGTTGATAATATGCAATAGAGCAGTAAAATGGTGGGATGAAGAAGTAAAAGAGGCTATAGGAGTAAGGAGAAAGGCACACGCAAGATACGCATCGAGCAAAACTACGTCAGGATGGGAGGAGTATGGTATTGCTAGAAATAAAGTAAAAAAGGTGGTTGAGAAGAAGAAGAAAGGGGTATGGAAAGACGTAGTTAATAAAACGAATGAAGACTTTGATGGCGGGATGAAGCAGATGTGGGTAGGGATAAAAGGGATACTAGGCAAACAAGCAGGAGAGGCAGATACGGGGATAGCTACATTAAGAGCACAGAACGGTAAAATGGTTAGTAGTTCGAAGGGGAAAAGGGAAGTACTTGTAGAACATTACCGCAAGCTAGGGACGCCCACAACCAACGAAACGTTCGACAAAGAATTTGAGAAAGATATCAACGCGTGGGCGGAGGCGAACGTAGATGCATCAGAAAGGGAAGACAGTGGCTCAGAAGGGTTACAGGGAGAGTTCACAAGAGAAGAAGTTAAGAAGTGTGTAGCTAAACTTAAGAATAGAAAGGCAGCAGGGGCAGACCAAATAGTTAATGAATTTATGAAGTACGGGGGAGAAGGAATGCTTACCATGATGGTTAAGTTGTATAACTGGATATGGAAAAACGAGTACGCACCTAAGAGACGGAGAGAAGGAGTAGTATTAATAGTAAACTTGTTTAAGAAAGGAGACAAGGCTGACCCGGGTAACTATAGGGGGATAACGCTACTAAGCACTGTAGGTAAAACGTCCTGTAATATTTTGAACGATAGAATGAGAACAATGAAGGAGAAGGGAGAAAAAAATAGCGAAGGGCAAGCAGGATTTAGGCCAAACCGTAGCTGCGTCGATCATGTGTACACATTAGGTAAGATAATCCAAGGCAGGAAAGACGCGGGGCTAACAACGTACTGTTTCTTTTTAGATGTACAGAAGGCCTACGATACAGTATGGAGAAATGGGCTGTGGAAAAAGTTGTGGGAAATAGGGATAAGAGGAAAGATGTGGAGAATGATGAAGAAGATGACGGAATGTGCGAGAAGTGCTGTGATGTTGGACGGGGAAATATCGAAGTACGTTGATATCCTACAGGGAGTTGCACAGGGATGTACGCTATCACCTAACCTATTCAAGGTATATATTAATGACATGATAGTAGCAGTAGAAGCAGCCATCGCAGGGAGTCACGGTGGGGGAAGATACGGTGTCGGGATTGATGTTTGCTGATGATTTCGTTTGCATATCAGAAACACCCGAAGGACTGCAGAAACAAATAGAGAAGGCAATCGAGTACACCAGGAAGTGGAGAGTGACGGCGAACGTAAAAAAGTGCGCAGTAGTTGTATGTAACGAAGATAAGGAGAGTCCGGTAACTTGTAAGTGGAAGTGGGGAGAAGATGAATTACCGATCGTAGACCAGTATACGTACCTTGGCGTAGAAATCTCAAAAGATTGCTCTTGGGATGCACACATAAATAAAATAATAGGCAAGGGTAAGGCACACGTAGGCAAGATGGAAGCAGTCCTAACAGACTCGCACCTTGACACTAGAATTAAGAGATGTATACTGATGAATGTGATTGTACCAAAGCTAGAATATGCAGGAGAAGTATGGGAAGGGAACGCGAAGCTCGTAAAACAGCTGGAAACAGTACAGATGACAGCAGCTAAAAAAGTACTAGGATGCTCAAGTACGACGAGTAATACAGTATTGAGAGCAGAACTGGGAATGTACCCACTTAAGACAAATAGAGACATGCGTAAGTTGAAATGGCAATATAAAGTAAAGAACATGCCAAATAAGAGGTTGCCAGCCATAGCCGATAAAGCTGTATGGGAGAAAGTAACCAAAGGGCGAGCTGGAATAAGGTGGGATAGCGTAGTCGAGAAAGTATGGAAGGAAATAGGAAACCAAAAAGAGACGCTGGCCATAGAGAAATTTAGCGGATACAAGACAGAAGTGAAAGAAAGGATAGAAAGAAGGGAAAGGCTAGCACTGAGAAAGAAGGTGGAAGGGGAAGAACACTTAGAGATGTACGGGGGGTTGAGAGAAGGAATAGGAATGAAAAGGTATCTGCACGGCCCAATGGACTTCGCGAAAAAGCTGAAACTGCGATTTCGTGTAGGGGACCTGGACCTGCCAGAAAGAAGAAGGAGGTATACCAGTAGCCGGGAGGAGGAGGAAGTAGAGGCACAGATGTGCCCATGTGGCAAAGCCATAGAGAGTAGAGTTCACATAGTGGGAGAATGTGAAAGGTACAAGGAGGAAAGGGATGTGCTAGAGGAGGAGATGAGGAAAATAGACGAGTGTGACATGGAGCAGTTTGGTACACTAAATAGTAGCGAGAAAACGATCGCTATCTTAGGAGATAGATGGTGGCCACAGGCGGCGAAGCAGGAAGGGGATAAGATTAGCAAAAGGTTTCTCTGTAATATATGGAAACAACGTAATGAGCGCCCAAATGTTGGAGGTGTCTCTATTAGGAGTAGGAACGGTGCTCCGTCTCGAAAGGGATGCGTGGTCAATGGTCAAATGACTAAGGCAAGCAACAAATGAGTACGCCCCCCCCCCCCCCCCCCCCCTGCATTCGTCTACCTCTTTTCGGGCCGACACAATAAATGCATCTTAAACTAGCTTCTTCACACTGCAGGTTGCAGTGCCTACAGTGGTCCACAACCTAGTGTAGCTCTTGGAGTGTGTTCATACATCGCATATCAGTGCAAATTGAACACGTTAGCGAATTGTTCGAGCAAGGAGCCTGATGAGGCCGGGTAGTGGACCGCCATTGGACGGGTCATCTGCGATGGATGATCCATCCAGTCTCCTGAGACAGCTGGTGCAGGGCGGGAGAGAGTATTGACGTGACAGCGACCGGGAACTGCGATGTTACTAGGACGAACGACTAAGGACGCAGATTTTCGAGAAGATAGATCGCAGGGGTGCTGCGGTTCGTGAGGTTGCGTCTGGTGTTACTGTTTAGCGGGTCGGAACCGCTACCAATGCCGGGAAAATAGGAGGAGCCAGCTCCAGTGGGGTTGCTCTTGCTGTTGGTGAGGCAGTAAGCACGCCCAGGAGTTTTTGCGGGTAGCAGCATTGATAGCCATAGGGCTGGAGTTCGTTCTTGTGATTTTTGGGAGTCTGAAGCGGTCCATTCATAAAATTAGTGGGGAATTAGGAGATTCTCCATTGTGGAAGAAGAACTTCGAGGTGTTTACTTCCATGGTTGGGTCTAGTATGCCGTCGTTCCCTGCAGTTCAGGATATGGTGATAGGCGATGTTTCGGAAGACACCCAACATTCTGTGTCACAGGGATTCAGTGAGGACCACATTAAGACAACTAGAGTTGGACTTGCCTGACAGAGATCTGTGAACCGTGATCTTTTTAGTAGAGTATTCCCAACAAAACCCCCTCGTGATGGGTAGAGGGTGTTGTGTGATTGGTTCCTGCCCAAAACAATGGCAGGATAGGTGAAGTGGTCGATGGCGTATGACACAGCAAAGTATGGAGCAGGGAGAAAAACCCATGCAATGTTTCGGTCGGATTGACAAGATTGTTCAAGTGCTCGCTTCTCTAGGTGTGATGCAATCGGTGGCAGGCGTAAACCGCAAGATTATCGTGACGATCATCATCGACTATGACATGGAAGCAAGAACCATTTTATACTGTGAGAGCGTCACTAGGGCTGAGATTAAGAGTATAGTCAGGGGAAGGCGCAAGTACCTTTGTCTGGTTATACTCTCCATCTCAGCTCTGGTGATGCTCTCACGTTATAAAATGGTTATTTCTTACATTTCGTAGTCGGAGACGAGCGTTATGATGATCTTGCGATTTGTATCTTGCAACCGATTTCATGACACCTAGGAAAGCGAGCACTCCAACAATCGTGCCAATCCGAGCAAAGTATTGCAGAACCTGCTCTACCAGGCGGTTCGAGAGAAATCAAGTACCTAAGCGCTACGGCTCATTTTGATCTGACATTGAAAAAAGACAGTAAACTAGGGGACGTGCAGTAGGTTGGGGACGCACGTGGACGCGGACTGTGCCCCACAAGACCGACGATAAGCGTTCAGTCTCTGGTGGGGCTGTCTGTTGCGGGGGTACACTTGTCTCGTAGTTTTATAGGACACAGGAGTGCGTCACCCTATCCGCTACAAAGGCGGAGTACGTAGCTATAACTAACGGGGTGAAGGGGACTCTTTACGTGAAAGGATTGCTGTTTTTTCTGATGCCCGATTTGCGGTTGCCGAGTATTGGAGTGGTTGATCACAACAAAGAGCTGATAGACTTGGCCATAATAAACGAGCTCGCCTAACAGCAAGCCCATCGACGTGAGGAAGCACTTCCTCCGTGAGTTAAATAGGGTTAAGATTCGGGTTATAGTACTTGTTGGCGCTGCTTGGACGAAACCTTGAGGCACAAACGGCGTGGGTATTGATGAGTGTTCAGTTACCGGGGAAGTTAGGGAGTCATCGCCCTAAGTGCCATGTTCGTGAGTTGGACCCCGAGTCAACCAAGTACAACGAAACATGCGCATCCAGGAACTACGGTGTATGGAGCTACCCTGCAGTATGACCAGCGATTTTGAGGGACTCAAGACAGCAGATAATTTCATTTCTGCAGCAAGACCAGGAGGGTTATAGTAGGAGTGAAATTGCGTTTTAGGCGGAAGTTGAGCGATAAAAAGTAAGTTACCAAGGGTAAGGCAAGGCTAGCAGCGAAAAGGGTAAACTCAGTTAGGAGGAAGGCTTAGATTATCTCGCAACCGTCTCCCTTACCCCGGGCGCAGCATTTAATCACGTTGCCTGCCAAGGTGATGTAGACCCTTTTCAGTTCGACACAAAACAGGCGTTTATCCAAACAGAGGTTGCCAGCGAGGTTCGTCTCCAATTGACCCAAGGTTGTGGGCCTGAGTCGGGATCAGTTGGTTGTGTTGAATTGGCCTCTGTACGGACCAAGACAGGCGCCTAGGAAATGAATAGAAAAGGTGGTAAACACCCTAAGGATGTTGAGATTCTTCACAAGTGCCTGACGGATCCGTGTGTGTTTAGCCCACAAGTTCACTGGGACTCTATTGTTATTGTAGCAATGCGCGCTGACGACTTGATGTCGCCGATAAAAGAACAGAAAGTGAGTGGTTGTATGGTGCACTGAATAAGGTGTTTTCGACGGATATTCTAGGCGTAAGACAGATAGAGATGCTGTATGTTCCTTCATAGGAACAACATGCCGGTATTCAACCAAGAGGTTTGATCATAATTAATGCATTGTACTATAATAGTAGTTCCGAAGTACGCCAGAAGATATTTTTATTTTCATGTACGATAGACGGTGTTTGTTTGTATGCGCAACGGTGTTTGAGGGTTTGTCCTGAAAAACAGGTTGCCTATTGTACAAAATCGCGGATTTTGTCGTGGAGTCCAGTTTTCGCCGTGGTGCGAAAATTAGTTTAGAAGCGTACTAAGTTCGAAGACGTATGCGTTAGCTATGACTTGTTGACGCCGAACCAAGCCAGGGAGGGTGTTCGGCACTTCCCTGTTCTCCGATAGCCATGGGAGAATCGGTCGGTAGCTGACGGTTCACGTATTTGGTAAATGCTTGATAACCGTAATGGAGCGTTTTAAGGAAACCTCTGCTAAGAGGTGTTGGCCCTCGATCACCCCTGCTCTCCCTCCCCGGTTCTCCTCCTACTGGTTTCCATCTACATAGTGCCTCCAAATTCCTTGCGAGGGGCTGATTTTGACCAAATCCCGGTTTCAATATCCGTGGGTGCCCTCGCTCTCGTATGCCACGTACACGAGACTGGTGCAACACGAGGTATCTGGTCGGTAGACTGTTTGTACACTGATTTACCGTCACTCTCATTGATAACCGATAATCCGAATCCCAATCACGCCTCCACAAACTCCGCATTCCTACGTAAAACTACATTTTGCTACAGCTCAAGAATTCTAGATTAATAGTTTTTTGCATGATTTCTGTATATGCTAGTAAAATAAACCAACACAATTTCTCTTCATTTCATACAACACTCCTAAGGAGCGGTTGTATATTATCTGTCCCCGCACAGAGACTTTCGAGCAGGTCATTGCACAGCGTCACGCAACGCATCGGCGTAAGACGCACGCTAGAGTATTACAGAGGTAGTCGTTGACGTTCCACTTTGTCGTAATTGGCCAACGGGTGTAGATATCTCTAAGCGATCAACGTTGCCCCGGTGCCTTGCGCAATTTTTTCCCGTCTACAGTACGAGTAGCAGCCTAACTTTAACGAGCCCCCCCCCCCCCCCCCACACTTCGTGACACATCGCGGCCGGATTATTACCAACGTGTTCCCTAGACGATCTCTCGCGGGCTGTTAAAGAGCTCGAAAATAGCCGCGAAGCGCAGGAAAGGAGACTACGAGCTGAATCGGATGCGACGGGCGCTGAGAAAAGCAGGGCGAAGGGCGCGGAGGCGAGGTTCGAAAGGCTCCTCGCTTGGGCTCGGGTGCAAGAGGATCGGAGGCGTAAGGCGGAGGAGGGCCTTAGGAGTGCGTGCGAGGGGACCCAGGCGGCGAAGGCGGGAGCCAAAGTGGTCGAGGAGGAGGTGATAATGTGGAAAAAAAATGCGTGGTCTATCGGGTGACTACTCATACTTTCGTGGGTTTGTGTTGGTGCGTAGGGACTTGAAAAGGTATACTGTTTTAGTCACATGTTTTCTATCGGCGAGGTCGGATGTGGTTCTTGTCTTGGCAAGGCGTATGCGTGCGTAGAGAGGTAGACTGCGTACCCTGTTAGCTCTCACGCTCATCACCGAGGACGGTGGCGATGATACCACCACACGTTCGGGGATTGCGAACGATCACAATGAAGGCAGGGTGGTGAGTTCCGTAAGAGAAGATAACAAGCCACGACCCTCCGCAGCGACTCGCAAATGACACCGATCTAGAACACCTGATCCAACCAACAGATGGCTACAGACTCGAGTGACGAAACCGAAAAAGTATGTTCTCGCATTGGACACTGCAGGCGCGCGAGTGCAAACGCCAGTTGGACGTCCGTCGGTTTCGTCTGGAGGGTGCCTTGGAAGATCTCCGAAGACGCACCTTGGAAAACGAACGGCTCGAAGCACAGGCGACGACAATGCGAGGGGAGGGGGAAGCGCTGAGAGAGCTCGCCGACGCTCGAGGCTTGGAGTCTACGGGCCTACGGGAAAAATTGGCAAGGTACTTGCTTCCCCCTGCAGTACCGGTAGTTTTGTAAGGGTTTTGGCGGCGATTCCTTTAAGTACCCATTCCTTCAGATGGGGTCGTCGGGGTCGAAGATAACGGCGCGTGCACCGGGGTTTCTGATAGTAGAGGCATTTGTTTGCATTCCCAGTGTTGGATCGTTCGGGCCCGTTGTCACATATCGGCATGAAGGCGAAGTCGCGCCGGTTTTCTCTCACGGTCGCCGCTTTGGCAACCACCCATCTTGTCTGGAACTGCTGTGGCGTCTTGCCAGGCTTGTGCACGAGGCCAAGTGCATGTCGTCGGAGAACGTGAACCTTCGGAAGCAACTGAGCTCGGAGCAGGAGCGCTGGCGGGCGGCGGAGCGGTCGAGGGCGAAGCACGACGAACGGCGGCGGATCGAGATGGAGCGAAAATCTGACGACGTCCACGCGCTTCGTTACCGGTGTGCTTCGTGTATTATTTGACACATTAGGCTTGCTTGAGTGCTCTACTACCCTCTCGATTAAGTGTTTTTTCGAATTCGCGATCGTGGTGGTCTTGACGTTGGTATCATTTTGTTTTTTCCATCCCTTTTATTATCTTCGCCCTTCTTTTCTCTCTCCTTCCTAGTCGCAACTCAGATCTGAGGTCGGTCATAGAGTAGGCTCTCCCCCCCCTCCCCCCACTACGGTTCGTGCCTTGCATTTTTATCGCCAGAAGATCTCAGCCCTTTCTTCCCTCGTCGACTTGCATCGAAGTGTGCCTACCCACGCTACCAGGCGCTCTCAGCAGTTGATTCCGTTTTTTTTAAATTTATCTTTGCAAATAAACTCAAAAGTTCGACCCACGTGAGACTTGAACCCCGGAAACGAGCTCTTAGAAGCATTCGAGTGTACTACTAGACCATCGGGGCGACCGACTTGGGTTCGACGTTATCGCTTATTTCGAGGCAAACCCTCGAGCAAATAGATTCTCGGCTGCATCCAATGCTTTCTCGAAAAACCAACAACTATAGATTGTACGCGCTTGTGCCCGCCAAGCCTCCGAATCCATTAGACAACGCGCACGATAATTTTAACGCGTCGCGCACGCAGTAGTTGTAACGGTCCAGCCGCACATGGCTTCCGCGCACTATTGTAGATACCTCGTACGGTGCATTTCCAATTCGACGTATTGGGCCCCACTGGTACGCTATAGTCGGGTTTCAAGTACAGCTGCCTTGTGGGAGCCTTATCCCCCCCACCCCCAGCCAAGTCATCTGTCTTGCTCGCTTCCATTCAAGTTCCTGTCTACACGCACGCGTGTTTATGCGGTGCTGACACGCAGGATGCAGGAGCTGGAAGCAAGGCTGTCGAGCGAGACGGCGAGGAGACAAGGAGCGGAAGAGGATGCGCGCCGGAGCCAAGAGATGGAGCGAAGAAGGTGTGTGCGTCTTCGCCGCATATTGTGAATACGGACGGCATCTTGACAAATAACGCCCTGTAGTGAAGGCGTTACATTCGTCTACTGGTGAGATACCAATTTTTTTTTTCGATTGCCCTCTTCGAAACCCCAACATCGATGCAAGGGCGGTGGCGTGGCCGGGTGGTTCCGTGATATTTGCTGGACAGGCCAGACCACGCCATGGTCGCAATGCTTTTGATCAACGACACTATTAATAAGGGTCATTCTTATCGGAGCCATAAATTTCCAAAAAATCCAATTTGTTTTTTGCGCAATTTCTAGATTTCCATTTTTTCCGTATTTTGTTTTACATTTATTGGAACGCGAAGCCTTTCAAGCATTTTGCCTTCTGAAGAATTTCCAATTTTTCCAATTTTTTCCAATATTTCCTCTTTTTCCTTCTTTTTTAGGATTTGTTTTTGGAAATTATGAAAAAAAGATGCTCGATAAGAATGACCCTAAAGCGTCATACAGGCCCTTGCACTTCGACCAGCAACGTCGGCGTAAGTCTTACTTCCACGTTCCTCTCGCCCACCCGCCCCCCCCTCACGCGCCCTTCTTTTCAGCATGGAGGAGTTGATGGAGGGCAGGAAAACTGCACTGCCCGTCCAAGCAGGCCTCAGCCACTCGCTTCCACCTCGTGCGACAAATCCCTTTCCCGGCGTCCCAGAGCCTGCGCCCGACTCCGTGTGGAAGTCCTGGGGCGACGGGATGCGAGATGCGCCGACAGCGGCTGCGACGTCGAGCGGCGCTCGGTCGTCCACGGCTTCGGAGACTTTCTTTTCGAACCACCTTCGACGCGGTCGCCCGCCTACCGTTATGGGGGGGCAGCGAGGGCAGGACAAGCTGATGCGAAGAGACGACGTAGTGATCGGGGAAGACTTTCCTACCGCGACAACAATGTTCCCACCGCCGGTTTTCCCTCCTCCCATTCCACCCTCCGCCTCGTATTCAAGAGGCAAGCCGCTGGCGGCGGCAACTCCGGTTGCAGCCTGGCAGAGTCCCCAACCCCAACCGCTGTCTCGAAGTCCAGTTAGGTTGGGTGTTCGTCGAGAAGGTAGACCTAGACCGCGGCAAGCCCCACGCGAGGGTGGTGATAGCGGCGATGACGGCAGTTTAGAGCAAGATAACGCTAGTTGTCGGGAGGTGGAAGGTTGTGTTGGCTCCGACAACGGGCAGGATAGATGGGTATGCGGTGTCGGTGCGGATGGTTCAACTGACAGCGCAGATATAGATGTAGACTACCTCCGAACGCGGGAGGAACGTATTGGTGTGGTTTCTTGATTTTAAAAGCACACCAATCGTGTCCAGGTTGTTAGGTGAGTTACATGGACGGACAACAACGAACGGACTTTTCCCTGAATGTACTGGTACGTATCGATGTGGACTCCGGCTTATATTAGGGACGGTGTCTCCATCCTCGCCACACCATTAATCATGTAGTGCCCTGTTGTCTCGTTTGGCACGGTGCATTTGCACTACAGTAGGTGCGGGAGGGTGTTCCAAGGAGATTTTCATTATGGGAGCCGTGGTAAAAACATGTATAAAATTATCGAAACAAAACAGCAGTGTCGCACCGCTCACGTCACAAACTCAGCCCCCAATACCAAGTCACGATAGCAACAGCTACACATGGCCGAACGACCCAAGCCCCCCAGATCGCACGGCAATCCGAAATGGCACGACGCTATGATTCAAATAGCTTGAAGACGTGGGAGTCATCTTGAACTGGCGACACCACCACTACTTCACGGCGCACAGACAGGCTAAAGCGCTCCCGTCCAACACTTTGGAGACCACTGCTAAGTTTCATGCAAAGTGTTTCTTGAGCCAGCCAACAATGTTCAACCACTGGTCGGCCTCGCTAGCCGGCTTGTCTATGGCGTGGACGTCCTCCGGATAGATCAACAGCTTCGTCTCCACTCCTTTGCTCTTAAGCGCGTGGAACCACTCTAGGCCCTGCGACTGCGGAACTCGCCTATCTTTCGCCCCTAAGGCTACAAGAGTAGGAGCGACCACGCCATCTATATGTGCCACTGGCGAGGCGTCCCACATAATCTTCAGCTCCTCGGCTGTGGGGGGACGAAACACGTCCCAGTCGTACTTGCCACACCCCATGGCCTCGACGTAGCACCAGTCGGGAATGTCGCTAATCGTCACCATAGAGGCGATGTTTGTGACCGGATTCCGCAGCGCCGTCACCTTGAAAACGTCCGGGTGTTGCGCTGTCAGGTGCGCCCCAAGAAACCCTCCGTGGCTGCCCCCGACAACACCCACCCTCGTGGCATCTAGCGCTTCTGGTTCAAGGGCAAGTGCCATCTTGGTTGCAGCCAAAACGTCAGCAACGTCTTGCGTGCCAACACGTCCGGGAAGCGACTCCAACGCTGCAGTCCCGAACCCCGTGGACCCGCGGAAGTTAACGTGGAGGACAGCGAAGCCTTGCGTCGCGCAAAGGAACGCATACGCAGGCACGAACGCTGTGGGCATGACACCGTGAGGGCCGCCGTGGGGGACCACGACGAGCGGGACCGAGGAGCGGTGGTTTCCTTTTGCGGCAGGCCCATTGCTCTGACCTGGCGGCATTAGGAGAATCGCCTCGAAATCCTTCGCGCCCTGTTGCGCACTATCACCACTCTCGCCACGACTTACAGGCACCGACAGCACTCTCCACCGAATGCCGGCGATCGCTTGCTCTAGCTCGACCGACAGATCACGGCTGACTCGGACAGAAGGTGTGATAGAAGCGCCACCGACGGCCGGCCCGATTATAACTTTGTGGCCCTCGGACGGGATAACGGCGATCCCTCCGGGGGAGTTAGGCGAGGACCCCGAGACGTACACGCCTCCTTCGCCGACCGTGAGAACAGACGCAGACGAATCGTCCAGCTCCCCCGTAGCAGGTTTCTGTCCGGATGCAGCCGTCGCCCCAACTACCCGCTCAACCTTGCCCGTTTCAGCATCCACTTTTACCACCGACTGCCGAGAACCCCACGCGCTCGTGAGGTAAAGGGAAGTTCCGTCGGGAGTCCAGCAAGAATCGGGGAGGTCATCCATCCAAAGCCCCGGGAACGCCGCTGCCGATTCGGGAACATCCACTGTGTCCACCAGGGTGCGTGGGGAGGAAGCGAAGGTTCCCTTTTCCGCGTCCCAGGAGGCTGATGTCAACCGGAAGCAGCCGCTGTGGGTGTCGAACCCTTCTTCCCTCGACAACCACACCATGCGGTCTCCTGAGGGCGAAAAGCGGGCGGAGCGCGCCAAGCGCCAGGAAGGGCAGAGACACGTATGCTTTTCTCCATCTTCGACCAGTTCCTTTTCACCAGCGGTCTCCTCCTCCTCCGCCACCATGCCCGCCAGCAAAGCCCCGACGGGAACTGAGTACAAGTTGCAGGGGCGCTGATAGCAGTATATCATGCCCAGCTTTCGCGGCTCGCACCCCCACGCCGTGTAGACCACGTGTTTGCCGTCTTTGGAGAACCGCGGCTGGCCAGGGGTGAGGTCGGTCGGCATCCCAGTGATTTCTTTTATTTTGCCGGTGCCGCCGATGTCTGCAACAAACAAGCCTAAGCGTATCACCTGGAAGTGCACAAGTGACACAGAATTAGGCACAACAATAGCTTTGCCGTAGAGATATCACATGTGTTTGCAACACCCCATCGCGTCAGTACTCCATTCCGGCTGAAGGTTTTGCGCACTAAGACCTCAAGGACGGGTGGGTTCTAAGTTGCGAATATCTACCTTGCCTAACGCCTCGTAGTTGTGGAGCTGCATGCAAACACTGGGGATATGCATGCGGGCGGCATAAATGGTAGGTCATCTTCCACTTCCTCAAAGTACAGAGCCGCACATGTCTATTATGATCAACCTATCCCAAAAAAGCGATGCTGCTGCTGTTCTGCCCTTCCGAGTAAACTCGTAATTCCGCACTGTTTTGAGAGCGATGTTCGTTGGGTGCTGGAATCTCACCCCGGTGTATTTCTCGCCCCAGTCTTCTTGATACAGAAACTGGTCCCCAGGCGAAACTGTTGCAGGAGAGGCCTTCTCTGTTGGAGCTTTCGAGAAGAACGATCTGTCGCACACGTTCCGGCACATAAAGGGTAAAGTTAGGCGACCGTCATCACAGGCGCGAGTTGTACCATGCCATACCTTGGAGTGCAGGTGCAACACATGGAGCTGCGAAACATGCGCACATCGGCAAATAATTGAACGAAGAGAGCCAACAACCGCTAGCAAGAAACGGTCCGGACGTGGCCGCCTATCGCGTCGACTCCCAGCGCGATCCCAGCACTCTTTTCCTTCCCTGCACAAGGCGACCGGCCAAACAAGCAGGCGCGGTCTGCAGTCGCTGCTGCGCGGGGAACACGTGCATACTTTAAGAAGTTTGCACCGCGCATCTGATCGCAGAGAAGTTGCAACTGTGAAACGCCTCTCTACGCGCGCACCTTCGGACAGTTCTTGGGGTATACATGCTGTACACATGCTGCACCACACGTCACGGGTTTTTTTTCGCAAACGAAGCAGCAGGATCTGTGGATCGCGGCGTACGACAGCTTCTCGCACCAGAGCATTCCATAGTCCAAGCAAGCAGTACATGGCGATTGGTTGACGTCTCCTCACCTGGTTTCGGTAGGGTTCCTCTGCGCCACGTACACCACTTTGCTCTCGTCAGGAGACCAGCTCAAGCCCCCGAACCATGTACCTCCCACAATCTTCCCGTGTACCCCGGCTGTCGAAACCTGGTCAATCAAACGCCCAGCGGCTTCGTCATTGCCCCAGACTTCAATGACGTATGCGTCCTTCGCAGCATCTTTCCCGCCGGCCGTATCTTCTTTGATGACAGCCAGGAACTTGCCAGAAGGCGAGGGCGAAAAGACGGCGACCCCGTTGAGCTCAGAGGGAAAAGGCGAGGACTGGCGCCACTTGCCTTGGGCCAGCTCGTACGACTGCACGAATGAACGCATCTTGTTGCCTGGCGTGTTGGTTTCGGGTGTGGCATCGAGCAAAGAGAAAATGGGAGGCAGTTGGTACTGTAAGTTACGTTGCATATCGGCACCAACGGCAGCATCATAAAGAACAATTGTTCAGGGAGTTCACATGAGCGACGCGAGATATTACGACCTACAAAGCACCAGATGTCGGCCATGGTTACCATGGCGCAACGCGCGCACCGTACGTCCCTTGCTCACTTTCGTGATCGAAAAGGTACCGTACATGTATAGGGAACAAACCGCGTACACAAGAGCAACTACTTGCTGCTGCCGCCATACTTGAGCTCAGCTACCTCGTCAACGTGTGGTCAAATGATAGAGCTGCTGCCGAGCTGTTCGTTCCAGACCCATTATATCCTGTCATGTTCATACATCGGTGGTATTTACCCCATGTGCATACCATCGACTGTTTCAAGAGCAGTTGTGCTGGGCAACTCTGTGTACTACCCTAAATGACTGTCTATTATCGATTTTTGATTTCTTCACATCGAGCGTGCCGGACTACCCCAAATACATCTTCCGTCGGAATATATGACGTGTGAGTCTGGGAGGAACTTCCCTTCCTCTTGGTTACGCCGGAAACGGATATGGACGCAATGGAGCGGAGAAAATTTCCGACCTCGAGCATATCGTAGAGCCGTACTTCCTGTGCGTGCTTTCAGTCAGCATGCGTTGTAATCGAGGGACTGTGCGTCTAGTGAATTCTATTGATGCTGCCTCAAAATTCGACGAATATATAAGGGAGTCATAAGTGTAATATTATTTTTTGAGATTGGGCTGCGATCTCCGCAAACAGAATGCTGTACGACAGAATGTGAGACTCTGGCGCCGGCCGACTGGGGGTAGGAGCTATCCATTGCCATCTGAAAAAACTTAAAAACCGGCTGGAAAAAATCGTAATGTCAGTTGGCCTGGGGAGACTCGTTTGGCTTGATCAAATACCGGAAGAGAATGACGAATCAATCTTGGTTGAAGACCGGAAGAATGCGGGGTTAGGGTCTTGATCGGAAAAATACAACGGGAAACAACTATCGGGAACAGATACCACAGTTTTTTCACAGCGGAGCTTACACTGGGAAATTTAGGAATTTGAAACATACCTGTTACCAGGTATATACGCACGGGTATCATGTACCGGTACACAGCAGCATTATTCCATTGTCTCGACAGGCGAACCTCGGGGCACGTTACTGGTCTACCACAGGTGAATGTTATATTTGCTTGTGTTTGTCACCCTTCCCTTAGGTTCAGTGAGTGATCTGACTCGAGGTCACAAGATAGGACTCTCCTCTCTCGGATTTCCCTGCTTCTGCCTCAAATAACCCTCTCGGGACTCGAGAGGGAAAAGCTGTACTGTACATACAAAGTGGCGATTACAGCTATATACATACGGCCATAAACTACTGCGTGTGATCGGGAGGTGATATGACACACTGGTTGGTGTTCGAGTTACAATGGTTGCAACGCAAAGAGTCGCACGGCATGGGCGCAACGTGATCCTACCCTAGCTTATACTGCTGGGCGCTCCCGCTGCTTACAATAGAAGGTTGATAACATCAGAGTTGTCGTTGCTTTGGTCGCTATACTATCTTCAACACGCAAAGGGGTTTATCGTTCTACTGCCGTTTCGATGGGCTGAGCACTTCCAACGCTCGTCCACTTGCGCCGCACCGCAATATCGAAATCGTGACGCTGGTAATAACTGATTACGTTGTAAGGCGCGTGCCCTTCCGCTCGGGCATGTCATCGACGTTTACCGCACCATTCAAGACCCAAGAGGCGCGTTACAAAGAGGAGTCGGCACTGCCTAAGTACGCACCGAAAACTAATCCTGACACCATATTTCGGACTACGCCAGGCACCCCGATAACATTCTGATTATCCGTGTCGGTATGGTCTCTTCAAAGTGACGGTTTCGTGTCGATTGGAAATGCGGCGGGTTATGGTTGAGCCGCATTTGGGTGTTCGTGTTTGTGTCTGTGCCCGCGAAGGCTCCCTCTTTCCATCACTCTCCCTTTGTCTGTCTCTGTGCGAGTCCGCCGAAAGTACACAATCTAAACATTCATTCCTTCGACTGAAGGTCAGTAGGTGCCAACAGGCAAGGTGATACCTCAAGTGAAACCATGAATGATGGCGAAACGTGGAAGTGTGGAGGGCTTAAGATTTATTGTTATCCATCCGCCGGAGGATACATACAATAAAAAACGAATGATGAGGACCTTGCAGCCAACCCATAAGAGCTGATGAGGATGCTGACTGAGTTCCTGGGGAAGAAGCAGTGTAGGCAGACGCAAGAGGCGTCAGCCACAGGTGACGAGGAGCGAGATCCTTCGGCGTCACCAACACCCCGAGAAGACCCTTCGAGCACCGGCGAAGGTGCTGTGTCCATCGACGTTGCCTCCCGAGAGGATCAACCTGGCGAGAGCGGATAGAGACTACGGTTTCACCGGTGAGTCCACTAGCACACGCGATGTTCATCAGCAATACGCGGGTACGCCAAAGATGGTACCCCCGATCCCGAAAGACCGAGGTGGTTTTCCGGAATATTGAGAACAACTGGTGATGTATGCAAAATACTACCGTTTCGACAAAGTGTTCACGTTGGACCCCAACTACGAGGTGGGGTCAAGTGATAGAGACACCCTACTGCCCCAATGGGTATCCGAGGCAGTGCATGAAACGCAGTTAAGAGCGCAAGGTTTTCTGTCAAACAAATTTAAGATCAGGACAGACATTGGTCGTTTCCGTCGAACCAACTCCGCGGGGGAATGCTGGGGGGAGACACGGGGAATGGTATGGTGCTAGAACCGTCGGTCAACAGATTGAGCTTAGGAAGAAGTTGACCTAGTTCAACATCGCCAAAGGGAGTGATCCCCTAGATAATTTTCTACAAATAAAAATACGTGTGTGAAGAGATGCGTGATGCTGGGATGGATGTCGATGGACCAAATAGTGTATGGTATCAATGTCACTGCCCTTCCCTCCGAGTACGACCTCCAAATCCGAGAGTTGAGCAGGGGACAGGTTTTTTATCGTGAGGAATAATGAACATAGTGCAGACGTAGTGCAAGCTCCTACGAAAGAAGAAAATGAGCTTGACGTCGACCCACGCGCTCGTCACCGATGGCGGGCGTGGTGGAGGCGGCGGGCGAGGGTGCGCTGGCGGGAAGCGAGGTGTTTAAATTGGCGGCAGAGGCGGGGAGGTGACAACAACGGCAGCAGCAGTACAAGCCAGAAACAAACGGCGAAAGCGGCGCTGCCGCTGGGGCCGAGAAGCAGCCGGCCAAGGCACCAATGTGCTTTACCTGCCGAGGTCGAGGTCACTACGCCCGCGACTGCACGGTGAAGCTGTGCAGTCGGTGCCATGAAAAAGGTCACGATAGCAGCTGCCCGTCTCCGGCGAATATGGAGTCAGCGCTGGCGAATGAGATGCCGCACCAGGGAGATGGTGTCATTGCGGCGGCGTTGTTCGTGGCGACCGAGCTGGATGTGATGGCAGTGGGGCTGCGGTATATGGCCATCTCCACGGGGCCCCTGTGGCATCAGGCGAGTCTGTTGGTGGCGGTTCCATTGGTGATGGAGAGGGGTTCCCGTTGGAATTGCGGGCTGGGGAAGAGCGCAAGTCGTTTGAGGCTTGGTGTTTCCGCTCCGGGTCGTCTGGCAACATGTCACAGAGTTGCGAGAAAATGACGGATTTCCGCCCGTGCAACCAGCTCATGCGTGCCGCTTATGGCACGCATCTTCCGATCGAAGGTCACCGCAATCTTGTTGAGTTTAAATCTGGCCAGAATGCGGCATGCCTGAAGCTTATCGAAGTTACTTACGTACAGAGCCCGAGCTGCCACCTGTTCTCTGGGGCCGCTTGTGTCAAACAAGACCACACTTACCTTGGTGATCACAAATAAATCACCATCACCTCAAGTCTGGAGAGACGCTGCTATTCCCTTTGATCGGAACGGAACCTTACGAGTATACTTCTCGTACGGTACTAGACTTGATTTTGAGACAGTTTAAGCTTGCGCCGTCATCGCCCCTGGGCTTTTGCTCACTACTGATGTGGACATCAACGCCTACCAAGGCTCCACTGCCCACACACACCACCGTCTGTTGCTGAGGTCTGCGGAGCAACAAGGCGTGAAGCTGAAGAAGGGGAGCGAGCTACTCCCGTGTGTGGGGTGTCCGATGGCGAAGGGTATAAGCGTACCAGTCAACAAAGTCACTGAATGCCTTTCAGATAAGAAACTTGAGAATAGTTTTTATCGACCGCAGTGGTAAGAAGGCCGTAAATCGAAGGGGGCTAACCACGATGCCATGATGTTTCGGGATGATAAGACTCGGGTGTCGTGCGAATGCTTGCTGCGCAGCAAGGCTGAGGCCCCGGATAAGCTTGAGCAGTGGCTCACTGACATCCGTTTGCACGGTATCCTTGAGATCACTCGGTCCGACGATACGAGTGAACTAAACGGAGGAAACTTCAATGCGATTCGCAGGAAACATCGCATCAAGCAAGAGTTCACGTCGACGGATATGCTGCAGCTGGACGGTGTGGCAGAACGTGGTATCAACTCTCATTGGCAAGCTTGCGAAGGCTTGAGTCATCCTTAGACGCATCCTCTCCCTCACCACCTGGACGCGACGTGCATTCCCTACCTTTACCGGTGGCAACGCTGATTTCCCCGAGCTGAACGGGCTTAGGGATCGTCTGCTCAGCAGACGAAGGGAGTGGGGGTGGCACATATTGCCAGGTGACATTTCGGGTATTTAGTACTTGGTCGCTCTCTTTAGCGTACGTGTTTCCATATTATTGTTGAGCATGGTATGGAGCAGTGCAAGACTGGCCCCTGCGCGCTTCGTCTGACTCGGGAGGGCAAGGTAGTACTGAACTTGACGGTTCATGTAGACGATAAGACGGTACGAGTAGCTGGCCCGAGGGATGAGGTTGACAAGCTTCTCTTGGTGCTCAACGAGGATTTTACGACGAACAACCTCGGAGATCTTTCTTTCTTGATGGGGTGTGTGTTTACCCAGGACTTGGAGAGGGGTAAGCTTAGCATCGTTGAGAGTGCGTTCAGTGAGACCCATGCGAGGCGTTTTGACCTGACCACGACTTCCCTCCACCCCGCTTCCCCTGGTGCAGACTTAGCAGCGTGGATGGAGGGCGAGTCGGGCATATATTATACCGGAACCTGGTACCAGAGGGTATCTCCTTTTGGGCAGGTACCCGTACCGGTATGGTGTGTTCATGGGACAATACGAGGCTACGTACATACTATACCATGGCAAGCGTGTTCCGTCCATCTGATACGAATGCGTAATGTACGATCTTTATCTTGTGCCTGTGGGGCCGTAGGCTGTGGGGCCTGGGGTCTGCTCATAGATACAGGGCAGAGGGTTCGGAACCATAGTACAATAATAGCAGAGAGTACAACAGTCACAGCAGTCTAAAAGAACTTTATTCCATTCAGATATTTACAGTAGAAGATCAACCTGCAGTCTGCGACGATCACAGCAACCTGCGAGGAACAACACAGCTCGGCAACGAACAAGATGAAGGCGCAGCATGCTGGGAACGCACGAGGGTGGTGCAACTCGCTCTGGATTGCGAGCCTCACCTTCTATGTCGCGCGCCGTTCGGTGCACCATAAGTGTCTCCGAACCCTCCCTAGGCAGCGCCCATGCCTTGGCTATGCCCGGACTTTGCGCAAACACTCCCGCATAAGATTGCGCCATGTCCTCCATCCCGGCTCCCATCCTCACAACAGAAGAACGGAGAGGCTGAGCGTGCACTCCAGCGGAGCGGTGCGCGGTCCACGCCAGAGGAGCGCCCACGAGCAGGCTGGTAAAGAGCATGAGTAATGATCGCAATCGATTTCCAGGGTTTCCATTGCGGTTGGAAAATGTTTCAAGAGCGGGGATAGGGCTTTTTACTGTACTAGCGGCACGGCCACGGCTCCGCCTGTGGCGCTAGTGTACTACGTACAGTATTTACGTGCTCGGTCTGGCTCTGTTGCTCTTTTTTTTGTCAGTACGTACTGCTGTATTTTGGCGAGCCATGTCAATGAGTCAGGTTCCTACGTATTGATTACTCTTGCAAGGAAGTTAAAGCAATGCCACAAAAAAATAAACTGCTCGTATGGAGAGACGGAGGACTTAATCGCAGATGAAAAAAGGAGAGAAGCGAGAAGAGGAGGGAAAGGAGGAAAAAAGAAGATATACGAGTGCCTCGTACGTCGTATATGGATCCAAATGCCCTGAACGCCGGAGTCGCTGGCCTTTTCCAGGTATCCATTAACTTAAACAGCCGTATCTATTATGGAAACATGCAACACGCGCTACTGCTGCTGTGGTACGTATCATACCACGAGCCGTACGTATGTGCCGAACGAATCAGAAATCCTCGGTATTGGGATAATAGCATTTATTACTGGCTATGCCTTCTATGCCTTCATTCACCAGAAATAATGAAGTAATTGGCTGACGTTGCCAAGAGCCGGGAATAAATAACAAGGAGCAAGTGCAAGTACGAGAAGAGAATACATGTTGAGGGCGAGGTGTTGTAGACGGGGGCATCAAAGGAGGGGGGGGGGGGCTTGGCACTGTGTATTCCATGACCTTCGTACTCTCGTCAACAATCTGAATCTGCTATGTATACCACCATACATTTCTCAGCTAGAGCTCACACGGGGAGAAAAAAAGCCTACCAAGGAAAAGACGTAGGGAGGCCTTGGAAGAAAAGTGTCGCCCAGATACGGGGTACATTCTGGTTCTTAATTTCGCCCCTTGTTTTTCCGCTACTGTTGGCAGTATCCGCCCATTTCGGGGGGCGTGCACGACTCTTCGTCAACTCCTTCCTGCCTGTGCATTTCACTAAGAAATTGTTTAGCTCCTTCCAGGACAGGAACAGGACTTCCTTGTACCAATGCCCCCCCCTCCTCGTCGCTGTCTTAAATACCTTGCACCAGGTATTTTTTTAAGGACTGGCGAACGCCTTATATTTCGTGGCCAGTCTTCGTGCTTCCACAATGCATTTCGCCCCGCTGGACCGTCTGCCACGCATGGTGTGTTAATTAAATACCCCGGTCATACGACTACGGCGATGCATGAAAATGAAGCACCCCCCCCCCCCATCCCCTTCCCC
>MEHQ01004335.1:1150257-1222757 GCA_008828725.1 Saccharina japonica
TGTTACAGCGGTTTTCCATGGGTCCGAGGGTTTCCAGAGAAGGGCGGGGCGTGGTGATCGACGGGGACAATGTGAATTCAACCCGGAGATGAAACGCCTGTACGCAAGGTTGTGCTGTGGGCTGGGGGAGCCCACAACTCCGTGCTAGGCCCCTTATGGGTTGTACTGCTACCTTCAGCGCTGTACTACACACGGAGAGTATCAGCTGGGACAGCGCTATACGATGGCTCACCAGCAAGGACCACAGGCTGCGTGGTACAACGGTCAGTCAATGCATGAACTTGGAATGAGCGTGAACGTGTTGTGTACTTGCCCAGCAAGGAAGGCTGGGGAGGACGGCTCTGGAATAATACAATCGATGTGTTTTGGTGCCGTGCATGTGGATTTTGGACGAGAGTCCGGAGCAAGGCTCCCATCATGAGTGATATGCATGCATGCGTCAAAGCCTCCTCCTGTGAACGGATGTACGCAAACCACGTTGTTCTGACATGGTGTCCGGTCCGTGGGGCATTGACTGCGCCGGTACGCTGGTGCCGAAGCCGGCAATCGGTGACACACTTGCGGGCCCGAAGCCCGCAATCGGTGACAAACTCAAATGATAATCAAGATAGATGTATAATGTAGCGTGCGATTAATAATTGCGCGGAACAAACAAAGAACAACACAACGATCAACATCAAAAAAAAAAAAAAAAAAAAAAAGAGGAGAAAAGCTTGAATACAAAGTATTAGCCCGAAGAGTGAAGTATGGGTGATGACCCTAAAAAACAAAAAAAGGGCCTAAAAAACAAAAAAAGGGTCATCACCCATAGGGTTTTACTTCCGGCACCGTTTCTCTGTCTTCCACTTGGTTTTTTTTGCCGAAACAGAGACACTACGTACACTCAAACGGATTTCGAAGTCTGGACGGAAATTAAAACTACTTAGGATAATAAAGGGAGGACCATTTTTGTCTTCGTATTTATACCCCAAAGGTCCTTACTTTTGCGCCCAGAGTGGTACCAAGAAGCGCCGAACGTAAATATCATATACGCGTATATCATATCACACGTACGTACGTAACCTGGTACTACTACTGCAGCAGTATAACTACGAGTGAGTGTTGATACGTACGTACGTACTTGGTACTACTGGTGCTGGTTGGTGTTTCTTGTTGATGGTTAACTGTTTGTTGGCCGTTTCGGTACTGCTGCGTGTTATTAGACATGCAGTCGTACGAGTACTATTAATACTACAGTCAGTCATCATGCTGTATGAAGTGTATGAAGGTGGCACAACGTACGTCCGTTACGTAGTACGACTAGTGATAGCCGGCGGGCAATCGATATACAGTACGTATAGCGACAGTGCCTGCCAGAGGTACGATCCGTATACGGTACGGTAGTACAGTTAGATGTTGTAGTATTAATACAGTAGTAACCATTTGAGAACGTGCTATTTTTTACCACAGACAGTCTACGCCGCTTTTCGTTACCCGCTCTCGGCTTGACGTCGACCCGCATATCCCTTCTGTTGCCCGTGCTCCGACTGCATCAACTTACACACTCGTCTACCCTGTATCCTTCGGTTCTTAAGCCGCCTCCAAGCTCCGTCCCCATACCAAGTGGCTCTGTTGTTACCCCCCCGCGCCCAGTTTGGTGAAAACTCAACGTGCTCCATCCCGGCATTGTAGGGATGCGAGGGTCTATGGCCATACGACTACGGCCGTGCACGATATGAGTACCCCCCCCCCCCCTGGGCTTTCCACCGTGCTGACTGAGAAAGTAGTAGGTTATCCATTCGGCCCCATAAAATATTCCTGTATGTTTTGTGAGTTGGACTCTGTCTCGGCATTATCTCCGGGGTGAACCCCTCGCCACGCGCTGCTGATCAGAATAGAGGAATCCACCTTCCTCATTTTTCCGCCTGGGAAAATTGATGTTAGCCGAGAATCGAACTCACGCACAGGGTATCCCTTCGGCCCAACGAATAAAAGGTAATTCCTTCTGACAAAATAAATGACACCTTACGCGAAGGAATGACCTTTTATTCGTTGGGCCGAAGGGATACCCCGTGCGTGAGTTCGATTCTCGGCTAACATCAATTTTCCCAGGCGGAAAAATGAGGAAGGTGGATTCCTCTATTTTGACCAGCAGCGCGTGCCGAGGGGTTCGCCCGGGAGATAATGCCGAGACTGAGTCCAACTCGCAAAACGAATATTTCATGGGGCCGAAGCGATAACCTACTAGACCACCAAGTCAGCCTTTTTGCGAATAGCACCTTGTGCGTGACTACCCCCTTCGCCAATGCGTTATTTTCTCCACTGTTCACAATATATGACCAGTGCCAGATATGGTGGATGTTGGTTCTCTGCCGGAATTTAGGTGTGTTTGGTAGCCCTATAGACATAGCTTGTCGCGATGGCTTTTCAGCGTTGTTCGGCAGTAACTATTGATAATTATGAATTAGGTGTGCTTTTTCGAGAAAAGGCGGTCACTCGTCTAATCCGCTCAATTTCATAAATATCCGGCGGTTGGTGTGATATCCCGTTAGTTTTCGACCAGACGTCAAAATATATTTTCTGTACCTCAAAACGGACTCAACAATGCCAGAATGTCTCCATCCATGCATCCTCCCTCTCGTCTAAGCTGCTACAATGCCGTCCCTCGCCACCTCCACGCGGCCGTTGTCGAACGAACAGACCCGGATCGCTATTCGCGAGCGGTGCTGGTCAACAACGCCGGTTCTCTTGGCCACATCAGTTTCGTGGACGAGCTGCCCTCGTTGGCTAAGCTGAAGTCAGAGATGGATTTCAATGTCACGTCCGCCCTCTGGCTGTCATCTCGCTTCACCTCGCTCTTCGGAGCCTGTGGGCCACCCGAAGGTCGGGCTTTGCCCAGGAACGAGCCGCTGGCCACAACTTTGAGTGCGGAGGACGTACCTGGGAGCGGGGCGGTGACCGGTGACACCACCTGTGCTTCGAGTAACCTGGTGGTTAACATCTCCAGCCTGGCTGCCTTGAAGCCGTTTGGATCTTGGGGCGGATACAGCGCGGGCAAGGCTGCTCGGGACATGTTCCACAGGTAACGACCTTCGTCTTAGTTACGACACGGTCTTCGTGTCCTCTTCTGAAACTGTACGGCAGGAATAGGGTTATTCTCCCAACACATAAATTGCCCCCCCCTGCTCATGCTGAGCAGACATGGATGCCAAGACCTTTCGTGCTTGACTATTTTTTCACTGCACGATATGGCTCACAATGCCTTTGGCAATTGTTGTCCTTCGTCGCTTTTTGAAAATGCGACGATAATAACCTACATGGTACCAGGTGTATAGTCTAGGCGCACAGCTTCTTTTCTCTGAAAGGCTATACCCTGAGTCGACAGATGAGCAGGCAAGGAAAGTTGCTTAGCCTGTTTTCAGTTCGGTGTAGTCGCTCCTGTCGCACCCGCACAACCTCACCCCACGGTGTCCCCATTCTGCAGCTATACCGGTAGATGCCGCGCATGTTTACCATTTTTCTAACCGAATTTCCCGGCACCTCGAGGACGTGCAGGGTGCTGGCGATGGAGCAGGCTTCCGTCGGAGGGTTGAAGGTGCTGAACTACGCTCCCGGGCCTATGTTAACGGATATGCTGCGGGAGGCCCGAACACCCGAAGGTTTGGAGGATGGTCTACGAACGGGTGGGATATTAGATCCAAAGGTCTCGGCCGAAAAATGCGTGAGACTTGCGCTAGGTGGAACCTTCCCAACGGGAGCACACGTCGACTTTTACGACGAGGAGGAAGCCCCCTGAACAGCTAAGACGCGGTTAGCTCTGAGATTTGTTTTTGGCGTGACTTAATTTGCGAGGCGGCAGAGGTTGCCATTCTCTGGTGGAAATTCGATTTGGCGCATCTCACAGTCTCCACAAAGTATTGCAAGAAGTGGTTTACACTGCCGTTGTCAAGCTTGGGGCTGCATCACGTCACCGGTTCTCGCGGTGGCTGCCAGTCGCCCCCCCCCCGACCCTCCCCCCGCCTACCCTTGACGTCGGCCTAGATATTTTTTGTTATGGTATTGCCCTGGAAGGCGTATAAAGGGTCAGGGTTAGGAATGCAGGAAGGGATGGCCTATTACTCGGAAGGCCTGCTCGTATAGGGAACAGGGGTTTTGGGCGACGCCCGGCAATTGTTTTAGATATTTCGTTGGAGCCCTATACACTATAGGTGGATACTTTATTGTATTGCTGCTTTTCGAACAAAACATCCAGCGCACGCGGGTGACCAAGAGGGACTTGCTGATTTGGCAAACGTTGAAGAAGGCACGTACGTATCCCAAGCATCTTCTTAGCAATTGGCGTCGACGGCCCCTATCCTGAGGATAGGAAATGGACCCCCAGCTCTCTCGCCAGCAGATGTTGCTCTAGTGGGCCGGCACTCCGAACCAGCACCGTCAGTCTACCCGCCTGTTCTACCGAACGCGAATTGGCGCTGCTTACCGGGAACACTCTCTGGATAACTGCGAACGTTTTCTGGCACTCGGCTACGGATGCGTCCCGCTCGCGGATTGGCTTCGCCGCTACAACCCTATGGTGCTTGCCAATGGGGCTCCCTTTCTAGAGGCGACGACGGTTTGTGGTGGCTACGCAGGGAAAATCAGCGCTCATACGGCTCCCAATGGGGGCTATTTAATGCGTTTTCTTGATGATCCAGGCCCGATCAAAAGCCTCCTCTCCTTTGAGTACGCTTCAGGACTTCGACTCGGCTCTCCTGGCTTCTCGGTGTCTGCAAACCCACGTAGGTAGCGCGTTTGTACGGAGGATCCAAGGTAACGTAAAACGAATCTCGAGGCTAGAGACGTGGCCAGCTGACCTTCACGCCGCCCCCGCGCTTGATAGGTTTCCAGTTTTCTGGTTTTTGGTTGGGGGCTTCTCTTATCATCTTCCGTTCCTTGTTTTTGGGTCCGTTTCCTATGCCCTTCCGTTTCCATGTGCTGGTAGCTTTCGCGGCCGCTTCAGGTTTTGTGGCCAGTCTGTGACTGCCTCGCGTAATTCCACAGCATTTCGTTTTTTGCCATTGGTCACACGCTCTCTTTTTTATGAGTCCTGCCGTTCCTCTCGCAGATCGCCGGGAGTGGTTTGGGTAATATGGCCGCTCATATTATGAGGCACATGGTTGGTTTTGTGATCTGCCTTTTGGTACGATGAATCTTCGCCCCCCACCCCCGACGCTGGGCATATGGCGGTAATTTGCGGGGTTTGACGTTCCTTCGAAAACGTCGTAGCCTCGCAGGTTACAAGCGTGGTCGTGATCTTGAGGACACGCATCTTCGCTTAATGTTGAAGTTCATGGAAGTGGTGTCCCCGATTATTTTATATTCTTGCATATTATACGGCTCATCGGGGTGGGCTAGTGTTATGACATTGCCCTGGAAGGCCTGTATCGGCCTAGGATTAAGATGATAGCGTACCACTTGGATTGTCTGTTCGCATAGGGATCAGGAGGTCAGACCAGCTGTTTGCTTTTTTCCAAAGATCCTGAATTTGTGCTGAAACAATGCTTCACTTGATTAAAGCATGGTCTCTTTTACCACAACCACTTGCGTACAGTATTGGTACTTTAACTGCCAAAAACACTTGCGCATAGTGTTGGTCTTTTGACTATTAAAATCACTGACGTACAGTAATACGTTCTTGATCGCACACATTTGGACTTTTCGTTATAGACTCTAGGTCAACACCCGCCAGGGCACGGTAGGATGATAGGAGGTATAAAGTAGGAGCCAACAAAGGTCGGATTTTGATGCTGGTTGTGCCAGGTTTTGTGCAGGGATGCGTAGATCCGGCTTCCGCTTTTACATTTTTCTGTGAAATTTTAATCCACATGGGGTTTGCGAAATAAAATCGTTGGCTGAGATCGGGGCATGGGCGGACCTCTGACGGGAAACGAACTCACATATAGATGGTACGTCGACATAATATATTTTAATTTATTTTGGTGCATCAGCAGCAGTAGCAGCCAGCAGTTGTGCAGCCGTAGCGCGCAAGGATAGCGACGCAGACCACTCGTTCGGTCGCAAGCGAAGGTGGTTTTAACTATCGCCGAAATAGATGAGCGGGTGGGATGGACAGCTATTGCTGCATCGTTTGCAGCGGGGGCGACCCATCAAGGTCGCGCACTCCACGCTCCTATGGATTTATCTGGCGAGGTATTGGTGAGATACTGTAAGAAGTTCGAGGGGTTCAAATCACATGGGCGGCGGCATACCACACGGCAGCTACAGCAGCAACAGTATTCAAGTAATACTGCGTTATGCAATGTATATCATCGCGTGAGCACTGCTTGACCTGACAATAATTCTGGAACTACAGTACTCGTCGCTGACAAACTTGACAGGTTCCTGATAGAGGTCAACAACGTTTTTCAAATACTGCACTCCCCGCTCCCCGTTGGTTCGCTTCGAGAACGCCCGAACAAAATCACTGAAAATCTAGTCCCAATCATCCCGTCTGTGCTGCTATTACCAAAAACAGCGCAGAAGACAACCCCAAACCCCCGAAATAACACGCCGCAAACTGCCTACGTTGCGGTTCTTGCAAGCGGTTTCTACGTTTAGCCATTTTCGGTTAAAACCGCGCGGTTGCCACTTGAATGTTCGATTCCATACATAAATGCTGTGTTCGACCAGTAAAGATTGAATAGAGAGGGATTCATCCGTACACATGTGGAATGGCAGAGGCACGTGGGTCGACGGCGAATGCGCCGTTCACAGCTGTCCTGTGCAAAGCGTTCGGATCGTTCTGGCGCGCGGGGCATACATCCGAATTTACGGGGCTGTTGGTCTAATCCGCATTCTCGAGAGCGAAAACGCTACCACCACACTCGCACCCGGCGGCGGTATTCATAGAAAAAACGACAAATACATACAAATTGATTTGGCTGAGCTGTGGCCCCGGTACACAGCTGCCGCCGGCGTGCCAACGGCTATGGAAAGGGGAGAGCACCCACGGCGGTTTTAAGGCCAAGCGTTCTAAATAAATGCTAACGGGAGAAGGCAATGCGTGTCGTGTCTTCCATGCTGAGGAAATCTTGCTCGACCTGTTGTATGCGACCATCGCAGGCCACCTTCTAACTGATGTGTTGATTATTGTGAAAGAAGCATGACTGTGCTCGCACGCAAGTCCAATACCCTCCAGTCGCCGCCCCGGGGACGCATTGTTACCCTGCAATGCAGGCGACACCTCCTGTACACGAAAGCCCTAGCCCCCTTAATCCTACCACAAAATTCTAGACACCATCATGAACATCCACTACACATTCTTTACGCCGAGCAAACCAATAGGCTCCGCGAATCAGCGCCGCCGGCTCCACGGGTCGGCCGCTAGCCTCGGGTCTAACAACGCACCATCCCGCCCATTCACGGCTACATCCTCCACGCCGGAGCGAATCGGGTGTGCCGCCAAGAACATGCTCTCCCCGCCTAGCTCGCCATAACCGCCCCGAGCGTTACCCTGATCGGTCCCGTTATCTCTCCCCGAAACACGCGGATCGTGGCCGCCTCTCAGGAGGGCGTGAACGGTGCCAGTGCCTTCGTTCGCCGAAGGATAGCCGCTTCGGTCAATCCCGCCGCGCTCTTCAGCGGATGTCCGGTTACCCAAAGCGCGATCTGGGCCAGCGGATCGGCCGCTGGCGCTACCGTTGTTGGCGCCAGTCCATCCGATATCAGGCAGATGGTGGTGAGGGTGCCGCTTCCCGGTTTCAGCTGCCTCTGCAGGAACAAGGTTCCTGATGCGGGGGACGATCAGGTTTTCTGCTCTCGGCGTCGGCTCGCTTTTACTGATGCGAGGGACGCGACGTCCTCGGGGTGCCTGCTTACGCCGGTAAAAAGTGGTGCAACATAAGAACGGTACGTGGAGTCAGAGGACCAAAAACGGCAGGCGAAGGAGTTACGCGTCACCCGCAGAAAAAAAAACGCTATTTCTCGCAGGTGCTTTGAGTACTGCCCGACGGATGTAAGGCTATGAAATATAGTTGACTGCATTATAAATTAATGGCACTGCTTCGTCTCCATGGCATGGAAAAACAAAAAAAAGAACGAGGACACGTGCTCAACCTCGAACAACCCAAAACCACCCAGCTCCAGAAACAGAGGCCTTCCAAAGGTCAAGACACAGGTGAGAGCTACTACCGTAAGGACATTCACCATCCACGTATCATGACCAACTGAAAAAAGGTTGTGTCGCTCAACACTGCAGTTTCCAGACACTTCCAAGGAGTTCCCTCCCCGATTTAACCGCCTAGGTCAAACTCACCGTGATCGAGCTTGCAGCACTACGCGGCTTCTCCACAGGGCGTGTTTGCTCCAAACGCGACACTGTGCTTCCGAACGCCACGCTAGGCTTAGCCTTGGCATCGCGGCGCACCGCGTTCTCTCGAGCGATCTTGCCCTGTACTCGAGATGCCGGGCTGGGCGCTTGCGAAGCGCGCGGTCGCCTATCGCCGCCGCCGCCGGCCGCCAAACCGCCAAGCTTCGACCCCCCCCTACCACCTCGTAGAGCTTCGCGCGGGTGCCTGCTCTGCTGTTGGCGTCGAACTAACTCCTGTTGCCGTGCCTGTTCCGCGAGCTGTTCCCGTTCTTCGCGCTCTTCCAGCTTGCCTCGTAGCCGCTTCTGTTCCAGCAAAAGGTCTCGGCAAAGGTTGCTCAGCTCGTCGAAATCCCGACGAGGGACCAAGTCCTGCGGTCCCGCATGAACCACGTCCTGCGGCCCCGCATGATCATGTTGCCCCCCTCTTTCGAACGCCAAGGTTCTGGCAGTGCTTTCCTGCCCCCCCTGTGGTTGCGGTGCATCGTGCTGAAAACCAGACCCCCCAGTCGGATCTTCATAACCTCCCCGGCCGTACCCGTTACGCGGTGAGGGTGCGCTGTTATGGCTGTGCTCTATGAAACCCCGTCGACCTCCTCCAGCGTCATTGTGTGCTGCCGACGGTCCGGCATCTGGCTGCACGCGAGACCTATGATCCTGCCCGAGAGCCTCCTGGCCCGGGGGGGCATCTGGTGCCCTCTGTTGAACCTGCCACCCCCCCTCGCTGCCGGGCCCATTAGCCCGATGGGAATCCCTTGGTCTATATTCAGGCGCAGCGCCATGCGCCCGGGAGGCTCTTTCTTCCCTTTCGTACCCTTGCGGCGTGCTGTCGCGCCGCTGGTCGGTCCGTGCCGCGCGGGGAAGCCTTCCGGGTGAAGGCAGCGGGTGGTCGGGTGACTCTTGAAACTGTGCGTGCTGTTGCCGTCGTGGCGCGGGCCTCCCTTGCATCCGCTGTAGTTCCTCGAGCTCCTTCCTTTTTTCCTCGTCCCGCTTGGCTCGTTCGGCTTCCTGCAGCGTCGGGCGCACAGGGCAACACGTTGGTTGTCAGTTGTGACGCTGCGATACCGATACTCGAAACCAGTAAAACGTATCCTCTTGAAATACAAATTGCTGCCTCGCCGACCGTTCGTCTCGTGCAGGGATGTACATTGTTTGACTTTTTCGTGACCCTGCCCGCTACATGCCGCGGCACATATCGCGGCAGCATGAAAAATAAAAACAATGTACAGCCTCGACATGCCGCGACATGTCGCAGCACGCCACGGCAAGGCCCACGGGTTGGGCTTAGGGTAAGGGTTGCCGTGAAGCTTGCCGTGGGCGACATGCCACGGCTCTTCGCGGCAGTGCCCGCGGCATGTCGCGGGCAGTGCCACGAAAAACACAAATAAATGCGCATCCCTCGTCTGATGGAGCCTTCGACAAAATGCTCACGCACGAGTTACAGAGAACTTGCATGTTGTAACGCCCCCCATCACCCCACTCTCCACGCTCAAACCACGGCCTAGGTGGATTCTATGGGCTATGGCGGTAACATATTGGATTGAGGGAAAATTACCCCAAAATATCAACCATTCACGCGTAAAATCCCAGACATGTAATCATGGAAGGCGTTATACCCCTGCAGGGCGGCATTTAATAGCCAGTTTTGTCGGCCCCGTTCGGCTCCAGAGGCTGTCAAAGTTACCCAGAGCCGATCACCCTAGGGACCAACGGCTGGGCCGGCGCTGCTTGGGCACCTATTAAAACCAGGTATGCGAGGACATACTGAAGGACCTTGGCGAATAATTTACAATCTTCAGAGGGGGATACGCGCGAAAAAATAGATTTGATCAGACCTCCTCGTGCGCTCGTGGCTGTGCAGCACGATATGCCCACACCCTGCCGTGCCGTGCTACCTAACGGAAAG
Organism: Saccharina japonica; assembly: GCA_008828725.1. Classification (NCBI taxonomy): domain Eukaryota; class Phaeophyceae; order Laminariales; family Laminariaceae; genus Saccharina; species Saccharina japonica. The sequence goes on from MEHQ01004335.1 coordinate 1,160,487, forward strand.
ATGGCAGTTCTATACACAAGAATATACAAGAGAGATATATCCACAGCAGATCATCCCACAGATCAAGATCACAGGGGCAAGGAATCGTTTGCGAATCAGCGCGCCGTGGCCGGGGTAATCGCTGCATTGGCAGAAACTTTTTTGTTCCCTCGACAGATACTGCTGTCTTAGATCTAATACCATACACTGATACATACACGAGTCTGCCGCGAAGTTGGGAGCAATGTACACCTGGACAGCAGCATTGATGGAACGCCTGTGGTATCATAGAACGCCAAAAATCGTATTCCCTGATACATTCGTAAAGTGATGTTTTTTTCACTGACACCAGCAGGGTATACGTATGATATGTACGAATACTGTCAATCTACGCACAGAGGCATTTCATCCATTCTCTGTTCAGGTATACATTTCCCCTAAATCGTGACAGTTTCTTGTGTAATTCGTGTCAATTTCGATTATATATAGTAGAAGACCCCAAGACAGCAGGGTCTGCCGAGGAAAAAAAACAGCAGTCTGTGTATCAATACAGCGATTTCTTCGGCATCGGCGCGCTGATTCGCAAAAGGCTTCTTGCCCCCGTGATCTTGATCTGTCGGATGGTCTCCTGTGGCTACCAACATCTCGTAGGACCGCCAACTTTCGTCAGGTAGCACGGCACGGCGATATGTGGGCATGTCGAGCTGGAAAGCTACGAACGCACGAGCAGGCCCGAGCAAACTCTTTGGTTACGTTTATCAGGTATCTCTCTCTGAATCTTGTAGATTCTTCGCCCAGGTATTTTCTTATGGCCTTGCACTTGTGCCCAAGTAGCGCCGGCCCAGCCGTTGGTCCGCAAGATGATTGTCACTGGGTTAGTTCGTACAAGCTACGTATGGAGTCGAAACAAATGCCTGCCAGGTACTAAATACGGCCCCGACATGATAAATCGTTTTACAACTTCACTATAATTTACCACATACTCGTACGTAGTTCTCATTTGTGGATGATTAATGTTCTGGGGTAGTTGCCCCACTCTTTTTATATACTGCCACAGCATATATATAGGCCGGATCTCTCATGCGGCAGTAAAGGTTTAAAGGTAAGGAACTCTGAGGGTCAAAATCAAAACAACAAAACAGCAGAGCTTGATGCGTCATGTTACAGTTGTGATGCTGCCTGCGCCTCTCACCTTCCTCTTTTTGTTCTCCTCGATCTGGTCTTTCAGCATGTTCCGGTACCGGCTTTCCTTCTCGAACTGCTGCTGTCGGACGTAGAGCGGCCTCCCGTTCATTTCGGACAACTGTTTGTTACGGCCGATCAATGATAAGGGGCAGGAGAGGTACATTGATGCGTTAGTCCACTTTAGTCGTACTCGTGCTTGCTGGAGGGCGCGGAAACCAGATGCACGGGCTACCGGAGTACAAATTCAGTCGGCCTCTGGTAAAAGAAACCGACCTGGTGCAAAGCTATTCATACAACACCTCGAGCCAAAAACAGCATGCTGCACTTGATAAATACCAGGTATCTACCAGGTATCTACCAGGTATCTACGATGTGTACACTATGTACCACGCACACGGTATCTGGTATGATACAACGTCCCAGCTATACCTCGGGTATACCGTACTGCACAAATAATGCTACACACCGGTGCCGGGTATCAGGTACAGAGTATTAAATATTTACAGTAGTATCTACGTACGAATTAAATATCTCGTGAAAAAATACGAACAGCAACAGTACGTACGAGTCCCAAGACACGAGCTAAACAGCTGGCGTATAATATAATATTATACGAGACGTTTGTTTTTGGTTTCGCGATTTTTCACGTGTATTTTTGACGGAGATAATAACAATGAGGAGCGATTTCAGAGGAGCGCGAAGCGCGACGAGGATTTCACAGTCCTCTTCTAAATTTGTCGGGTGTGGGGGTACGCGCAGGGTGGGTGGGTGGGTGGGTGGGTGGGTCGATGGATGGGTGGGTAGGGGTACGCGAACGGCCATAAACGAATTAAAAACGCCCCCAATTGTACCACAGCATGCGGATATTTATCGATTGGACTTTCGGACGTTTGTCTTTGCCTCATCTCTCCTTTTTGTCTGTTCGTGCGCTAGAGGGCATTTCCAACGTGCGACATGTGCACTGGACCGATTTAGACACGGCCGGATTCAATAGAGGCCTGCTATTTAGGCCGTTCGTCCTGTGCTGCTCGTGTCGAAAGCCGTCCCCAATTCGGCGAGAGATCGGCGTATGCGTCTCTAGATGGATCATTGCCCGACGGGCCTACGCACCGAGAACGGTGGTAAATAATTGCGCCGCATCTGGCCATCACCTCGTTTTGCTCGCGACAGCAGGCACCACCATCACCGCCGCCACCGCCACCACTCCCTGGTGCTGGCGGTGGCGGTGGTGGTGTGTTGCCGCTGACACTGTGCTGTTGGTGCTACTGCTGGTTTGCTATATATATACTTGTGGGGATCAGCAACACCACCAGCAAGGTGGTGGTGGTGGTCGTGGTGTGCTGCTGCTGTAGCTGGGCTATTGGTGCGGCTGTTGGCTGCTATATGCTCGTAAGGGTCAATAACACCACCACCAGCAAGCTGCTGCTGCTGCCGCTCCTCCTTGCTGATGGTGGTGGAGATGGTGGTGGTCGCTCGTCGGCAAACATTAGCCATTGCTGTAGCCATTTTGGAGGGTGGGAAAAAAAAAAAAGAGACCCGCACGAAAAAAAGAGCGTACTTACACAGCAGGATTCGAACCACTAGTATCAAAAGCCAAGCGCACGTATCTATCATCTGAGCATAAAGGTGATCACGTGATACATTTGGGGAATGATTATACCTTCTAAGGTCATCTCTTACGGAACATTTTTGAGAACGGAAAACGAACATTTTCAGTTTTCAAAACCGATCGTCAGCCTTATGGGCCCGAAAGTGGTCCTTTTTCGTGTGAAATGTTTCGTGTACGTATCATTTTCGGGACGGCTTCCACTCGGAAATGGGGCCCCAATTTCGATCAACATCGCGATCGAAAATGGCGCCCGGATTTGCATCGTCGTGGGTTTCCACACATCGCGGGAGGCAGCAAGCCTTCAAATGTATCTATCTGCCAAGCAAGCAACAGGACCTAATGCTGCTTGCTGTGCCCCGCTACCCACCCCCGCGCGCCTCACAGGCATCACCACGAGCCGATGGGATCGGTTTGTGATTGTGTCGGCTACAAGAGCCTTACCACTCTCTTCTCGCGGCTGCGATACCACTCAATCACAACTTGTCTCGTTGAGGACGAGAGGGTAGTCGCGGTCTGATGAACAAGACGATCAACACAGAGAGCGAGGATTAAAATACGACTTCCAAAGACAACCCTCGTAGTGTGAAGCGTATGTGTCGTGTTTCCCTCGTCGCGAGTACCAGATACCATGCTTCTGCGTGGTGGGCTGAGATGCTCCGGAGCGACGAGCCCCGTGTAGTCTACGTATGGTAGGGAGGCAGCGAACGTCTCTCTTCCTCCCGCTGTAGAATGTTTATATGAGAACATCGAAGCCCAACAGCATTCTGTGCGTCTGGTTTTGAGGCCCGAGAAATTCATCAAGTTTTCGACTCTCAAACACGTTCCGTAAGAGATGGCCTAAAGCCTGTTATCTCGTACGACTTTTAGTTTAAAACAAAAACATGACTACGAGTACGTATTATACGTACATACCGTACCTACTGTATATACTCGTCGTCGTTGTTGTTGGCCCAGGAGTGGGAATACTACTGCCTGTTGTAACTGGTAGATACATGGTTGCTGAGGCTGAGCACTATGCCTACAAAAACGATGGTAACTATTGTTGTTGTTGTTGTTGTTGGCCCAGAGTGGCAGTACGACACAGCAGTAGATTTATACAAGGATCGGACAGGGCCGCCTATCGGCGGCCCCGCCCTCCATAAAAGTTGGAGAGTGAAGATAAAAGAGTAAATCGAGAAGTGATGGCGGTACCAAGAGGTGGAGGTTTCCGCAGGGAATGAAGTAAAACTTGAAATGTGGAAACGCAATGTGTATTTTAGAGAAATAAACACTTCAGGTACTTTGTGTACTCGCAGTATTTCGGTGTTCAATACTCTCGATACTCGGAGTACACCGAGTAATTTAGATGTTTATACTCCGCGTACTGCTTGTACTCGAGTATAAGTACTGCTCATACTCCCAGTACTCGGAGTATTTGGGCCTTCAGTACTGCTCATACTCCAAGTACTCCGAATATATAGGCCACCAGTACTCTAATAATCTCAGTACTCGGAGCATCTGTGTAAGGATACTAAAAATGACGTCATATATTTTGCTGGGTATGGTACGCGGGGGATTTCAACGTTTTTGCTGCCCTTCAGCACGTATATATATATTTATGTAGCTTCTTGCAGCCCTTCTGTTTTTTTCTTGCGTCATATTATTTTGGTACGATCCTCCGCCACCTTGGGGAGAGAGCCAGCAATCGTCACACCCACCCTCGCACCACTCACCCACCACCCAACCACCGACCTTCCCACTACAGCAGTACAGCAGCAGTGCAGCAGAGTACGTAGAGCAGTACGTAAACAGCAGAAAACAGGTGCGTTTGTTTTGTGCTGGGTATCGTACGCGGGGGGTTGTATATAACTTATTTCCTTCGTCAACCATCCCTCTTCCAGAACCCAACCCAAAAAACACCCTGCCCGGAAATGTAAGGACCGTTTGGGTACTAATATAATTACCAAAACCATCTCAAAATTTCGGATAGGGAGGCGGCATTCATACGTTACGTCGGCTACTGCTGTCGGTATTAATACCAGTAGTCGTTACATTTATATAATATAGAAAAATAGAATGATCGGACAGTCGACAACACAGATCCGACAGACAGAGAACGGAAAGAGAACAGCAGACGGGAACAGAAACGTTGCCACGTCATACGCAACAGTACTACAGTACAGCAGCAGTCGTCTTACAGTAAAAATACATCAGTCGTATGATACGTACATACCAGGTACCCGGAAGATAAGGACCGTTTGCATATTAACATGTAATTGAAATGGTGCTTTTATCTAGGGTCAGAGTGGTATGTTGATACTGCTGTGCATACATACAACAGTATATAGGTGGATGGTCGTATATCACTCTGAAGACGTTCGTACCCAGGTGCGTAAAATGGTTGAATAGAGTTGTTGGAAGAAAATTAAAAAACGAATCTTGCTGAGAGCAGAGGAGAGAGAGGTGCGCGTGCGAAATAGAGAGAGACGCTTGCTGTGCAGCTCCTTGACCATGCTGGTGTGGTGGTGTACCCCCGCTGTGGTGTGTAGCTAGTTGCGTAGGAGCGTGCGCTCTATCGCCGTGAGAGGGTAGAAGGTCAGGGGGCGACGCAGCCTGTTTATGCCCTCCCTGGGTAGAGGAGGGTACACACAGCACACACACGTAGAGGGACACAGACAGCATAAACAGGCTGCGTCGCCCCCTGACCTTCTACCCTCTCACGGCGATAGAGCGCACGCTCCTACGCAACTACTGTAGCTACACACCACAGCGGGGGTACACCACCACACCAGCATGGTCAAGGAGCTGCACAGCAAACGTCTCTCTCTATCTCGCACGCGCACCTCTCTCTCCTCTGCTCTCAGCAAGATTTTGTATAATGGTACGCGGGGGGTTTCAGCTTTTTTGCGATTGTCCACCACGCCGGGGAGAGAGCGAGCCGTCCCCGGGAGGGCTTCGCAAGCCCCCCGCTCGCCGAGTTCGACGCAGGCGCCCGTTCGTTCGCCCGAGACACCGAGGGCTGATGTGTGGGAAGGGCGCGGCACGCTCGCGCGGCGGTCGCCAGCTCGGCGGCGGACGGTAGACCAAGCTTTGTGAAGTGTACCGGCACGCTCGCGCGGCGGTCGCCGGCTCGGCGGCGGACGGTAGACCAAGCTTTGTGAAGTGTACCGGATTCAGAGCAGGGTCAATTGGCCCGCTTCACGCTCAGCGCTCCATCGTGATAATAGTTACTGGTTGCTGAGGCTGAGCACTGCTGTACTATTAATAACAAGAACGGCGCGAATGAGGAGCGAGGCAGATGCTCCTATTTTTAATAACAGGTCAAGCTCAACACATATAAATACAACATGCATACAAGTCCAAGAGAAGAACCGCCAACGCAGTGATGCAGTAATTTTGTTCTATTGGAGTTTGGCAAGATATGAGCATCTGTCACCCTCCTCATTCCCGCCGTAGTTGTCAAAGGGTAGGTCTCTGTCACGCGGCGCGTAGTCTACTGGTATACCGGCAGTATACCGGTATACATATCGTACTCGCAAACACCAGGTTACTAATAAATATTCGTACATGTATATCAGGTATACGTACTGCTGTGCCCACGGGGTGAGGTTACTGCTGCACGCGTATACCTGTTACCTGGTGTGGTATACGTACGTATATGGTACCTTACACCTACGTCGTAGCATGCACGTATCGCTCACCGCCGACATGTACGGTTGCTTCTCTTGAGGAGGGGAAGCATTGCCCTCGAACCGAGGCGCAGTGCCTCCTCCGCCCTGTTGGAAATGGTCCAGACCAGGAATACGGTTCATCCCAGGGGCGACACCGTCGAGGCCTGGCACGAATTGCCTATCGTCGGGATCTCGTTTGCTGGACGCCAGAGAGGCCTCCTGCTTCATCCTGCGCTGATCGTCCAGAGACTGTTTGAAAAGCTCTTGCTTCTCTCGCTTCGAGCGAGGGTCTTGTGAGAACTGGAGTGACATCAAGACGGTACGCGTGCAGAAAAGATGGATACCGTGTCGTGATACCTGATGGTAACGATTCGGACGCGAACGGCCGGGGCGATAGGGCTGGATCAGGACAGCTCAGACATCAGGAACAACTCGCCTCTACCCTCAGACAGCTCTCAGGCTTCACCATGGTTAGTTAGATGGCACCGACGAGACTGCTGCTGCTGTGGGCGTTGTAAGTTGCAAGAAAGCGTTGATATCAGTATCAAACGCCATGCGAGGCAATCCAAAGCTTTATCGGAACTGTCGTGACGTATACACCTGCTGCAACGGGAAACGGGAGTACATTATCAAGTCAACGGCGAAACACTCACGTAGCTGTCCTGGCTCTTGTCACCACGGCCGCGAAGCCACGCTCAGCTAAGCAACGAGCGCAAGTTGATGGTTGATGCGCAGATCCCTCTCTTTTCTCTTTTGGTCTGGCATTGATTCAAAAAGTTTACAACCACCTTCGAAGGCTTTTATGGTGTGGGGTTCGGTGCCAGGGCGAAACCGCCAAAATCATGGTTCAACCGCCTTCCGTCACGGCGACGGACGAGCTTTGACAGCCATTGACCTGGCACACAAAAGCAGTGCTCAGGTGCCGCTGGTGCATCCCAGCCAAAAGAGCGATGCAGGTCCGGGAGGATATTGCTGATGCCCTAGTAGAGGAGGCTTCCATTGCCCTTCGACATGCCGCGACAGCTCGAGGAAGCCCCCCCGCCGATATGACGGGGGACATGCCAAAAAAATATTTCCCGTCGACCTGGTCGGCCGAGAGCAGCATCCAACTCGTTCCGGCCAAGCATAGCGACACCACCGACAGGAGCTTGTTTAGGAGAGCACGCTTGGCGTCATTCGACCCCGATGGGTACGTGCAAAACAGGGGTCTGAGGCGGCCGCTGTTCTATAAGAGCGGACACCTTACCTGCACCAAGTGCAATGGAGTCACGTTTATCGACGCGTCGGCCTTGCGGAGCATCCTGGAACTGAAGGTCTCGGGGATCTCTGGAAGAGTGCTCGTACAGCCAGAATGCCTTCCTCCTTGCGTTGGGTGCGGCGAGACGGCAGGCTTAAGGGTCGGGGCTCACGACTTCTTGAGTCTTATTGAAGGTAAGTTCGCACAACACCGAGATTTTCGAAATTTGAATTTTGCCGTACAACAACTAATTTAGATATAAACAGCAGTCTACAGAACGTACATACGTACGTACTCGTGCACAACAGTAGTCGTACTCGAACCGTACAGCAGTCTCTCGTACAGCAGTGCAGTCATACCTACAGATACGACTTTAGTACAGTACGAAGTATCATAGCAAGAGGATTTGCCGGGCTTGCGAATCATCCAAAGGCGTTAATGTTTAAAAACCTACTGTACTGTATGTCATGCTGCCACATGACATGACACCTGAGACGTTTATTTCCGGTCGGTCTATTTATCTCTCTGGCAGGTGGAAAGGAGGCTTTGGCGCGCAGACGGCGGTTAGAATCGATCGCCACTAAGATGCTACAGCGCGCGTTTCGACGACACTTGCACACTCAGTGGAGGCTAGCCAAGCTTACAAGGCAGCGCACCATATATTTGCTGCGGTATCGTTCGGCACAAGTGATCCAGGCGATGCTGAGAGGGCGGCTAGGTCGCCGCGTGTTCGAAACAGAGAAATGGCTAGTTGTGGTTAAAAAAAGTAGCCGTCTGCTGATTCAACACGCCTTGAACCACTACCCTCATCGCAAGAGGGTGTTTTGGTACAAGAACGAAGCCGAGGAGGAACAGCTATACGCTGACTACCGCTTACTGATCCAGAGGACAGGCTTCCGCCCCCCGCGGACAGTGGTGGAGCAGAACATTCGAGAAATTGGTGGGTACCGTGGGTATTCCGTGGATACTCACTACAGTAGAGTACACTCTTAACCCTTGACGTTGAAAGCATAGTCGCCTCTGGTTCCAAGCAGTTTCTCCCCGAAACGTGAGTGGAGTTATTACAGACTAAAAGGAGTGAAGCTCCCTCGCCTCGTGCTCAAGTTTTGATGGCCAGTTTAGGGGATGGAATACCAGGCATGCGGTATCAAGCGCGTGCTGTACCTGGGCACGTTCTGACGATTTCTCTTTTCTGCCCCTCGTGTAAAATATACCTGGTATACGTTTTCCTTGTCGCGTGTGTACGTGATGTAAAACTCTTCACCCCGCCACCCAGCAAGGAGAGTATTGGAGAGAGAGGCCGAGCTTGTGGGGCGCATTCAGGCACGATGGAGGGGCCTGAGCGTCCGGCGGTACCTGATCGTATTCCGAAGGGAGCTTAAGCGACACCGAGAAGTGCGCGCGAGCATGGTGTTTCGCATCCAGCGCACAGTCAGGATGTGGTCCCACAGTAAGCGCGCAAACAAATGGCGCCTGCAGAAAGCGGGAAAACATGCTCGTGACGTGTATCTTGCGGAGAGAGCGTCTAAGAACCGCGACGACGCGTGCAACGATGGCACGGCGAATCTCCGAAAGGCATACATAACTGAAAGGTACGACCTGCAGACCTCTCTGAACTATGGGTTTGTCCTATATAAGTGGGAGAGTTTTAGAAGGATGGGCAACAATCGGGGAAGACTGTAGGTCCTCAAATACCTCATGACACCCTCCTGAAAAATCCGGTCATGTCGTGTGCGGCAAGACTCTCTCGTTTGTTTAACCCGCGTAGAGCTGTAAGGGTGGGCTATTAAAACGCCGTACCCGGAAAAATACCGGGCGTATAGCTTGTGGAGAACCCGCCCGCAAAGGACACAACACGCACCTTTCCTTCATGTGAAGCGTACAACGTGCGTTTCTTCCTGTATATATCCTGCTGTTGCTAACGGTTGTTAACGGGCCTCCAGTACGAGTACCGCAATGGGCACACTCACTCTACTCAAACCTTACGCGATCGATATGTCTCTCGCACACGATGTACATGGTGTTTTGATCATGCTGCCGACGCCAGGCAAGAGGAGCTCACTGCGCGCTTGATGGGGCACACAGAGCCGAAGCTAGCTGGTGGCCTCAAGATGAAGGCGTTCTACGAGAGTCCCTACGGAGATGATGTGGTTACGAACCACATGAACCACCACGTATGTGGGCCACTCAAATGCATAATGCACAGCATAACCTCGACAAAAAACACACCTCTTAGGAAACAGTGCACGGTTTCTATCACCCCGCCCACTTGTCTATATAATGTCCATTGGTATAGTCGAACGACTGAACACCGGTCTACGAAGTACATGTGTTTAAAGAGTGTGTGCGCTTGATAAAAACTTTTGACGTGCTCTGTAGTTTCGATGTGTCTATCAAACACTCAAACGCCATACCAAACCCGGTAGTCCTCGCTTCCAGGTAGATGGTGGACGGTAGGCCCTTCCCTTGCCGCGGCGATGAATCGCCCAGACGAAAAAAACGGACAAACCGTAAAATACGAGAAATAGTACTTGTACGATGACCGCTTTTTGCGTACTTGAACAATTTCTGGTATTCTTGTGTTTTCAGCGTGATGGGCAAACTTGAGCTCTGTTGATGGACTGAACGCGCTTGTTTTGGTGGGCCGACCGCCTATGGCCAAGAAGAGGACGCCCTGCGTCATTTATTTCCATCCATGAACTCCAAAGTATGTTCACCCTACCCCTAGCCTGCAGGTATTCGGCTGTTTGCTGTGGCAGGGTCGGTCATGTGCTCCGTCGTTCTTGACTTACATTTTCCCCCGACATGGCGTACGACGGTGTAATCCTCGTTTTCACTTAACAATATTGATATTTTCTTACAGGTGTCGGAAGCACGACTGCGAGAAAAAGTGAACGAAGAAAACGACAATGCAAGGAAAACGAGAGCGGAGTGGGTGCGTCTTAAGCAACTCGAGGATCCTCAACTGGCCATGTGAGCGTTGTCAGTCATGAATACTTGGCACACACAATTGTCTGTTTGTGCGAAGTTGCTCAAGTATTCACGATACCTTAAAACTCAGAACATTCAGCATCAGCGTTCAGGTGCACGTATTGCATTCCCGCCCTATGATAGGGTGTACATCTTTGATCGATTGGTGTTCAGCCTTTTGGTAGAGCAGGCTGGCGGCTTGCTCATTCGTAGAATACATGATTGCAGAGAGCTTGGGACGATCGACAGTGAGAGCGACTATTGCATTTGTGTACCGTAGTAGCATTACTTCCGTCGCGTATCTCTGCAGTACGTTTTTTAACCGAGGCACGTGTTGATCGACGAAAAACAATGTGCATAATTGACGGGGGGCCAGGTTAATTTGCACCCGCAAGCGCCCAGTCCTTGTCAAATGACGCCGACTGACAAGTAATTGTCGTGTATTGCCAACCCCTCCGCGAGAAACTCCACAGTTTAGTACCTTACTGCGTCCCGATACCTTGGCTTTGGTGTTGTTATTGTGCCTGCTCTATCTGCCACTCACTGATATTTCGTTGCAGGTACTTCAGAGACGAGTTAATAGCTAGGAACGTGTTCGTGATCAACAAGCTACGTTGGGACCGACGCGCTCTCAAAAGCGTCGGCCCAGTGCTACGACATTTCAACCGAAACAGTCGCCGGAAGTTCATCTTCCCGAAAAACGTACGTACACATCTGCTGTCATATGTCATTGTCGTCTTAGATGCTGGGAGAGCCGACAGTGGACGCATCATTTAGCGAGTTCCTTCAGTAAACAATCGATTTTTCACAGGGGGTATGATGCTTCAGTACGTACAGTAGTTATGCAGCCATCGTTTTGCCCGTGCAAGAGGGGGGTGCTACTCGACATTCCGCTTGATTGTTAAATACAGTATGGCGTGGTAGTATGATGCGGTATCATACATCGTGAGGGACCATTCGCTCAATGACCTATAACCTCCACTCAGGGTACACGACAAAAAGCAAAAACGACACCAAACCCCTACAATGATCAGTATCAAAAACAAACCAGTGGTACGAGTGGTATGAGCAATCTTTGAGAAAAACAAAAAACGCATTTTGTTTCGTTTCTTACTTGGTTCTAGTAACCCCCCCCTCATAAATATATTATACCAGACATGTATATAGGTTGGGTTGGCGTCGATTGGCGACGGTTCTCTAAAACACGCCTCTCACTGCATGAGCTAGACAACCAGGGTAGCGTTTTGTGTTTTTGGCGGTCGCGGTTTCGTTAGATCATGTGTGCGGGGTTGAGGACCAAGGGCAATGATCGTATCACGTAGTGTGTATATGGTAAGGCACCCACGAGGCAGATACATATCAATAGTAATGCCCATTGCTGTCTCTGGAAGTGGTCACACCAGACATCAAATCAATTCATTGGAGGCTGTCGTCCATATGCCAGTCCGCCTAACAAGCGGTTCTTAGTAGGATGAAGCTCACCCTCCATGCGACTCGCCCAACACCTCACGACGCTTCGCGCTTGGTGCAAGCAATGTCTGCCTGGTTGGTGAAACCCAACGTGCTCCGCCCCGGCATTTCAGGAAGGCGAGGGTCCATAGTCATACGACTACGGCCATTCGCGACATGAGTACACCCTCCCCCCCCCATGCTGTCTGAGTCTCGAAAACAGGAGAGGGGAAACGTTGATTTTTTCGTGTACCCCTGATTGATTCAGTGTTACTGTACACACAGAGCTCCATTATGCCCTGCTTCTTCCTCCAATATACCGTGTCTGCGCTGCTGCTTTGTGTGCTCGTCTCCCGTCGCGGCTGCATCGCTGAACATCGCTACACAGATCAACGAGGACCCAATGGCGATACTATTCGAAAGACATTCGACAGACGGACAGGCGCTGCTCAGACGCTACTCCAAAGGGCAATCTGGGACGAGCCCTTGACGAGAGATACTGTTAATGATAATATATCAATAGTAGCAGTGGATATGTGAGTAGTGTCCTCGCTTTCTCGACGACTGTGGACTGACCAAGCTTTCAGTTTTTTTTTTCCGGGGTGGTGGTGTTTTCTAGTGCAATTTAGGCAGGTGGTGTGTTTTGACGCGGTAGTGTTCGTGATGAATAGACAAAGTTTCGTGGCGCCGAAGTGTTTACCTCTGTTTCAGCGCTTCTCCAGTAAACAAACGCATTTAATAGTGTCGTTTTGTACGTATCAGGTACCCGGTACCAGGTACGCGTATGCGTTTTACCACGTTTCATGTCCTTGGCTTTGATGGTTATTATCGCTTCTGCCGGCCGCCTCCTATTGTAGACGTCTTCCTTAGTTTATCAAACATATCGTACAATGGAGGTGGGTCGAGTTCTCGTTCGAAGTGGTTGGATTGTTTTGCGCGGGTGTAAGACCTCTTAATCGAGCGCCCGATTGCTTTCTTGTTGCGACATTTTTGTTCAAAGATTCGCCGCCGTTAGGTGTATCCTTCTCCTTAAGGTTCGGCGCTAGATGACACGGTTGTACCCTTCTCCTTAGTATGCCCCCCCCCCCCCCCCCCCCCTATTTATAGGTTGGGTTGGCGTCGGTTGGCAACGACGCTGTAAAACACGCCACTCGCTGCGTGAGCTAGACAACCAGAGTGCCGTTTTTTTTTTTTTTTTTGGCGGTCAACAAAGCTGGCGGTCGGGGTGGAGAACCTTTGCTCCGCACAAGGGGAATGGTCGTATCACGTAGTGTTAATATGGTAAGGCATCCGCGAGGCAGTTACATAGTAAAACCCATTGCTGTCTCCGGAAGTGGCCACACCAGAAATTAAATTAACTCATTGAAGCTGTCGTCCATATGCAAGTCCGCCTCAGAGGCGGTTCTTAGCAGGATACAGCTCACCCTCCATGCGACTCACCCAATACCTCACGGTGCTTCGCGCTTGGTGCAAGCAATGTTTGCCTGGTTGGTGAAAACCCAACGTGCTCCGTCCCGGCATTGTAGGGATGCGAGGGTCTATGGTCATATGACTACGGCCGTGCACGACATGAGTACACCCCCCCCCCCCCCCCCGCCCCCCCCGCTTTTCGCCGAGGAGGCCAAGTTACGAGGAAAGGATAGTCATCGCGTCGTAGACCAGATTTATATCACGAACTCGGGGACATTGAGGACTCGTTCCCGGGTTCAGATCTTGCGTGTCGGGTTAGAGTGAGTGGTAAACTATTAATATTCGAAGTAGTGCTCTCTCTTTTCCCCCTTGCTCGGCCACGTTTGATACCCCCTCCTCTTTCCAGCTTGAAGGGCAGCGCAGTAGTTGCAATATACAGAGCATTTAGTGCGTAGCTCGGGTGGTTGGTGTATTCCGCTCCTATACGGGCACATGCATAGGATGTCTTCATTGTAGTGTCCCTCTGTATGGTGCGTTGTCCTATGGGGGCTGCTTTAGCTCAAAAAGTAGATATGATAGACTGGTAGAGGTGTGGGGTGACGGGGCGGGTTTTAAAGAGCGTGATATATTTTATTCATTTTCGCTGCGTTTCTGAACATACCTGCGCTTTGCCTCCAGAAACTCCGCACGTATTATACCTACCTTAACGATAGGGCAGACCTTACTCTCACTAGGAACTACAGTACTGTTGTAGCGCTGGTGAGTATTTGTAACTGTCATCAGTTGTGTGCGCTGCTGGAAGGCATAAAAAAAAATGGAATTTTTCGGTCAGACGGCGTAGATCTCCGACTTCATAACTTCTATAGGATCTCCGGCTTCGGCTCAAACGTAAGGCAGGTCCTAGAAGGTATGCCCTATGCTTTAGGCGGCCAAGAAAACTTACAGCTCGCTTAGCTTGATAGAAAATTAATAACCCGTTTGCTGTTGAATATATATATACGGCTCGGCGAAGCGTCACAGAGTGGGCTACGTGCACAAGTACCTGGTACTTGGTTAGCTTACAGAAGTACTCTCGCAGTCGCAAGCGTTGAAAGTATTATGAACAGCATTTCGTACACAGTTTGACGAAAATCGACGAACAGCGAGATTGCTCTACGTATATACGTAGGCGGTATTTAAATGGCGACTTTGGGCTCATTCAGGAACTAACCCCGGGTTTTAGAACTCGCGTTTGGTATTTTCCCGACACATCCGTCCTCCCCACAGAACACCAGCCAACTCCAACACCCCCACAGACCAGTGTGCGACGGCAGCGAAGCCCTGCAGTAGCGTTTTTCGTGGTGAATAAACCGAAACTTTAGGTAGTAGGTGTATACCACGTCTAATATCGCCGCTGCAGCTCTGACAGCCCTAAAGACCGGCAAATACGCCTAACCCTAACCCTAACCCTGAACTATGGGCTATGACCCTAAAAATAAATGTAGGATCATGGCCCATAGACCCTGACCAATCCTAACCCTAACCCCAACCCGGAACGCTAGTAGTCCTGAAATCCGGGGATGGCCCCTAAATGTCCCCATAGTCGTGATGTAAATATCGCCTACGTCGTCGTGATTTCAATTTCCAGAATGCCGCACCCTATACTATGTACCGGCATGCGCTATAAAAATGAAGGCATGTACCAGGGAGGGGTGGGGGGTATACTCATGTCGTGCACGGCCGTAGTCGTATGATCAGGGGGGGGGGGCAGGGTTAAAACGTGTGCCCACGGCTGCTCCAAAAGGTCGTTGTGTTGTGTGGAGTACTGTACACAGTATCGTATGCTGGCTTCCTGCTCATGCGATGTTCACGACATTAGAAAAATGCGTTTCGTTTTTTTAATCAGGCCGACGTTGCGACATTTTGGCATACTTCTGAGCTTAGGCCAGCCGCACGAGCCCTCGAGCAGGCCACCATATAGGCCTTTCCCGGGCGAGCTCGGGGCAGACGACCACGGTAGTGGAAGCACACGAAAAGGTCCACCTTGCGTCGAGAAAAGGGCCTCGAAGCGCGCAGAGGACGCGGAATTGGTGTGCTTCATCGAGAGGCATCTGGGTGTTACAAATATATATTTACGTATTGTAGTCAATACTCGTATATATAGCTATTTTCGTATTCTGTTTCTTCGACTGAAACGCCGTAAGGTAAATTAGGTGGGATGTGTTCTTGAATAATGCAACAAGCCACAAAAAATCCCAAAACGCTTTTGAATCGTCCCATTAGATATCCTTACGAGCTAATTCAAGTTGACTGACCTAGTTTTTTTGTCAGCCAAGAATGCCGCTTGCAATATCTACTCGAACGTTATATATTTGGTGTCATACTGACCGCCATGAACAGTGGAAGAGGGTGATACAGCCAGTTTTTCAGTTGAGGCCCTACGGCTGGCGCTTGCGGCGAAAATGTGTCCCGACCGACCGCGAGCCTTGAAAAAAGGCCAGGAACAGTCCGGCATTTCCGTAGGAAATAACTTTTTTTTTCAGATTTTTTCTACAGTAGGCACTTGAAGGCATGCCTGTAACACAATTTGCGCAAATATTTCAAGCTCTGACTGCGAAGGGCAAATATCAAGTTCTTTTAACGCCCACAGCTGATCCCATACTGAAACTAAATAATTTCCAGGCAACTCAAAATACGCATGTTTTCCGCGCAAAAACCCTAGTGTTCACACCGCATTTAGAGGTAAGTCCTTATGTTTTGCACACGTGCTCTGTGAGCCCCTGTCGACTCCATGACAAACGGTGTTTGTTTTTTTCGTCGGGAATTTGAAATCCAAATCCAAATCCAAAGATTTGACGAAAAAACGCACACACCGTCCGTTAATGGGTCTACAGGGACTCATAGAACACGTGTGCAAAAGTTCAAGACCTCTCTCCCAAAAACGGCGTGAACTTTCGACTCTGAATACATTTATTGGATCCAGCTTGAACCAGCCTGTACTGGCTTCGACAAGTTGGAAGGGTATAGTATAGTCCTACCCGGGTGGGTCAAATGCTTCGAGGAATTAGCATGATCACACGGACTATCGAGACCGGTGTGAGGCGGATGACATTGGCGCAGATGCAGGAATAGTATGGGGTGTAGCGGACTGCGTTTGTTGCACTGCCACCCCCGGCGCCATTCCCGATAAAGAAATACGAACGCCGAAGGCCCTACTGCGGGGTGGTCCAGCTGCTGTGGTTTGTGACTGTTGTGTGGTTCTTGCTTGGGTACATCTTAGGGCTTGGGGGTTTTGTGGGCGCGAAACCACCCCAGGCATGAAAACGCCTTTTTTTCTCCACAAATAATCAACTAAGCATGCTTAACCAAGCAACCTTTCAGAAAGTTGCATTGATCAGGGAAGTTGGTTAACAGCAAATAGGCATCCTAAACTAAGCAACAAAAACCCTCAAAAAGCAATAAGCGAAGCAAGCTCTGTTTTAGGGTTGCTCACCAACACTACAGAGTAGTACTAGAGGGTATAATGCGGTGGAATACGGTAGTTAGGTTTGACAGCTTCAGATGAAATGGACCTTCTGGAATACTCTTTCGAGATCACCGTTACTTTACATCATTGCATGATAAGTTGAGAGGCCAGTAGTCCTGCAAAGGACGACAGACCAGTAGCTGTCGATGTTGTGACAATACAGTAGGAGACAGGCAGTCCATACACTGTCTATCCTCACCATTCCTCAGAGCACCAACACGGACTCCAGCAAGTGTTTTCGGTCATAATTTTTGATCCATGGTTTAATACAATAAACATATATATTCATTTTGCTGCTCGTATGATACCATGTGCACCACCACTCACCACCATCCTGAGCGGTCTATCAGCTCCAGCGTTAGCCTCTGCTACCACGCCATATCGGGGACACGCACCATGATCTCTGATACTACGAACACACGCCGCGTCATAAATTTCTTCAAGCATCAAGCTACATACCGCCACAAGACTCGGTCTGCTAGCAGCAACACGCGACTAACACTCTCCTACTAAGGGTATTGTTTCTGGATATCCTCAATTGTCCGGGTGCTAAGCACCGCTAGACACCCTCGTGACCACTACTAGTAGTCACCGATTGCTTGCACGGGGGGGCGGTGGACGGCGATCTGGATGCTCCGCGTTTTTCCCCCTTTGCCGAGTCTGGAGTGCATGGAGCGTTCGCCCGGGTGGTGGTCGTCAGACTGTGAGCCACCACACTTGCAGCAAGCGACGCATCAGAGGGCATGCCCACTCTGCGTTGTGCAGCCGCAGTAACGCATGTGGGAAAACGCCTTTGGCCTCCACTCAGTGGCGAGGCTGCCCTCGGCCGGGTATCTGAATCATTTCGACGTCGAGCAGGCGCAGTAGGCGAGCCCTGGCGAGTTCCGCTCCACCCTGGTGAATTCTTGTGTACCGTCGGGGGTCGGAGAGTCAAATTGCGTTTCTTGTGATGCAGAGATCTCGAGCCAGGTCGTACCCCGCCCGATGCAACAGGACTGACTCCTACCGCGCCCAATGCACCACCACCAGTAATAACAGTCGCCGATTGCTTGCGCGGGGGGGCGGTGGACGGTGATCTGGATGCTCCGCGTGTTTCCCCCTTTGCCGAGTCTGGAGTGCGTGGAGCGTTCACCCGGGTGGTGGTCATCAGGATTTGAGCCACCACACTCGCAGTAGGCGGCGCGTCATATGGCGTGCCCATTCTGCGTTGCGCAACCTCGGCATCCCATGTGGAAGAGCGTCTTTGGCCTCCACGCAGTGACGAGGCGGCCCTCGGTCGGGTATCTGAAGCGTTTGGGCGGCGAACATTCGCAGCAAGCGGCGAAAACTTCATCCTAGGCTCGACCGCTACACTTGCCGCGACTGCGCCAGCGTAGCTGGAAGATAAATGTTCTCCTACCCCGCCCAATGGTGAGGCTGCTCTCGATCGGGTGTCCGAGGCGTTTCGGTGAGGTGCGGTCTCAGTAGGCGAGCCCAAGTCAGTTTTGATCTCAATCTGAAAACTCCCGCCTTCCGCTCTGGTCGGGGTACACACATTGCGTTTCTCGCGAAGCGAACCCCTCGCGCCAGGTCGACTCCCGCCCAATGGACCAGGGGCGACTCCTACTGCGCTCACTGCACTAGAGTCAGCTCGCCCCGCAGCCGCCACTGTCGTCGCACTGTCTGTGGATCGCGAGATATTCTCGTTCACCGGTCTTTGACTCAAGCCGGGCGAACGACGCGGCTTATCTACCGGATGACGCCTGCTTCGCTTGACGACGTGCCACTCACCCTCCTCATCGGCTGGGGACGTTCGCTCTTCACGCCCCCGGGGTCGCACCATTTCCTCGGATTGCGGCTGACGGATGACCTCGGACTGCGATAGTGTTGGCCTCGTCGCCTCCGACACTGCTGGAAGGTCTCCTTGCGGTGCTTGGAGTCCTGTGGAAGCCTCGGCATCGACAGCACGCGCAGACAATGCCCCCTGCCGGGGTCGGTCCTGCAGGCAAACGGCTGTGCTCTCGGTCTCTTCACGTCCAGCAGACAATCTAAGACTGTGCTTTCGCCCCTTGGCCATACCTGCCACCGATTTGGTTGCGACACCGCCGTCACATACCGTGGGCATCGCAGGCGTCCGCCTTGCAGCTGATTTCACAGTCGGCGACGAAGTGTCATTCCTTGATGGCGTTTCGTTCACAAAAACCGACGACTCGCAAGCCGTGCTCCCCACGGCCACCGCCTTCCCCGCTCTCTTCTTGGTTGTTGGGCGCGCCGATTTGTCCTTCGTTGAACCCTCGAGCCCTCTCGCCACCACTCCCCAGACTGTTTTCCCCGCCGCCACGTTCTCTTCAACACCAGCCTCGACCACAACGTCGAGGGCGTATCCTTTTTCGATGACCAGTTCACTGCGAGAAAAACAACCGATTCGCAGTATTTTAACTGAGAATGCTTTTGAAGTGCAAATAAATCTGTTCGTAGGACAACCTACACGCAATGGACACCACTATTTTTCCGGGAAGAAATGCCGAGTCTACTTTCAATGGGATAGGACACCCGAGCACGGTCTCACCTACTTTGATGTTAAAAAAAGACCTCAAGCAGGCGACATCGTGCATATTGTTTCGAATGTCTGAGATGCCCCCCCCCCCCCCCCCCCGTCTCCAAAAAACACCACCTTTAACCACCTTCCATCAAAATTGAAAGCAGGCGTTGAACGGCGTTGTAATTATTTTGACCTCAATTCTTTTTGTCTTGTCATTGAAGAAAACAGCCACAGCCAGATTTTATGGGCGATCGCTATTACACCACGGCAAACAATAGTCCTTACCCGCCGTTGCCGCAAGTAACCTGGCTCGAGAAGAACCAGGCCTTTCCGTCAAGGCTCAAGTTGTACAGAGAACCCTTGTGCAGTCGATACTCCGCGCTCGTCCAGCGATCGTCGATTTTGTCTAGCACATCGCGGGAGAGTACCTTATGGCATGCAGGCCGACCAGGAATTCACCAGACAGGAACATCGAGAGTATAAAATAAGTCAACACGGATGTGATGTATACTTAGATGGAGGGTTCACAACACAACCATCAAACGTAAATATTTGGTGGTGTTACACGCAATACGGCAAGGACGTGGATCTTCGAATCCACGGCCATTCAAATGACACATGCGTAGCGTGGATGTGCCATAGTAATCGTATGGGACCCGTACCGAATATACACGTTTGTAATACTCACCGCGAGGCTTCCCTTTTTACCACCTCCCGACCGGACCATCCCATCGAGGCCCTTGTGCTTTATTCGCATGTGTTTCAGTAGGCCCTTCGCGTCAAACAAGCCGTTTGCCGCAAGTGATTTGCATGACGGATCGTACATGCACCTCCAAATAGAGGGGTTGCTGTCGACCAAGCATGAAGGCTTGTTGTGGTTGTTCGTGAAAGCCCATGAGGTGGACAGCCCGTCCGTCTTGTAACCCTTGCACTGATTCGGACAGGCGAGCAACAGGCCGAGTTTCCCTTTCTCCTGACGAACCCGTTACCGGATAAATGGGGGCGGATGGGATCGATTCAGTGTGCTGCACAATCCAACAGGAGCGAAGGCATAGTCTGAAAGGGCTGCCACAATGGAACGCAAATGCTACTTGCCGATACTGTGGATGAGGAGGACATATGAAAAGACGGTCAGAAACATCACAGGTTATACATTTTTGTTTTGAGTGTTGTGACGAAAGAAACCTCGACAATTCGAAAACAGAATCTCCGAAAAAAAACTGCCGTAGCGAGAGGGGGAATGCGGCCGACTTGACGCTCGAGAGGCGTGTATCTGCGCTTCACAGCCTTAATATAGAGTTGGATACCGAATATCTCCAAAATGATGCAGTCACCAATGAAGCTTCGCTCAGATGATAGATAGAAAAACACGAAAAGGTTATTGATCACGTTCGATTGGAAAACAAAGAAAAAAAACTCACTGAACAACAAGATAATAACACACTACTACTGTTCGTGCTGGACACAAGAAACGAAAGACACATCCGGTTCATCAGGAATAAACACCGGTAACGGAATAGTAAAACCAACGCACATCCTGCTTGATGGCCATGGACAACTCCACCAATCGCAGTGGTGTTCCGGTTGGAAGCTTAATTCCCAGTTTCATCGCGGCGATCGGGATTGACGTCCAAATCCTACGGCACGCCAAAGAC
This sequence comes from Saccharina japonica, assembly GCA_008828725.1. Lineage (NCBI taxonomy): Eukaryota > Phaeophyceae > Laminariales > Laminariaceae > Saccharina > Saccharina japonica. Next base: position 1,181,657 of record MEHQ01004335.1, read on the forward strand.
ACCTCCCGCTGGAGTGGTGGCGGGAAGTGCAATGTCCCGTTCGCTCGAACCTTCGCCTCCAAACCAGCAAACTCCTCAGCCAGGACCTTCAACGTGTCCACACACTCTCGTCCTCCTACAGGCATAGCGGTCGGGTCGAGGGGAGGGGGATGGGAGGGGGGCGTAGGGGGTCATCACGCGTGAGGACGGTTTCGCGGGATTCCTCCTGTATAACGACTGCTGCTGTCGATTGTTATCGTCTACGTCCGCAATTAAAACCAGTATAGGTTTGGAAACGGAAGTACTTCCATCATAGGCACTCATTGGTATTCGGGCTTGTATCAGTGAATCTCTCCAGCCGGGAAAAAAACAAGACAAATGTGCAGTACGCATGAAAGGGTTGCCCGCGCGGCAGGATACAATACAGTATATCTGTCGCTAGGAACTCGCGTAGCAGGAAAAATGTAACTGCCGTCAACGTGTGTGAGTGCGTTGGAGTGTTGATGAAAAACGAGAAACAAAATCCACAATTGTATCAAGCCTACTGGGTACCAAAAGCTGGACATGAAGCACGCGAATACTCGTACGCCATTCATACCCCACCCCACTGGCCACTGTTGAACCGCCCGCCACCGATCACACCCCTAGCCGTCCTGTGCTTCGGCATACAGCCGTACTGTAGTTGGCGACCCGCAACACCTTCGAAAAACTCCTCCGCTGCACGAGCACTCGTACAGCACTAAGAGGAACGCTCGAGTACCCAACCAAGCAGGGGCGCCCGGAACAGTCTTTTGTCGATACCCCACATCAACAATGGTCCAATTTGAAAAGAAACCGGAGCGCTGTGATCACAGACAGGGCGATGTGGAATATTGTTATGTATTTCATTACATGTTTTTTCCCCCATTTTTGCACCACTTGGTTTTAAAGACCCCTCTCTGTCCCGCTGAGGGACTGTTTCAGGAGCCCTCGAACCAAGTGTAAAGTTAGTTCGGAGGTAGAGGTTTTGCTGTGGAAATCATCGCACGATAGGAAGCGCACGAGATACCAGCAGAACACGGAAGGTATACCCCAGTGAGGTGTTCCCATAGGAGACACTGGGTGCGCACGGCCTCGGCGGAGGCTCTCCTGCCGCGTGGTGCTGTGTAGCTCGAACCCTCTGCGCTCGGCAGATATAACCATCCTGCTGGGCGAGTTCCTAGTGACAACTGTACTATCTTAGGCGATGTATCGTATACTTGGTATAACAGATGACAACCGTACGAGTGTGTATTACAGCAGTATCATGTAAGCAATACTACTGACAGATGGCATATCTCCAGTATTTCAGCATCTGTATTACTAAATTAATATTATGGAGCAAAAACAAAAACAGTAGTTCACGGTAGTCGAGTCTCACTAAAATAATCCAGTTTAGTCCTGACGTGTCAAGAGCCTGTCAGGGGAGACACCGCTCTAGCCGGGTACCAAACATGAAACCCCGTCGAGCCTCGTCGTGGCTTACGCATACCTAGATCCCGCGAACAAAAGAGCCCTGTATTAATCAAATGCTTGATTGGTATCTTCCCGGCAGGCCCCACGGTGGTTCGACACCATACAGACATGTCAGCTGGGAGTCCCGGGGCCAGTGATCTCCGCGGGATATATACGTACACACATACGTAATTTTTAAGTCCGAGGGTCACTGGTCCCCGCGATATATGACCCCGGAGCCGAAAAGGCGTCCCGAGCAATGGCCTGTGTTGTTTGGCTTCGTCATAAACAGAAACTCGCATTCCCTCAAAACACCCCTACTCGAAAACGTCATTGAGGCACGAAACACCTAAACAATCGTGTATTCGCTGAACCCCACCATTTTTGGCGGTGGCCGAAACAGAAATTCGCATTCTCTCGTACAAATCAACAGACAAACCTCCTTGTTGTCCTGTTCCGGTGGACGAGACGTGGTCTCAGCACTGGGTAAATGATTGAAGATTGTCCTGGGCGCTACCCTCTTCCCGGTTCCTTCACATCCTGCCTTGGTGCACTCGGAGCTAGTGCAGAGGTAGCGCTCCACCAGTCCTTTCTCAGCCAGTCTCTCATCGCTGTAGCCGTGTTGCTCTTGGGGTCGACGGCCAGCGAAATGCAAAAGGTTAACGTGCTTACTGTTAGTTCGGGCTACCCCACAGGGGCGGGGGGGGGCGAGGCTGCACGCAACACCCCATTTTAGTTACAGGTAGACTAAAGATAGTGTAGCTGTCGCTATTGATAGTAACTCGCTCATGATTATATTGTGATGTAATGTACACAGGGCTTCGATGGTGGAGGGCGGACACAAGTGCACAAAAATAATAGTCGTGGTTGTTATTGGCTGTCGTATATATAATCGGCGACATTTCGTAATCCGGGTACGTGTGTGCATGGATCAAGAGGCATGTATGTGTTGGAGCGACAACCAAAATATTAGAGACCAGGAAACAATGTAACGTGCGAATGAGTACGTGGCTTGGAACAATACGCACGACGACCACCACCCCACCAACATTTCCAAACCCCGGCAGCATGTCTATCAATCCTACGTTCCACGCTCGAATTCCCCCCCTTCCTACTTTGATTCGTCCCGAAAACGTGCATCGGCATCTCAAGAAAGTTGCCTTCGGCCGGAATACTTTGAGCGTAGGTACTCCTCGACCAGCATTAAGTGTAAGCATTAAGTGTAAACAAACCAAATCAACGGCAGGGCATACTGATGTCGGCGACTCACTTTTTAGATGCTTTTTAATGTCCCTGTTGACCGTGCGATGTGTTAACCTAAAGACGGCCAAGCACTCGGCGTCCTCGAAGCATTCCGCAACAGTTTCCATGAGACCATCGATCTCGATCTCGGAGATGCCAGACTCACTAGGTTTGGACCCCTCTGGTCTGTGGTGCTTGCTCTTTAGACGACGATTGAGACTCCTCGCAGCTTTCCCTACCTCCTCGATCCCCGATTTGCATCTCCCTGCCCTGCTTGCCGTTTTAGCTGTGGTTTGTTTTTGTCCGTTTGCAGTGAACGAAGCGCGAATACACTCAAGGTAAGCGTTACTTGTATAGGCTACACGTATGTTCAATGAGAAGGGGGCCATGTGGTAGAATCATATATACCTGGCATTGGTATGCAGACAACAAGGCTGGACACAATTTCTGATGACGAGTACAGGGTGAGAGACACTTGAATCCCTCCATTCCCTTGAAAAACATAATCGAGCTCGATGCATTTCTTTCAAAATGCTCACGTTGTAAGTTGACCCAGTTTTTCTCGCGCCTTGGAATACGCGTTGCGACTGTATCAAAAGAACGCTTGTCGCACAGCGGTTGTGCCATGCATTCACACTCGGCCCTCGTGAAGCAGATCTCGTCCTCCTTCCTTCCAGCCGCTTCCAGCCTCCGTACCTCTTCTTTTCTTTTCTGGAAGAGTCGTTTTTTCAACTTCTCTGCTTCCTCTCGTTCTTCCTCGGCCATCCTTCCAACCTGTCCATGTCGACGTCACAGATCAGAACGAAACTATGAATGTCAAGTTTGATTATAGCGGACGCGGGCATTTCTGCAGTAGGTATGTTTTAGTGGACGCGGCTTGATATTCACTTTTTGTCGTGAACGAACACCGGTGCTAGTTTTATATTGTATGCTGCCGACATCATGTTTCACGTTTTGATGAGCTTTACCGGCCGCTTACCTGGACACTCGCCACCAACTCCGCCATGTGTCCCTGTAATAACCGGGCGTAACCGCCCGGTATTTTTTTGGCGTCATCAATCCGTCTCTGGGCTTCCAACACTATCGGCGTCCAGCCCTTCCGGCGTGGCATCGACGATGCAGACGCTGCCAGTTGTTTCCGAACTGAAATGGTAACATCACTCCCTAGAACCCTCATTGGGTTGTCGACCTTATCCTTCACGAACCTGACACACAACGGGAGAACATCCGAACAATGGTATTCGTGGTATGATCAGCCACGAACAGACATTCCAGATAGCGGGTGACTCACATAAAAGCAGAGTAAGCATGTCTCAAAGCACAACAACTTCAAACTATTTTATGAATGTTATCATCTCGTGCCAGTTAAGTGTGGATATACGGTACTCAAGAAAAAACACAAGCATTAAATAGTACATGACACCTTGTAACATTCAGGGAGGAAGTCACCAATCAGTAGTCCATCGCGATGAAAGTAGAAAACGCTCGATCGATGTGTCGTACAGATTTCAACGCTGAGTAGTGGCCGTTCGGTAGCATCCACGGCTGACTTGTTTTCATTTTATTAAATATAAACGAAATATGCTATGGCGTGGACGATAACGGAATCAGGAAACAATGGAAAATGGGGGAATCGCGAATTTTAAAACCCGGATTAACAACAAACAAGACAAAAGCAGTGTCGACCACCGCCAGGTAACACCACTAATCTCGTGTCTCGGACAACAAGCACACTTGGGCCGAAAACATCACCTGGTAACCTGGCGGGAGGTTCAGCCACGCGGTTGTTTTATAGCTGTGCACATATTGATGTTATTGCTGTCCCCGGTGCTGCGATCCCAGGGGTATGCTCATCCGATTTACATACAGTAGCAGTAAGTACGACTTTTTTTATCGTATTACGATTTGGGGATAACCCACAGATATATAATATTTACCCCGCTCTCATGGCGTGACGGTGGCCGATGGAGCTTCAAAGAGTTTGAGAGAGGTCCCTATCGTTTATCAATAGCGTCATCTATCACAGGAGATCACAGTTCTTCTAAATAAAAGACACTTGTCCTGGAAAATCAAATCCAGTGTGAGTGGATCGAATATGGCGTCGAGCCTCTCAACCACCTTGCGCATGGGAGCTGGTCTTGTTTCGGGGCCATATAGGCCCTTATTCTAATCCCCAATACATCAAATATAACATTTAACGTAAACGTTCAACAGACATGTTGAAAAAATGTATGGTTTACTCATGTGGGGCTTCGAATATGTTTTGTTCAAACAAGTGTTCCCCTCTGCATCTCCTCCACGTCGAGTTCTACCTTCTCCATCTCCTTCGGTTTCGACCCGAACAGACGCCTCCCTTCCTCCAAAAGCCGGATTCCCCACCCTGTCAATACCAAGATGAAACAAATTGGACACTTGTGTGAGAAGGTGTGTTCAATTAAAACGTATCGGCCTGTATGACTGGTTCATGCCGCACAAAAGAGGTGTCGCACCCCAAGTTATGCTATTAGGTAGTCGTCGAACAGCCAACCATCTGCACTCAAATACGGATTAATCTGACAACGGCCTGTGCTCGACTGCTGCATGCACCCTCGACTTGTAATAAAACCGAAGGGGTGAGCGGACACTTACGATTACTCGATGGATAATGAGCATCGTCTATTTCACCATTCTAGCTAGGGTTTGTACAGCACTAGACCACATATCGACATAAAACACGCGCGTTAACACACTCAAATGACACGTATTCATGCACAAGAACGAACCCAAAACTTACCTATGTCTTCAAAGCGCGCACATAGAGTGAATGGACTATTTCCTTCACCCTCCGAAGGACGGGCGAGAACGTCCAACTTCCCCGCCATTGTCCGCAGTTCGTTCAATGCATTCTGCTCCATATCTCCGAGGAAGGGGAGATCCGCCACCTTGCGCCCGATATGGTTGAGGGTTCTACCGTACCTTGCGCTCCCAAAAGCGCCCAACATACCCGTCCAGTCCTCGTCCAACAGGTCGTCGACAGACGTGTAAGTTGACATTACGGCGCCCGAGTAATCGTCGTACTTGCTACTCGAGCAATCCTGAATGGGTGGAAGGGAGAACGGTGTAAACAGGCAAATACCTATTCCACAGGGCTGACCCTTCTGGATATGAGTGTACACTACGTATGCATCTCTAACATGGTCACATTGAAGTATACTCAATACTAAGTTAGAGGAATGGAAGTGCCGTCGCGAAAAACCATTAGTTTGGTTGGATTACTGGTGATCGGGTGAACACATGCTTGAAGTAATGGTGTAATGATCCCTTGCCTGCGCAAACCGATGTAAGGGACGGTTCGGCTCGAGAATGAGGTCCGCTCAAGAATTGGCAAGTTCCGATCATCAACGGGGTGCTTGGAATGCTGGAGGTGAGTGTTGGAACGCCTCGATAGAGCCAGTTAACCGACTAAGCTTAAATTGAAAATATCACACCACACGAGAAATGATTCGGACATAGCCTGCAATACAACGGTCTATTACCTAGGACGGCTCCGTTCATAAAATAAACTACGGCTAGTTGCGTGTGTCGACTACCGAAAACAATGTCCAGGATATTCGTTGTTTGCTTGCCTCCGAGACAAACCCAGCGACTCTTCCGAAACCCCCCCCGCCCTGGCGACCAGCAACGGGATAGTAGCCGTTGATAGCATTGCCGTCTTGGTGTCCCTGCGAGCTGATCGCAGCGTCTCGGCCCAGCTTCTTGTGAGCCGTCTTCGCCTCATTGCGACGACAGCAGTGCGTGGAGAGACCTATAAGGTTAACGAGAAGTGGCGGCGATTTCGATCAGAAATAACGAGCGTCTGCGCAACACAAAACATCGCTAGGGAGGAAGACAGTAGGTAAGAGTGTGCTGTCGCTCCCACCCAATATAAAGTCGTCTATGAAAAAATGAGATCAATCAAGAGTCTGTACCTGTGGGATCTAGTCCCGCTAGAGACACGACGTTCTTCACAAAGGCGGTCCCGAGCGCCGAAGAGGTGACTCCAGGAATTGCGTGCTCTTGCGAGACTTTGAAACTGTACGAACGAAGATCGACGACACAGGGGGTGTCATCAGAACGAATACATATATAGCAGGGGTGGAGATTATGCAGAGACAATTTAGAGAGGGAAAAGCTGGTGGGTATGGTCTACGATGTAGAAACTGTGTTAGTATAGTATAGCTGTCGGTGGGAGCCCACCGAGCAGGTTGTTTAGGTCCGCAGTAAACTTGTCTGCGTTGGTTGGACGGTGGGTGGAAGGAGAATATCACTGGCTCGTAGCCGTGACCACTTCAAGACCACTGGAGGCGAAAATATCCAAACAGCAACACGGTAGTCATCCATGAATTAATCACGTGGGGAGTGAAGTAATTTACATTGACTCTTCCGAACGACGCAAAACGTTCTATACTGCAACGGAAGAAGCGAGGATCGGGGGGGGGGGAGGGGGGGGGGGGGGGATCCGACGCGAGGATAGACCACAGAGAGAGCTTCCCGAGCGGTTAATAAAAAAACTCAACAGCGACGAATTACAGCAGGTGTGCTACACATTTGCTCACATCAGCGCAGGATCGTGCTTCCCAGTGGAGTCCGTCATTCCGCAATCGGGGCACACGATCTTCGTGCCGTCTGCGCCAATTTCGGCTTCCTCGTAGGCAGTTTTCCAATCGTCAAAAGTAGGTGTCGACCTGAGGTCGGTTGGCGAAACCTTGCACGCACAGTCAACCCCCTTGACAAACACATGCTTCTCGAGGGTGAAACACTGTTGCGTCAAGATGTCTTCGACGTTCTTCATCAGCATCAGGTCCCCGGCAGCATACACAAGGAGCATCTGTCGCGGGCCAAGAGGTCAGCGGATTAGGATCCGCCGACATGCAAAACAGAAACAACACTCAAAGTCATGTCAATCATGCGCGCGCACAGGAGGATACTTATCCCGACTACAACTCGTTAATCGTCCAATCGCGTCAGAGGTGGATTACGGCTCGCACCTGCAGCCCGGGGTCCAAGTAGTAGGGCATCCCAGCCGTGGACACACTCCTGAAGGTATCGACATACCCCCCACTGCGGTCTTGTGCTTCAGTGACCCCGGCCCCCGATTTACGCCCTCGGCCGTCCTTGGACCCACCCTTGCCCGTATGTACCCGGATCCTGTCAGACCGTGATCGTGCACCGGAGACGAGGTGGATGTAACAACCGGGTTGCGGGGGTGGGGTGGGGGGGATTCGAGTGTTCTCATGCAACGCATGGCCGTAGTCGTATGACCATGGAGCCTCGCATCCCTGTATAAAGTGTCGGAACGGATGCGTCGGGTTTTCGCCAAACGAGGAAGGCATTGCCATGGGTCACCGTTTTCGTCCACGGTCTGTTGGAGTTATAGATGTGGAATCTGGGGACGGGACCACCTACATCCTCCCCGGGTGGCGCTGGCTGTATTTTCGAGCCCCGGCCAATCAATGATCGGCCAGCGGGGCTGGGGTTTTCACATCGTGCCGGACGGTGTCGACCCGGGAGATCTCGGTTTTCATTCCCGGGCCGTTGGAGTTGTAAATGTATGGAGATATTTCCGATCCGGGGATAGGACCCTACCGTCCCCGGGTGGCGCTGGCTTATTTTCGAGCTCCAGCCAGTCAGCGATCGGCCGGTGGTGCTGGGGTTTCCACACCGTGCGGGGAGTTTTTGAGCGGAGGATAATTGTTTTTGTCGCCAGGTGGTTGGGATTGTAGAGACACGGAGGGATTTCCCAACCGGGGATGTGGTCCTACCGCCCCCAGGTGCGGCGGGATTGAGGTGTTTTCCCGAGAGAAAACTCCCGCCGCACGCGCCGCGGCCCCTCATTTGCCGAGGGCGGGCGGGCGGGGGGGGGGGGTGCTCGACCAATGGGCGTCGGGCTCGGAAAACGCTGGGTAGAGATCTGATCCTTTTTATATTGTTATGCTGGTGGGGGGGCGTATTCAAGACACGGGTCTGATATATTTTACTCGACACATTGAAATTCCTTGATGCTTTCCCTTCCCATTCCAAGGCACGAATCGGTAATTGACCTTCGGTGTAGACGCATTGATGAGCACACAAATTAAAATGTTTCCGATATCACTCACACCATCTCCAGCGCCTGGCGAATGACCTCCACCTTCTTCCCGTCGGTGTCCACGATATCCGATATAACGTCAATAATTTCCCAACCGATGTCGGTCACCAAAATGCCGGAGGTTGAGCGGATGCGGCATGCTGAGTAGCTCAAAAGACTCAATACTGCACATGCCGCCCGGATCCTACGAGGCAGCACGGTGCAAATACGATAATATAAGGAGAGGGACACAGTCATACTTTTTCAGAGAGAGGGGTCGATTAATTGGCAATGGATGAGTGACTTGGCCGTCTGGTTCGTTCGCGAGCTTTGACGTCTGTTGACGGCTGGCCAATCTCTTCATCAATCCGAGCTGTGGTGTGGAAACAAAGCGCGACTATGTTTGACTCCTACTCACAGACACAATATGTCTCTCGTCCACGAACGCTGCACGAACGCTGCATAACCCTAACCCTTGTTCACTGTTCAATTTAAACACTCGATATGGCAACACACAACACCCACCCATCTCAAGTCAGGGTTCGACCAGAACGATTTGAGCACGTGCCCAACCTCCTCCAAGCCTAGATATTTCTTGGCCTGTTTATCCTTCTGCGCGCGGACGTCCTCTCTTAGCCCTCGGCGCATGTCAGCTACCCTGCGCACGATCCTGTTCTCTTCCCACTTGAAGACAGCCGGACACATGCTCATCGCCCCAGCGACGTAAGCCCGCATGCCGTACACCTCAAGACACTGCCTCGAATTTATTGGCCGGAGGTTGGTGTGTACTCATTGTCAGGATAACCAATCACTGTCTGTATCTGAAGTTCAAGGCCTTGGGTACATACCTATGCCTATTAATTGCAGACTGAATAAAAGGGAGTATAGCTGTTGCAAGGGGGTCGAGCAACAGGACACTGACAATGGCGGTTGGCACAATGAAGTACGAAGTATAATATGGATGTCGCTATTAATGGGAACTTGCACAGCAGGAAATTTGATTTTGTCGTCGGCTTGTATGCATTGGTGGATGGTGTACAGCAGTGGTCAACAATGTGTTCTTGTTGTCTCTTGTGGTCACAGGCCAGACTCCAACAATTGGTGCTGTAGCCTACCTATACTGCATCAGTACAACAACAGTAGTGCCACAGGTACGGAACAGTTCCACAGGTATGTATTAAAACTCCCAAAAATCAGGCATCGGGAAAAATGACTAATACAAGCCCGAGGTACGCGTGTGAACTACAGTCGGGGACATCGAACCTGGATTTTTTTTTCTATAAATTTCACTTTTTACATTATTTATCTTTTCCAAAGATGAAGATACGATATTTTTTCGAAGGTTTTGGATGACGCAACAAAGAACATCCGGAGACGGGAATCACCGCATCTCCGCTTCAGGCCAGCTCCCGAAGACACAAGGAGCTCGCGCCCAAAATCGAAGCCGCAGGATCGTTCGGCCCACTGTGAGGGGGCGCAGCAGTTGCCTCATGCTGGTGTCCATACCGGTGCGGGTTGATTGTGAATTGTGGATGATATCCATCCACCAGGTGGTGTGATAATTGTGGAGTTTGACCCTGTTTATAGGCGTACACACGTAGGGGGGGTGTTATCTAACGTACCCCCGGTGATAAAGTGACGGTAATAAAACGAAGTAAAATATGTATCACCCGGTGTGCTTATGTGGGGGGGTGTATTATCTAAGGGGGGTGTGCTTTCTTCCGTGTTATACGGTATAGAAATAAACAAAAACTGAAAGTACATACAACTTGTACGAGTAGAATAACAGGTGGTACAGTGACTTGTCAACACAAGAGTCCGGGGTTCGAGACCCGTGTACGACTCCCAATTTCTTCTTTTTTTTGTTAGAGTACAACGTAGTAGACAAATAAAATCATGAGAATATGTTACGAGTAGATACAACGTAGTAGACAAATAAAATTCTGAGAATTTGATGAAAAATGCCGACGGAAAAGTGCAGACATAATCAACTGTTTAATCAAGTAAAAATCGGTCGATGCTATCTTGCGAGGGGTCCCTATCACGAAAGACTTGGTCAAAATTAGAAACTCGCATTCGCTCGTAATAAAAACCTGAAATATGTAGATCAGTGATCTGTCCGATGAGTGCTATGTGCCTTCTCAACAACCCGCGTGGTCGCAGGTAGGTCTCCCCCTGAATGTGTCTTGATGTCTGTTATCAGTCACGCCGATTGCTCAGCATGTTTCGTTGCACCACTACTGCTGTGCTGTACTGTGCTCGTCGTTTGACATATTTTTTGGTGAGTGAATACGAGTGACGAAGAGTTTGTTGCAGTCTTGGCGTGTAAGGCATTCAATGCTTGAACCCGATCTGCTGCAGGTATCCTCTAGGTATTAACCTAGGGTCTGTATCATAGATTTTAAACGAGTGTGCAAAAAATATATATGTGAAGTTTGTCAGAAAAAAATGTACAGTACGTAGTACTTATCATACGATCACATTATTTGTTGTCAGAAAAAAACATTTGCTACAGTAATTAATCATGTCTTTAATTGTCTTAAAAAAACACGTTTTACGTATGATATGATATTAAAAAAATTATATGTAAGAGAATCAACTTATTATGTTGTCACAAGACTTGTTATGTACAAGAAAACGGCATTTGTCCTATTTTATTTTACTTGTATTCGTTTTCAAACGGTTTTGTCCGAAAAATACATGTACGATGATCAAAAATGCTCCGTCAACTATACACGCAGTACTACTACTATGCATTTGACCGGTCTCAGGCCAAAACACCTGCGGAGGGGAAGGTAGCACGCCAAACCCCTACGCACAACGGCGCAGTCAAGGTGTACTCGGCATGAAAACAGTCAGGCGGTGTCAAACATAGCGATCAGGGAGGCATCCATCCTCTGCCATCTACCCTACAACCAATGCTCTATGCGATACATCCATGCACTCTTGACCCTAAGCTTCGCCTGTGATCATGCTCGGGGGTCTGTTATCTTGACCAACCACAACTATTTTATTATAGTGGCTGCGTGAACTGCCCTCAATAGACGGAAACATCATGACAACAGGGGGTGTGGCAGAATGGCCCTTACCACCGCCGCTCGTAATTTTCCTAAAAAAGGTTCTTAACTTTGACTTTTGGAAACACAAAAAAGAGGAAAAAACAGTTCAAAAGTCGTATTCGTGGGAGGTGCCCATGGGGCCTCTGACCTCTTGCCACCCAATGCCACCCACTGCACCCGGCAGCCTAGCCTCTACGAACGATCGCGCAAGTCAGCTAAAAGGCGTGGAACAACCACTACAGCAGCAGTACGCGCCGATGCACAACACCCCCTGTATGTAGACAGAGCTAAAAACAAGTATGAGGCAGCACCGGGGAAGTGACAATTTTCAGAATCAACGAAAGCAAGAACAAAAAACACTAATATGTACCAAATTATACCAGTACTCGGTCATACAGCGCGAGCTAATCCTTGACAAAATACCAAAAGTGCAGAGGAAACCCAAGCACCACCACCACCACCACCACCATCACTGCGACTCCAAGATCCACCCTCAAATACGATCCAGTGAGATACGTGTCCCATAAGCTTAATTCCGTTGTATCACATGCAGCTCCCGGCGACATGTACTATATGCATGTGTATCCAAGGGAGTTCCATAAAAAAAAAACGCACGGAGATTGCGGAGATCTTGCAATTTCTCGCAGCATCTACCTGAAAATTCTAACCTGAAAAGGGCAAAACCTTGAAATGGCAATTCTGCCACCGACCTCAGATCGTCAGATCGAGGAACAAAACTTGGCAGCGTCTAAAAAACGGGTGAACGCTCGCGGCTTTCGAGCAAGAGGTTTTCCAGGCCCCCTTTGTTCACCGCCACTGCATTTGATTATTTCCAGTACTATTGCAAGTTCTCCATAATAAGGACAAAAACAGGTAACACAACACGGGCTACAGTAGTACGGATGCTTGCCAAGGTGCCCCAGAAGCCCACACGCGGCCGTGCGGCTGTTCCTATCTACTGCATCGTAAAGAACGGTAGCGAGTGCCGCGAAACTAACATCGCTTCAGAATAAAATGCCTCAAAACCATCCCGAATATGCACGATGCGAAGCGAAGCAATAGACTATGCGAAACCAATACCAAGCACAACAGGCTTGACCTAAAGTTGAACCTGGACCTTTACAAATACTCGAGGTGTTTCCCACCGAACGATTTTGAAACTCCTGAGAGCTTCGCAGCTCGCGGGCTGCACCGTCTTCAAATTCGCCACTGCTCTTTCATCTCGAGGCAATTCACCCCTGAAACGCGAGTATATAACGTGATACCTGGTATACCATAACGTCACTAATTGCAGCCCCAGCAAAAAAGTAAGTAATTTTTCGAGGCTTGTGATTTTTTAAGTGCTCCACGCCTCTGACAGATCATCGGTTCCTATGTACTGTATGCACTTGATGATCTACAGTAGCTCTTTCAGGGAAGATCTGTGCCTGATCTGTATGATCTGTATGATCTAGCTCACGTTGCCGAGTGCGAGCCATATAATCTGCATCATCTAGGACTCATTTCCTGGGTTGTATCTGTCCTATACAGATCCTATACAGCGTATGGAAACGACTGGCTAGGATCTAGATTACCTGCTGTAGATCGCCTGTCCGACGTGTCTAGTGCTTCAAGGGTGTGCTTAGTACGGTGAACACTCTCTTTGTTTTGGGCATACTCGGGTGTGTACCCAGGTACTCAGAGAACACACACCCTACAAAGCACACCCTTATTACGCTAGCCCGCCTCTGTGGCGATCGAAGCTCACGCCGTGGATCATTCCAGCACAAGGATAGCCATTACATGAACTTGACAAACAAAAACAAAAACTATGTATGCGCTTCAGGATTCAAGACTACAAACGGCCGCACCGGGACTCCAAAAGCTTGGGACGAGCTAAACATTAGGCCAAAAGCATTGGCCAACCTCGCTCGTTCACCCATATATACCCATGTACCCTACACAACAGTAGACGCTAAAAGTACACCGCCAGAATCGTTCTTTCTCGTTCATCGATTCGAGATTCGAGAAATCTTCCCGGCGACCTCCGAAAAATGAAAACAAACCCGGCCCGAGCTTTGTAGAGACGCAACAGAACAGACACCGGTCTGGTGACAGCAGTTGGCAGCTCAACCTTTCACACACCTGACAGATCACCGATACACACGTAATGATCTAGATCATTCATCCACACCACGTCGAACACATCACCGATACACACGTAATGACCTAGATCGTGCACGACAGATGCCTTTTTCATATGTATGATCTGTGTGATCTGTACGATCTGTATGATCTAGCTCATGTTGCCGGGTGGGAGCCGAATGGTCTTTATGATCTAGCACATGTTCCTTGGACCTCGATATGTACTAAAAATATACTGCACAACGTATCATGACGGCTAGCCAGCATCCAGATGATCTCGATCGCGATCTATCTGTCTGAACTATCTGACGATCTATCTGACGATCTATCTGACCTATCTGTAGATGATCTGTCCGATGTGTGCAGCCTTCCCTCGGCACTGCCAGCCCCTAGACTCTGCCTGCATAGGGCTGTCACGGTTGCACCTTCATCTCGTCTAACACGCTCTCCTGGTCCGTCGGGGTTACTGCGACGCGAGTCCATGTCCGCCTTGTGATGCACCTCCCGCCGGTGGTAAGATTGCTCAGGTGCAACTCCTGCGAACGCAGCAGAGCGAGGCAAACAAAAAAAATGGTGCGTCACATGCATGATCGCCGTTTCGGAGTTGACCGTCACTAACCGAGGAGGGGAAGGAGGGTGTGCCGTTGCAGCTCGCGCTGCAGTTACCATGGCAACACCGTCGGATTCTACACCCCAGGTAAAAGTGGACACACGACATCACACGACATAGGCGTGGAAGGGTGGTGAGCTTAACCTTTACTTTGACGCGTCCGCCGGAGGATAAACAAAACGGGAGGGGAGGGGGACAACTCTGTAGCATGTTGGATGCCCGCAGCCTTGGCAAACGCCTTATCTTGTCTTCTACTCTCGTGCGAAGAGACCTTAACTTGCCTTACCTTACCTTACCTTACCTTACCTTAACTAGCTTCGCAGGTCACGTACACAGCATAAACAGATAAAAAAGCGTAGTACGTATGAGGTTCTAACGTCGCGCGAACCGGCTCCGGAAAATAAAATATACTGTTGCTCTCGCCGGGAATGCAATACGAGGTATAATACCGAGCACCCGTTCGGACTCTGATTTGAAGCCCAACTGGGGATCATATTTTCGGTCAGAGTGGTGTATAAGAAATGGCGGTTTGACCCCTTGACTGACGGCGCCTCAACTCTAAAACCAATACGTTAGCGCGAAAATAGGCCGTGGCAAGCCCAAAAAGACCAACAACCTTGCGGAGGCATCCTCCCAGAAGGTAATATGGCCATGTCTCAAACCCTCCCAGAAAACTACTGTACGTACCTATTTGTAACAACACCGTAACATTTAAATGGAATATACGACACGCGCGGCCAACGTATCACTAATATATAGCTTACAAAGCTGAGCATCAACCACTCAATCGGCCACACTCACAGCTGACGTATCAAGGATATTAGGAAAGAAATGGCACGCCACTTTTGTTTGTTGAGTCCCAAACAGGGGGGGGTATTCTAAAACCAAGCCAACACAATCTTTAAAAACAATTAAGACTTTTAAAATTCGTCCATAAATCTCGGAATTCTGAGTTATTTCTCATTCTGATCTTGGGAAGGAGTGCAGGTCGTTTCTCTTTGTTTTCATGTACTCCGGGCGTATTTGTAATAATTTTATTAAAAACAAGACATGTTTTTTTTTTATGTTTGGGCCGTCGCCAAGCTCTCTCTCACCTGCGCGTGTACGTGGCCTTTGTCCAGCAGTTGCCTCGTCTCCACCAAGTGCATCTGTCCCTGCGCCGTTGGCATCGATGTGGTGACTACCACCCCGTCTTGGCTCCCCTTGTTCCTGAGCGACACCGTGCAGACTTTCGCGCCGCTCCTTCCTTGGGTAACCTTCTCCTTGTTCAGCTCGAAACTGTCCAGAAACAGGAAGGCAGGGGGCAAGATAAGTACTATTAACAGTATTCCAATACGGTGTGGAAACGCGGCGCGATTGGCCCGATTGGCGCCGGAATTTGATTGGATGATTGGATGGACATGATAAGAAGGGTTAGGGTTAGGGTTAGCCCTAAGCTACTATCATTTTTGCGATACACCCGTGCCTGATATTGTCTTCACCGCCAAATTCCGACCTGACCCGCGATTTTGAACATTTCGATCAAACCAACAAAAATGTGCCACGTCAAATAAAAAGCTGCCACGCCAATTGTTTCAACGTTTGCTATATATGCCACCAGCACCTTCCAGCCATGTGCACAACAGCCAGCAAATGCCTCCTCCCGAAGAGATAGGTTTGGCACTTCCCAACGCCCTTCCCTCTAACCCATGCGGCTCGCGCGCTATTCCACGGGCGCAAAAAGAAGCCAGGACTGACATAAATAATACGCTATTGCAATACTCCTATTAATACTGCAGACTACTACTGTGCTGTACTACGAGTACGTACTGGTGTGTATCATAAACGCTACTGAAGTGCTTACATCTCAGTCAAATGGTTCATCTCAGTCTACTAAACTGCTGTGTGTTGTAACAGCTCCTGTAGTAAAGCTGCTCACATCTCAGTGAAATGGTTGATCTTGGTGCGCTTGTGCATGACGAACTTGGAGCCCTCGATGGCGACGACGTTCCGACTCTCGTGGTCTTGCTCCGCCTTCATCTACCGGCACACAAGAAAACGAAAACACGTTCAATGCAACCAGTGCCGGGGCGGAAGGGGAAGGAGGTTTAGCGAAGAGAGTATATACCGGGCTGCAGAAATCGAGTTGAGTGCCATACTGGTACTACTGCACTGCAATGTTGATGTGCTACGAAGTGTTAATGGTCTAGCAGGCACTGCTGTACCTTCTTGGCAGTGCCATAATGTCATAATGTACCGGTATGATTTTTCAACACTGCTGTACTTGGACGTATTGACGCCCCCCACGACTATGATACCTGGTTCATGGTAACATGGTAACGCCAAATAAAAGGCGTAGGAGTGTTTAAAGACAAGGCCACTCCTGAGGATACTGTTCGAAACGACAATTCTGCTTCACAGTACTACGTAAAAAAGTAGTAGTACGTAGTAGTGACCAGCAAACAAACAGGAGAAACTCTACAAAGGATAGACTATGACCGCATCACCACTTTTTCTGGCTTGTAAATGCCAGGCTGCGCAGTCGAGCCAAACTTTGGCTACGACTATACCAGGTATATCGTACCTCCGACTTGTTTTTGTCGGCGGAGCCAAACTCTGGCTACAACTTTGCCCCCCCAAAACAAAATGATCAGGGCAGCAGAGCCTTATCTCGAGTATGATAGAGGTATCGTTGGCACCTTTTGATCCCGACAGCAACATTGAAGAACACGCAAGATACTTTAAACTATACACATAAAACCCTCCGGGACAAAACTACTGTACGAGTAGCAAGCCCGAGCTATTATCGTACGCACAAGTGTTCCTGTGTCTCCTGACCGTCAAAACACTGCCATTACCGTATCACATACTATCACATACTATCACATACTATCACATACTATTAATAGTATATACTATCAGTGTACTATTATTTAATAGCACTATTAGTGAGATAGCACACCCCCTCCGACAAATGTGTTATTTTTAAGCCGATTTTCTCGACAACAGCGAGAGTGCAAACATAACATAACGCTAGCAATGCAGAGCAAAGCGCCTACTTCATACTTCGGGCTGGGCAACCATCTCGGCCAGATATTTTCAAAGACACCATTTTGGTTGTGTGTGCCCTTTATCACAGCTCTAAGCCATGTTTGAAAGAGAACTGTCTCGGAAAACCGTCCCAGGGGGTGAGTATCGTGCTGTGACTATTGTTTCCCCTGCACTGCGGATGAACCTCAACCTTGCGAAAGGCCACACCGTTTCGCAACGAACTAATAACCCGGTGGTCTCACGCCATGCCTCCTCGCGCAGGGTTGTTCAGAGCTCGCCTGGTCCACAACAGGGACATAAGGTGAGACCACCCGTCGGAAACGTGCACAAGAGAGGTCTCTGAAAGCTGCCGACCCCCCACCGATGGCACCGACAGCCAAATTAGACAAGTTACGTGCGCCAAAAAGCTCTTCATGTCCACACGAGATCTTGGATATTCGACCCGCTACAGCCCAGAATAGGTATGGATATTCTTGGCCGTCACGGGTTGAACAGCCAAGATTACGTGTCCACATTAACAGCGTTTTAGCGCACGTCACTTGGCTGTCGACGGGGGGTCGGCAGCTTTCAGAGGCCTCTCCCGTCCACGTTTCCGACGGGTGGTCTCACGTTATACTCCCGTTGTACGAGACCCTGCGAGCTCTGAACAACCCTGCGCGAGGAGACATCGCGTGAGAAGACCGGGTTGTCGAGTCGTTGCAGACGGCGTGACCTTTCGCAAGGTTAAGGTTCATCCGTAGTGCAGGGAAAATATTAGTTCCAGTAAGATACACACCCCCTGGGACGATTTTCCGAGACAGTTTTCTTTCAAACATGCGTTAGAGCTACCATAGCACACACAACGAAAATGGTGTCTTTCGAAATATCTCGTCGACATTGTTGCATATTTCGACGCATTGCTCGACGTTTGGCGAGAAAATTGCCTTAAGACACTAATTCGTCGGAGGGGGTGCGTTATCTCAATATCTTGATCACAGCAGACGGCAGCAGATGGGACAACCTCACCCCTCAGTATGACATGAGCCCTCAAATAATTTGGAGACAAAAACCAAGCCACCACCAGGTGGTGCAGCAACGAAAAAAAATCCGGAACCTCACTTATCTATTTTCGAGACCCCGACAGCGGGGGGTTACTAAAACCAAGTAAAATAAACTAAGGCAGAAATCGTTTTTCGTGAATTTCGTCCGGAACCCCCCCCCCCCCCACTGGTTGGTTTTTCATTTGGCATTTTGACCTTTTTAGGAGTGTGATGTAATGTCCTTTTGACTTTTTGTAGTGTACCCCTGGCACGACCGGCCTGTTTTTTTGTATATGCAAACGATAGTTATCGGTGCAAGGAAAACACACAGCTGGCACAAACGATAGTTATCGGTGCAAGGAAAACGCACAGCTGGCACAAACGATAGTTACCGGTGAAAGGAAAATGCACAGCTGGCAACAGCCGCGGCGAACAGGGTTGATGGAGGTACGCTAGTATCTAGCCAAAGGAAGCCTCGGAAGCTATTGTAGACTGCCACGTATGCGCTCATGACGAGAAACTATCAAACCCTGCCCACTGCTGTCATCAGAGACAAGCTTCAGGGGGGGGGAAGCGACGTTGGAATGAATCTCCTGTAGCCTCCATAAACAAATGTACCGGGTACAACGGGCACTACGCTTGGGAGCACCAACTGCTATGATGCGTCTTGCTGCGGCGTGCTCGTCGAAAGGAAACCTCAGTCCCCGAGGATCGAACAAAACCACAACACCCTCCCGCCCTTGAGGTAAATCCATCTCCCTTATTCGGGAGCATTGCTGTTGGCATTACTGTACTTCTTTTCACCTCGCAGAGGCAAGGGAAGGAAGAGGTCAATTGAAGGTAACAACAAATCGTAGAGAGGCAAACGGAGGCACAAGGAGTTGGCATATGGAGCCAAAGGGAGTGAAGGGTCGGAAGCCAGATAAGCCCACCAGGCAGGCACTGCACAGCAAACGTGGCCATGTATTCCGGCGTACAGGCCATCTCCGTGCATCCATCGCCGTATTCCAATGATGCATACCAGGTAAATATATTCGAAATCTCCGGATAAAATACGTAGCATCGTTTGCTCCGCTTCCCTGACTCTTGACTAATAACAACATGCCCCGAAATATAAGTATCGTTTGTACGTTTAGTACAGTAGTATTTAATCCATACGGTCCTTGTATATATAGACAGAGAGGTACACGGGTCCTACTGTACTGATTATGCGACGAGGGCGGCAGCCACTCTATACTACGCCCACGACAACGGATGCCTTACCTGCGCCTCGATTGCCAAGTCCGCAACCCGCATGCATCGCAGGTACCCTTCCATCGTCTCCGACCTGCCAGGGCGTTAACACGGTCAGGGTCAACAGCAAACATGTTACATTCAATAATCGCAATGGCCCACAAGCTATGATTTCGCCTGTGACGGCCACATATTTTTACATATTTATGATCTGATATTCTCCAGAAATTTTGGAGGCGTTGTTGTGACCATACACTGTTTAATAGACTACTGTATGGCCATGCGTTCATGTGAGAACACTAAACAATAAAAATCATAGCAACAACTTCTACCCCGCATCAATGCTTCGTATGTCCAAAGTGTGCATGTGTATCGTGCTCAGGTCCACCTGCCACAGTAGTTTTCGCCCAGCTCTAGCAATAGTAATATTAAACAGATACAGTAGTAGTAGTCAGTAGTCAAACAAATAATACCTACCAGGTACACGAGAGCTTCAAAGCTCCAGCGTATGCCATCAACGTAAAATAGTGATGCATATTATTAACTTACTGGTATGAACTTATGAACCCTCTTGCGAATTCAGAAGGGAAACTTGGCGGTAACAGCGACCAGCACTAAGTCATCGGTTGATGGTACTACTGTAATATGTACATACTTAATTGTGTCCAAGTTACAATGTAAGGAGGCGTACGGTATTTACGGGCGAAATATGATTCTACCCGCACTGTTGGGCCCTCATTATCATTGAAAACACCAAAGTTATCATTGTTCTGGTCGCTATACTAGTTTCACGTCCCAAAACCAGCAGAGTCAACATCAATAGTGCAGGCACCGACTCTGTTGTGATTATGTTATGTAGGCATGGTCCTTGACCCTTCGAGGCTTCCACCTACTTTTGGGGGCAAAGTACTTGGATTTACAGTAAGGACATTCTAAGGACATACGTGAAAGGGCTAACGCAATACGGAGTACTGCTGCAGTAATAGTACTACACTGCTGTTGTAGCCTGGCTAAAGTACTACGCATTCTGTCCCGGCCAAACCCTTAGCAAGAAGGCCCAGGCGGTCAAAAGTCAGTGCACATTGTCCCGACAGAGCCGCTGCAGCTGTATCTCGCGAACACCACAACGATAACGGAACGAACAAGCAAGTCCTCAAACGAAAACAAATAAAACCATGGCGGCCAGGTTGCACGTACGAATTCTACACCAGTACTGTATAATGTAGTGAAGCTAGGTATAGATGGACAGGGTATCCCTAGCCAGGTCAGCCTATGGAACGGGTACTCGTTGGTACTCACGTGTGTTGTTTGCGTAGAGATAGAAGAAGAGCAGGTATATTCCGTTTTGCGTGATGAACGACTGAGAAGGCAGGTGAGATGGCTAAAAGCCATCGGGAACCATCCCTGGTTCCCACCTAAGATACCGCCTTCCAAGTACTACCAATACGATTATTATACCTGATACCAGGTATTTACCAAACGTTTCCACATCATGCCAGCAGTACCATAACAATAATGGGAAATCCTCGATCTCACAACTGATGCTATTATACTAATACTAATACTAATACTAATAGTAATATGTACCAGTGCTTTTCATGCATGCTGTAGATGCGTACGAGTACAGCAAACGAGTAACCTGTAAGCGCATGTTCTGACCGACCTGGAAGTGTCCAGCACCCAAGCGCCCACGATCGTGTTGTATTCGGGCAACAGTCCTGGCTCTTCTCCGCCCCCGCCGTGCACAAAGTAGTTCATGGCAATCGTGAGATACGCCTCAAGATCAGGGCAATCGTCTCTCGCTCCTGTAGGAAGGAGAGGAAGGAGAAGGACGTAAGGACAACATGAAGGGGGATTTGAGGGCAGCACCTAGGACGGCGCGCTGTCGTAAAAGTCCCAACGTTTTGTTCAAGTTTCAATACCATCAGAGGGGGCATATCTGCTGCTATTATTAGTTATTAGAGCTGTTGAGTTGGATTACTAAAAGTCGCCAGGTGTTTAGGTATTAGTTGGCTCGGCATTATAGTTGCAGCGGGGCTACGTAACTATCCGAGTATTTGGGGTTCCTTTTTAATGGAAGTCTTCTTTGCTACGGGGTTCGAATTTCCCCGTGAGACCACTCGCTGAGATAGGGAGAGAGAGCTGAGAGCTGAGACGTCTACGTACTGCAACTTATGGTACATCAAAACCCGTCGCCATGGACGGTGCCGATGGCAGTGCTGAAGGCCGTTGACGTTCACGTTGACCTATTTGTTGTGTGCAATATTGTACATGTAAAAAAGCGCCAGCCGACTGCAACTACTCTTATGTACCAGCCAGATACGTATTTACATTGTGTATCATGCAAAGATGTAGCCGGGGAAGTCCAGCCAAATCACAGCCAATACACAGCAGTACGAGTAGCTTCTTTGGCCAACGAGCGCTGGTATATATGATTTTAATTACTTCTTCCCCCACAAATAGCCACACACTTCCTGAATTCTACAGCCTCAGATTGTGTCCCCCTCATACGGGATGTACATCCTACATGAGGACATATAAAATCCGTAAGTACGCGCGATCGAAGTATTACACTCAGCTAGCAAAGATGAGCTTCGACGAAACCCTCGAGCTCACAGCTGTTGTTTTTTTAATTTTTTAATATGTATGTGCTTTTTGTGAGGGCTTCCTCCTGTACCGGCATATAGCGTAAAGAAAACGGTGTACCGTTTTCTGTATATCATCCTTCAGGTAAGACGAGCCAACGTTCGGTTTGCTCAAGCTTCAAAGCTCAAAAATCTCAAAACGAACATGCAACACTGGAAAATATTCCAAAATGCGAGAAAATGGAAAAACACGAAAACATACTCTTCGATGACTGAAAAAACAAAAACTATCAATTGCAATGCGTCTGTGTATTTCTCTTAAGGTAGAGGTGCCTGACGCATGCTATCTTAACCCTTTTAGGACTGCAGTCCCGTTTTGGGGACAAACCACTCAAATTCTAAGTAATTTGTCCCCAAAACGGGACTCCAGTCCTAAAAGGGTTAAGGTAGAGGTACTGCTGTAGGTGCACCGGTTTGTTTCTGAGGCCGTTTCCTATGCGGTTCGATTTCGAGCTTCAGATTTGTATTTTTCGATCTCAAAAACGAAAGCACCGTCCTATGCAGTCCGATTATGCAAAATCTGACCGGAAATTTTTCGATTCGAGAATCCGATGACCCAAGTCGTCGGATTTTGGCCCAAAATCCGACGACTTGGGTCATCAGATTTTCAAATCGAAAAATGGCATGGTCTCTAAATTCAAGATGTTATCCACGCAGCAAGCAAGCAGCAGCAGCAGCACGATCGATGAGTTGGATGGTGACACAGCGACGTTGCTTCGTGCCCGACGCGCAACCGACGATCGGTGGGCCTCTCCGTCGCCAAACTGCAGTCGGCTGGCGCGGGCTCGGGCCTAGAGACGAAGGGAAGCGCACTCGGCGCGCGCCTCGCCGCACTCGTAGATTTTACAGCAGCAGCAGCAGTACAGTACACAGAGTCAACGCTCTGATGCTTCGTTGTGTCAAAATACAAAATACCAAGACAGGTCGGCTCGAGCGCACTCGGCGCGTCGCCGCCAGGCCAGAGGCAGCCAGCGTGGCTTCTAACGCTTGGGTTCTACGCCCAGTACAGTGCACTCGGCGCGTCTCTTCGCGGCGCCAAATCACAACAACAACAACAGCAACAGCAGTTGGTCTTGCCGTTTGCTCAAATATCTGCACGTATGATACAACAAATTCGTGTTTTCTCGCATAAGAAGACTGTTTCGATTTTCGAACTAGGTCGCTGAAAAATCGATCAGACCATAATCTGAAGCTCAAAAATCGAACCGCATAGGAAACGGCCTATATACCAATGGTATACGTACGAGTATCCTGTTTACTGTTTATTATACAACGAAAAATATGGCAGCACACAAGAATGAAAAAACGACGAAATTGGATTAAGGAGCCTCCCGTCATTCAGAAATCGTTTCAGCAAAAGTGCTATTAGTATGCACCTCTATCGTATATAGCACGCGTGAGGTACGACCTATTCCTTGCCGTGTGCAGGAACCAAGGCTGGCGCGTGAGCCGACCTTGGCTCGAGGGTGTGCAACGACTTCTTATATTCTGGCTGCCCCCACCGCTGCCATCGCTTTCTCATGTATTTTGAAAATATTCTCTTGTTTTTTGTTGAAGAGAGAGTTCGCATTTTGAAAAAAGTTTAAAAACTGAGAAAAATGATTCGAGAGGAGAGAGGAGAGCGAGCGCCGCCAACGTGGATCGCCGATTTTCTTCACAAGCATACTGGTCTACTGCTTGAGTACAAGCGCGCGGGTGCTTCGGTACTCTGGGTGTACTTCCGGCTTTGCTGCACGACCACCGTGAGTACCTTGCTCTATGTCATTTCTCACAAAAAAAAACATGAATGGTATATGAAACACCACAGGTACCACCTTTGTCGTACCTCGTTCCACGTGCGAAGGCCTAACACAGGGTGATGATTCGATGATTCAAGTTACCGAAGAAGTATCCAGCCTGCACCCTGAACAGTACCGTCCAGCACCTAGAGCTTTGGAGGAGTTTTCTCCGGCTGCAGGAAAAAGTGGGGCAGGATTAGGTTACCCTCAAGTGAAAGAGATGAGTCGTTCGCCAACTGGATGACTTCTTGCTCTCTGTCTCGTGCTCTTGAGTTGAGTAGAAAGTAGAAGCTACGAACTGTGGAGTTCCAGTGATAAGTAGGCTTGCACCCCCGGGATCACGCTATGCTGTTTAGGTGCCAGACGCAGGTCCCCGTTGCCCTCAGCTCTCTCCACGCACACACAGCAACGCTGGTTTACGTTCGTAACAATATTCTGGGCGTCGTTGTCTTGTCCTAGGGCACATCGCGCGTTGGAATACACGGGGTGCGTCAAGGCTTTACTTAGGTCAAGTGAAAAACCCAAGCTTGTTTTCGTAGTCAATATACGCAGTCGTCGTGAGAGGTGAGAGAAGAGCTGTGGTAGCTCGTACTGGTATCATCATGGCTGTTGTTGAGGCCGCGACTCTGAAGGACTACGATGCAGCCGTCGGAAGCAAGACCTGCGTGTTTTTCTGGGCTGCGTGGCACGAGCCAAGCAAGCCGGGAGGTCAGATGGACGAGGTGAGCCGATACGTCGTATGCAGAGCTAAAGTGCTTGTTCTAGAAATAGATGTGATGGACAAGGGATGGACTATCCATGTCCTAATAGATGTGATGTATCGTATGTACTACTACTGCTGCTGCTGCTGTAAACGGGGGAGGGGCACGTTCTTGTTCTCAGTCTTTGCGAGGCACTCGAACACTCCCACGCAACCTACCACTCACCACTCACTGATAATCGAGGCAGACCGGTTCAAGTAATAAGTTTTGCGAGTTTACGAGATGTTAGATGAAGCCTACTTTATGTTTTTGACACTCTATTTCCAACTTCTGGCTCGGCTGCGGCAACCAACGTCTACGTACGTCTTCCCCTTGAGCGTTGAGTAGGTTGAGCCTCTCTCCTTCTCTTGAACCCTCTGCGAACGACTACGTAAGCGTCTGGAGTCGCTCAACGTCGGCACGAGCAGTCGTCTTGCCTAGGCTAATTTTTCGCGTCAAATCGGTTGTGCATGCCTCCTAAACAGCAGTACTCGCACAGCAGTGCGTGCATCTTCTTCCTCGTGTTGCCACTGGAGGGGTCCGCGTTACCTCCTTTGGTTGGTACACACTGTTGTTGTGCTACGGTAGAGGGTTGAGTGGATAGATCAGTAAAGAGATGAGCGCATGTCGACACTACGAGTATGATATCTGTGATACGAGTATCATACTGGCGCACTGCCACAGGCCACACGAGTATTTTCCCGCCAGTAGTCTAGAGTCTACTGTAGACCACAGTCAGTAGTCTACTGGTCTTCGTTTGTTCGGTTGGACGGCTAGACTCTTCAGCACTGACAGTTACGTGTCGATTGTCGATTGTCGATCGGGCTACTATACTGCTGGGCTACTGCTGCACGAAGTATTACTGCTGTATTACGTTTGTACGTATTGCTGTATTGGCCTATTCTGGGTTACGGCAGTGTTTGACTCTTGACTTTTAAAAGCTTGTACGTGGTGACTCAGGAGGTGACTCTCTCTCTCTGTCTCCACAACCTATGATATGATACGAGTACCATGTTGAGACGCCAATAAGAATGCAATCATAATCGTACGCGATCTAAAGCATTCGCCCACAGACTGCCCTGTAGTTTAAGCTAACCTGCCTGAGTCTTCGAACACTCTAGAACGTTTGTACCATTCGTACCACGCAGCCTCATGCATGATGCAGTTGGAGATCTCAAGGCAAGACACAGATACTGGACCAGGGCCTTGTCTTCGAGAGCTGTAACAAGAAAGCGCAGACGCTGACGAGCGCAAGGAGGTTTGACGAGCCTTCGACTCGCCAAAAGATGGGAGAAGTGTCTCGTACTGCCTGCGAACAAGTTTCTGAGGTCCTGAACCTAGTTGGCAGGCAATACGAGACACTTCTCTTGTATTTCGGCGAATGGAAGGGCTCGTCGTTTCCCCTTGTCCCTCGTCAGCGTCTGCGCTTGGCTTGTTTCAGCTCTTCGGGAACAAGGCCCTGTTCCAATACACGTGCTCTTAGACAAGCAGTAGACGTCCAACTCCAACTTCATCACCCAGGGGGCTGCGTGGTGCCAACGTGGTATCAACACTCTACGCGTAGAGTGTTCGAAGCCTCATGGGCGATGGATTTAGAGATCTAAGGGCACAGATATTGGAACAGGGCCTTGCTCTCCAAGAGCTGAAACAGGCCAAGCGCAGACGCTGACGAGCGCAAGGGGGTTTGACGATCCCTTCGACTTGCCAAAAGACGCGTCCCCCCTCGTAATGAATACTGCTGCAGACAGCTCATGTGAGGCTTCGAACATGCAGCGCTAGTCCGCCCACTCGTGCAGCAGCACCAGTAGAATTTTCGAAGTCACCAGGTACCACATGTATTTTAGGCTGTGCCTTTCCTGGATACCTGGTGAGAGGGAGTCTGTACTCACACTACTGCCGTTGTACGAAAACTTGGCGATATTTTACGCGCTTGAATGATCTGGGACGCCTTGCTGCCGATGCCATTGCTGCCGCCGATACCGTTGCTCAGGTTTTTTCTGAGCTGGCTGGTCTCCACCAAGGCGCGATGACTTTCATCAAGGTAAGCATGGGTAGCGAGCGAGCTATGTATGTGGCGCATGAGGGTTTGCGTCGATTGCTCCCCGTCCGCCTCGTCTCCTGACCCCCATTTCTCGCTTGAATTGGCTTTTGGCTAGCTATCTTGTGCTTGGATGGGACGTTGGTGTGTAGTCTAGCTACTTTGTAGCGTGTTCCTTCCCCTCCTTTGCCGGACTTGGCGCGTTTTTCGAAGGGATTGCCTTTTCCCGTGTGCAGACTATTGATCCCAACGAGCAACACCCTATGTGGTGTACTGGCTGTAGTATCAGCATGAAAACATGAAATCACACCAACACGGGCGCCTTGCCATACATACGATACTCGATACTACTGTAGCACAAGCCGCAACGCCCCGCCACGTGCTTGTATTGATTGGTATGCCTGCCTACTGCACCCCTCGCCAACACGCCTTCCGTAGAGCAAGCACCGCGCTGCTTTTTTTCTCCCGTGCCGCGTGTTGCAAGCTGAATGTGCCGCCGCTCGGGCCGCTCGCTATGGAAGACGCGAAACGCATCGTACCGTACTGCACGAAGGTGCTGACTGCCTTAAAGAGGGCGTTGAAGAAACGACTATACTTGTAGTATACGTACTGTGTATCCAGCCGAAAACGTGCTACCTGGTAGTAACTGAACCAATAGCACCGCCACCGACGTATTATGGGTGAAGGGTGAGGCTGCAGCGAACAGCTCTTGGTAGATAGGTAGTTCCTCGTCTCTCCGTACAGCAATGCATTATGCTGCACATCACAGCCGTCCCCTTGCGGCCAAACGTAGTGCCCCTGTAACCCTGAATTGAAGCAAGCCCTATTGTTGATTATAGTTGTACTATTATATTAATAGTATGTTCGATGTATGATGTGGCGAGCATATCCTATTGCGGGGGAGCATAGTAAATATAATATAATATCATATAATATCATATAATATCATATAATAGGACTAAATAGGGGACCTAAGGCACACACACAAGAACCTACCAGGTATATATTTACCTGTTTTTTCTAACAACATTTGGTCCTATTTACTAGTGTTTACTATGCCCCCACCGTGATGGTGGGCTTTGGTGAGCGGCAGGTGCATTCTATTGTGAGGAATGGTGAGCTCTACTTTGTCACTTGTGTGTCACTTGTGAGATTTTAGTGGTGGTGATCGGAAGATGTCCTGTGCTCCCATGTTGCGGTTCCATGTGTGGTGCAAACAGGTGGAGGCTGAAGCCAACCCGGAAGTGAGCGAGAAGCTGGACATCGCCACAGTGCCCACCTTCGTCCTCCTCAAGGTACTGCATCTGTGTCGCCTATCAGTGCACTACTTGTTACTTTGGACCATGTACATACGGCCGAGTTACTACTGACTGTACTCCAAGTTGCCATTAATAGCTGCTCGTACAGCTGCCGTGAAATGTCAAGATGGGAAGGTTCTTCTCTCCCACGCGGGTATGGAGGCGTCTATGCGACCTACCCTTTTGGTGCTCCAAGCATGCCAGTAGATGGGCGGCGCGTGCTGTGTTGGGCAGCATGTGTTGGTTGGGCAGTATGTGTCGTGTGCGTGGTAGGTGATGTTGCATGCATTGCTACAGACTGTAGTACTGTAGTTTAGTGTAGTGTAGTGCCGCCCATCCCTAGTGACGCTCCATCCATCAGCAGGCATCTGGCATTACTGTGTATAGTTTATAATATGTTTCGTTGGGAGGCAAAGCAAGTCACACGACGAACGACCATCGGAGAGCCTTCATCATCGCGTTATATCAATACCGCATTGCTTGGCATCAAACCACGTTCACATGAAACCACGCTCACATAAAAAACATCCGCATCAAATTACATTCACATAAAATCACATGGGCATCAAAGCACATAACATCCAATCACATCCGCATAAAGCCACACCTCTTCAATTGAAATGACCTTGAAGCACAACCAACGAGCCGCCTCTATGCGCTAGCAAGCCCAAGCGCCCCTAACGAGATTGTCCGGCCCCACGAAAACATGACCGACACTGTCTGGACTACATATATACGACTTACTGTAGCTGGCAATGTTTTTTTGTTGAACGAACCTGCCGGATTCGCCTGGTGACTGCACAGGGAGGAGTGGTTTTCGGCAAAGTAGAAGGAGCGGACCCTCCCGTGTTGGCGAAACGCGTGCAGGAGCTCGCGAACGAGCGTCTTGCCGATAAGGAGGCGGTGGGAGACGGGGCCGGCGGGTTGGAGCCGGAACTGCGAGCCAAGCTGAAACGGCTGATCAGGTGTGGTGGTGTGGTGACCAGGCGCTGACGTCAAGGCGCCCCGTTTGTGGTATTGCACACCTCGTACAGATAATCTACAGATAATGCAGATCATCCACAGAGAGATCAGATAGATAATCAGATAGATCGTATAATTCCTCGCCTGCCGTTGTGAGAGGATAGTGCAGACCCAACCCCGGAAAACATACGCTAGGTCATGCGGATTGTGCGGGTCCCACCCAATGCAGATAAACAACATGAGCCACAGTGTAGTAGATGATACATGATCGGGAATAGATCTGTAGATGCCTTGAAAGTGAAAGATCTACTGTAGATCATGAAGTGGGAATGATCTGTAGATGATCTGTAGATGATCTGCAGATGATCTGTCCGTCCGGAGTGTGAAATAATTTCGAACCGATGACGCTGTAGTGGTTTCGCGCGTGCCTAAAGGGCGAAGGATGGCTGGCAGTGTGGCGTATGAACCTGCTTGCTCCGACTTGCGGCGGTTGGGTGCTTCCAATAAATCAAAATCTATCACATAAGCGGGTATCAAGGATGTGCTAAATGTTGAGCGGGAAGTATAATATGAATACAAAATTGTTGTCAATCGTACTACTGTTCCGAGTGCCGTGCGGCATTAAGCGAGCGTCTTTCACGCGGAGAGAAGAGAGATACCGTACCGGTAGGCATGCGAGAGCATTTCGGGTGTTTCATTTTTTCCTGCTGAGCGAACCAGCAAAACGCATCGGCTCCTCCTTGACATCCTCCGTGCCCTGCCGTCCCGCGCCTGGCTCCGCCAGTGAGTCATGCCACAGTAGGTTTCACAGCAGGTGTCACAGTAGGTGTCACAGTAGGTGCCACAGTAGGTGTCACAGTAGGTGTCACAGTAGGTGCCACAGTAGGTGTCACATTAGGTGTCACAGTAGGTGCCACAGTAGGCGTCACAGTGTGACTGACGGGGGTCCCTCAGCCAAGACACTGCCAAACATGTATGCACTGCCATTTGTTAGTTACAGTGGTATGCGGTCCTTGTTAGGATTGTAGTTGCACTCCTAGCCGATGCAGTACCTGGTACACAATTGGTACACTATTGGTTGCACTCCTAGCCGAGGGTATTGTACCTGGTATTGTTCGAATACAACCATAGTGGCGACAGTAGTGAATGCAATAGCGTATTTACCATGTCATGACTGCAATCGCCCCAATATGTCAAACCGACGTTCCCCCTTCCGAACCGAAATGTTGAAATGTTGACCTGTTTCTTGTTTCGCTCAACAGCGCATCGCCGGTGATGCTCTTCATGAAGGGCGGCGCACAAGAGCCGAAGTGCAAGTTCAGCCGAAGGATGGTGGAGATGCTGAGGTAAGGTGGCGTTCGTTGCTCGGGGCCTTTGGCGTCCCTTTCCCTCCATATGCATACTAGGGAAGGCGCGGCTACAGCACAGAAGTAGTGTACGATAACCAACCGCAACTCGCAGTAATTTACGTCATCCCGTAGCACACACCGCCACCCTGCACTACAGTACACTACTACAGTAGTAATAGTAGCTGCTCTTCCCACAATACCCGGCCAAGTTTTCGGTAATCCATCGCAACTCGCAACGCCTTACACCGTCGCGAACCGCACACCGCAACTGCTGTCCACTGCTGTCCACCGCTGGGTACCGTGCGTGTGGCGTCTGTTGATATTCGTTGACGTCTGTTGATAGGGGCGCTGGGGTGGACTTCGGGTCTTTCGACATCCTCTCTGATGAGCAAGTACGGGCAGGCCTCAAGATCTACTCGAACTGGCCCACTTTCCCCCAGGTAACGACCAACATTTATAGCGCGTGTTTTTTTTTTTTCGGTAACCGGCTCGCTTCGGAAGCATATGTAAGAGAGCGCAAATAGCTGGATGTTCGTGGTGTTTTGGGTGTGTGTTTGTCGACATTATTTGTGACTGTGGGATGAATTCCGAATGTCGCCTGCCAAGGCTGAGGAGGAAACTAATGTTCAGTCCGTACAACGTTAAAGTTGTGTAGTTGGCTGCGCATGTAGTATAAGAGGTGCGTTGAAATAGTATGCCGGAGAAGCTTGAAAATGTTACATAGTTATGTTGAACAGAACCACTCTCGCCGCCAAACATACATTGTGGGAAGGGGCATGTTTGGGTCGTCCTCGTGCCTTCTGGAGTTTGTCGTGGTTGTCGTTTTTATGGAGGCGTTGCTCAGCGCTAGCCCGTTTCCCAGCGGGAACGACCACACTACAATAGTGTCCAGCCCATAGGCCGTTGCGTCCAACCTTGCGCGACGGTGCCACGAAGCTATCCATGGCCACACCCCACGAAGCTGCGTGCCGTCATTTAATACACCGTGAAAACGTCGAAGAATGTTTTTGTTTTGCCCGCGATTCGTCGGTTCCACCACCACTGTTGTCTCCAGCAAATTGGCATGATGCGTGTATTACTATTGTTTGCTCCCCTCCGGCAGTGTATCGTTCCAAGGTATATACTTCGTGTGCAGACTGCTTTGTTTGATGTTTCAGTGCTATACAAGATAAACCGAATACCCTCACATACAGCAGTGTATCTTACACCAGTCTTAACCCAACACGTTTCCACTACTGTTATCGTTACTTGGTTGTGACTTGTGGCCGCACGACTATTGCTATCGGTACAGCTGTACGTTAAGGGGGTGCTTGTGGGGGGGGTGGACGACGCAGCAAAGCTAGCGGAGGGAGGAGACTTGAAGGCGCAGCTGGCGGTGGCAGCGGGGGTGGACGTGAGCAAGGCAGCGGCGGCCGCAGCAGACGGGACTAAGTCTG
This sequence comes from Saccharina japonica, assembly GCA_008828725.1. NCBI lineage: Eukaryota > Phaeophyceae > Laminariales > Laminariaceae > Saccharina > Saccharina japonica. The sequence goes on from MEHQ01004335.1 coordinate 1,213,758, forward strand.
TGCAGGACCGGTGCAAGAAGCTCTTGGCAAGGTGACTGTTAACTACCAACCCCTTTGGGCAGTATTAGACACGTTTAGGCCTGCTTTAGACATGCTTTATTGGGTAGTATTAGTAGTAGGCAGTATTAGGCCTGTACTTCGGTTCTGGATAAAACGCACTCGGAGTTATAGACTAGATACTTGGTATGAATACGATAGCGAGAGCTGTTGTGTGAGGCGCTTCGGTGCCGTGTGTTCCTTGGTTGGTATAATTCCTTGGTTGGTGTAATTCCTTGGTTGGTATAATTCCTTGGTTGGAAAATGGCATATTGTTGGCGTGTTAGGCACCGGTGCTAGGGCAAGGAGGGAAAGGGGAACGCTGTGTCGTGGATTCCGCTGAATCCGTGCTCGCTATTATTTGCCTGCACCAGGTAGTTGGGCTAGGGATATACGTATAGGGTAGGGGTTATTTTTTCACCGCTGTCTCTCTGTGTGTCGTTTCTGTAGGTCGAGCCACGCGTCCGATAATACGGCGTGGTCCCCGTGATCGATGTATATAGCGAGCCAGCTAAGAAGCGTCGTATTTTGCTTGAATTGCCGCGCCCTGCGCCATACCGTTTGTCGGCAGCGTTTGCTCTGCGCTAAACCGTGTGTCGGTAGGAGTAGGCTTTGTAGTGTTTAGTGTTTACGAGTGCGCTCATATCACCGACACACAAGCACAGCGGAACACTGTCAGGACTAGCTTGAGTCACCCCCCCCCCTATGCACCGAAAAACGCTCAAAAGCAGATAATTTAGCGCGAACACACACGTGCCCGTACACACGCCCACTGACCGCGGTATGACATGCGCTGCCTGCCACGCTGCACGTCACGTCACGCTGCAGCGCTGAGACGATGGTGTTCATGAAGGGCTCCCCGGACGCTCCGCGGTGCGGGTTCAGCCGAACGCTCGTTGGCCTGCTGAGGGACGAGGCAATTGAGTTTTCCTCGTTCGATATTTTGGAAGACCAGGACGTCCGACAAGCGCTGAAGGAGCTTTCCAACTGGCCCACCTACCCGCAGGTAAAACATGCTCAGAGGTTTGCTAATAGCAACGTAACTCGAAACGACCTGGTCCAATCCAATCCGATTGAGCGTGAAAACGTTTTTAGTTACACAACTTTTTTAGCCACATCAAGAGGGTTGTCCTCGCCTTGTGCCTTTTGCCTTTCTGTGCCTTATCGGCTTTCAGTTACCTCAACGGCGTGGCAGACACAGGAAAAAACGCCGGCTTGTCCTGCATACCTGGCACTTGAAACCAATAGTAGCGTACTGCACTGTACATGTCCCTGAATTGGTCTTTAATTTGAAGTGTTTTGTCCCCACAACGGGAGTGCAGTCGTATGGTATGAATAGTATGGTATTAATAGTATGGTATGAATAAGCCGCATGCCTTAACGGGGTTAAGGAGTCAGGAGTTGCTACCCGTAGCTAGCATGCTTTCCGTTTTGTTCTTTGAACTATTTTACTTCGGCAGACGGCTCGGTGACTGCATACCAATACATCTTGTTACATCATATTGGTTTTCTACCCACTGGACTACGGTACTGGTCATATCAATCTATAGATAGTGCTAGCCTCTATAGATAGTGCTAGTATGCGCCAACCAATAATACCGGCACTATAGCGGCAACCAGCACTACCGTGCTCCGCATAATGCCACACTGGTTAATCCCATATGTGCCAAGCGATTCCACTGGCACTATGCAGGGCACACGGGCACTATAGGGGGGCCATTACTGTTGTATGCATAAGTCACTGGGTAGTGATTATATTGAAAAATTAAAAAAAAACACACACACACATAAGCTGTATATATAATCAACACGTTATTCCAGGTATAATACATGTATCCGACCCCGAGCTGGCACCTTTTACCCTGACACCTTTTTTTCTTCTACAATTAGTCGTTTTCTAGTATTTCGGGGGGCCAAATTCAGTAATACACAGTAATACACAGTAATACATATTAATAGATAGTAATATATATTATAGTAAGTCATACATAGTCATACATAAGTCATACATAGCAATAGTAGTATACTAATAGTACTCAGAACCCAAGATGGACGGGAAAGGCATCTACGTACGTACAGTACCCCTCTATGTTTAGACACCAGTAGGTTATGATTAGTATGGTATGTGTACTTATTATGTATATGTCTCCCCGTAATGTTTATAGTTATTATGTGCGTTGTCTTGTTTTTTGTTGTTGTTACAGTTGTACGTGAAGGGGGAGCTGGTGGGGGGGCTGGACATCTTGAAGGAAATGAAAGATGACGGACCGCTCGCTCCGCAGCTGGGAATCGCGGCAAAGGTGGGCTTGGTGTTTTGTGTTTCGTGTGCTTCCGGCGGCTCAGACACCGTCGCAGACCGTCCCATTTGATTCGCAGTGCTTTGCTTTGCTTTGCTTTGCTGTGTTGTACTGCTGTTGTGTTGTGTTTTGTTGAACAAGTGCACACCTCGGACACATGATCTAGATATTTCAAGGCAGATGATCTGTATGATCTGTATGATCTGTATGATCTAGCTCATGTTGCAGGGTGGGAGCCGTATAATCTGCATCAAATCTAGCACATTTTTCCGGGGTTGGAGCTGTACTAAACAGATCCTGCACAACATACTAGTGTAGTATCATAATGGTAGGATATTAACGACAGTATCAACAAATGGGTCTACCGTGTGATAGCTCGTATTGGTAGTATGTTGGAAGCGTGAAATGTTGTGTTAGGCGAGGACGTGATGCAGTACAGGGCTACGGCTTCGGTAGGGTTAACCGTGCTCCGTGCTCCGTGCTAGTTTTTGTTGTTGTTGTTGTTTTGGACTGAAGGCGTTGCGTAAGGGTTGATGGCTTGCTGGCTTGCTGGCTTGCTTTGCTTTTCGGTCGATGAGAGGGAGGCGGCCGAGGGCATCGGGCGTTGGCGCGGAGAGTAGGTTGGACGATAGGATAGGAAGGGTATCTTGATCGACACAAGTCTATATCGTTGGTGTTTTGGTTTTGCATGCGAACAGGACCATTGGCTGAGGATAGCAGGATGTCGGTGCAGCTGAGCTATTTTTTAGTGAACAAATGAACAAAATACGGGGTCCATTCAACGCGACACGTACGTACGTACGTATCTCCATGTGTGAGAGCTATGAAACAAAGCAAAACGTTACGTGTTTTTTTTTCGAGGCATATACTGACACGCCATACGCCGAACCAGTGCGTACCGTACAAGAGATCAACATGAAAAATGTTCGCCAGCGCTTACCGGCCTATTGCTTGCACGCCCCCACTTCCCCCGCCGCTCCCCCCGTTAGGAGAGCCTTGATTCACGTCTCAAGGGCCTCATCTCGTCCAGCAGCATCGTGCTCTTCATGAAGGGCACACGAGATGCCCCGCAGTGCGGCTTCAGTCGAACGGCGATTGGGCTTCTGCAGGATGAGGGGGTAGACTTTACCACCTTCGATATTCTGGAAGATCAGGAGGTCCGACAGGGGCTCAAGAAGTTTTCCAACTGGCCTACCTATCCCCAGGTGACTGCTGTGACTTACTTCACCCCGATTAAGAATGTGCTCGTTACGCTGCTATCAATACGTGGTGTGTGTTTGAGGTTTGGATGCGGTGCGGTGCGGTGCGGTGAACGACCTAGAATTTTGTTTTGTGGGCTGTCGATCTACTCAGGCCCCCCTTTTTTTGTGTGGTTGTTTTTTTGTTTGCACATCCGGTGTGTCCTCGTACCGGTATGTAATACCTGGTACCTGGTACTGTAGTATACATTGTGTGCGGGATAAGACAGCTAAAAACCACGAACCAGTACTGTACGAGTAGTTGGTAGCGTTGTAGGACGAAGTCATGAGGGACTAGTTTTCACTTTTCACTGTTTCGTGGGTGTGGAGAGAATACACAGCAAGCCGGATGTTCGCGAAAAAACAGCAGGTAGTTTAGTTGCCCGTAGTAGCCTCTGTAGTTTCCAGAAATGGATGTGTATTCGCGGGTCCTTGGGAATGCATGGCGATGCTATTTTTTTTACAACCGGCTCCGTTTGAGATGGGGTCTTGTGCCGTCTGCATCGAGGGCAGTAGAGCCAGTAGACTATCAACAGACTATTAATTGACTTATTAATAGACTCTTCAAGACTAGTGCCGTAGCGGCGAAGTAGAAGAGTAGAGCAGTAGCAGCCAAGTACGGGCAGTAGACCAAGTAGCAGACTAGTGCAGTAGCAGCTGGGTACCTAACGTGCTTGGTTTGATGCTCATCTAACCGGTAGGAAACGTGTATGCAAGTGTTCGGACGACCCGGCACAAGAACTACTGTAACATTGAACATTGCACCGTTCGAACGAAACGCTCAACAACCATGCCGTCGATGTTGATGTACAGCGTCGATTCTTATGCCAACCTTGCAACTGCTCGCCGTGCCTCAATCAACCTCGCCAGCTTTACGCTCAAGGCGAGCTTCTGGGGGGGCTGGACATCATGAAGGAGATGAACGAAGCGGGGGAGCTGGGGTCTGCTCTGCGGCCACAAGCTTGAGGCGCCGGTTCGATCTCAGTCGGTGCACCGCAAAATGACCCCTACTCGTACGAGTATATAGTATGCGGGGTGCTGTGGCGTTGTCTTGGGATGTTGTGGCACGCTTTAGATGCTGGTCGCTCACCTTTGGCGGTGGTTTTTGGCGTTAATTGTCTGCGTGCGTACATTGTTTTGGTTGTCGGTGTGCGTTGTCCTTATCGGTTGTTTCTTGCAAACACGCCGCGACGATATAATGTATCTCGCGGTGTACACACAGACAACTGTAATAGTTACATCGCGATGGGATGCCGTTAGTGCTTTTTTTGGTTGTGGCAACGCGCTGTACCGTGCCTTTTCGCCTGTGCCCGCATAACCTCGTAAGATTTTTCGCACGGCTATCGCCGCTGGGTGGGCTTGGCGCGTATCATAGTCCTGCACCTCTGTTGGGGGAATGTTAACGATAACTTCCACTTGTGCTGACGGGTTTAGCTCGCAATTTTTTATTTGGTGAGTCGGAATCGTGCATGATGCAGCATCTCAGGCGTATAATATGTACCTGGTAGGACATTGTGCTTTGAAATACGAGTACGAGTATACATTTATTGTTGTCGGACCGAGACCAGCATGTGGCTGGCTCTGCACTTGATGGGATGTTCGTTCCGGAATCCGTTTTAGGCAGCAGTATCGGCTCCTTGACAGGCGGGTTTTCTAGGCCGCTCGAGGCATTTAAGACCGTCCTGCCGCGGCTGAAGCTTCTGGGACGTATCCCTCTTTTTTCCACGCACTTACATATATACTGCAAATATTATCCTATACCGTACACTATTTTTAAGTAGTTTTGCCCCAAAAGTGTGGGCGCCGTTGTGTAGGCCATGCGTCAGACCCGCAGGTTCTCACTAGCAATAGTTATCACCCTACGATGTCGAAGGAAAGAGGGGGGTCATGCTGCTGTGTAATGCTGAGCGTCACCCTGTCATGGTAATACAGTAGGAAAGCGTACCATTATTATGCCATTACTGTGCACCTTTCTTTCTTTTTTTTGCTCTGTCTCACATCAGTCTGTGACCACACAAGAAGGAAGTACATAATTTGTCTTTTTCGTGGCACGTGTCGCGACACGTGTCGCGACATGTCGCGGCGGGTGTCGCGGAGAGTGTCGCGGCGAGTGTCGCTAACCCTAACCCTAACCCTACGTGCCGCGGCATGTCGCGAATTGCCGCGGCACGTGTCGCGACACGTGCCACGAACAAGTCAAATAATGTAGATCCGTGCCACGAAAAAGTCAAATAATGTAGATCTGTATCTCTGTAGGATTAGGAATGAGGACAGACACTGGGTGTATATAATGTAGAGACAACAGGGCTTGCGTCGCAGCGGGTATCCAACAACCAACCCCAGACATACCCCAGACATACCCCAGACCTGTAAAAGTGCTGTATTATCCTGTCATGGTACAGCATTACGGCCAGGTCAGCCACTTCCATATACCTACGTAAAATGTTCCCATGCATGGCATGGCATGGTCGGTACTACTATCCCGGGCTCGCAATAGCTACAGTATTTTCCCATCCCGTGGTCAATAGCTAAAGTCTTCCCATGCCCAGTTTGCCGCACCCCCCCCAGCAGACCCCGCCCCTCCCGTGAACACTGCACTGTCCACACCGGCTTCCTTGCTGGTATCACCCAAACCCTCCTCGCCCTCCCTAGGGGCTCTTATCCTAGGCGCAGACTCATCGAACCCAGTTTCTGGCTCTTGAAGGCGGAGAGTACCGTGGTTGACGAACGAGGCACCCAGAGAAACGATCACGTCGCCGCTTGACCACACCACGTCTCCCGTGTTGACGAGGTGCAAAGAGGACATGAGTTTCTTTGGCTCCGGGCCGCCGGACCAGTGAGAGTCGCCCACACACAGCACCTGTATTTGGCATTTGTTTGTGGAGTGTGAGCGGTTGGTGTGATGGATAAGAGTATACCAGTCTAAATCGTGAATTAGGGGTACAATTACTCTCATGAATACGTACAAAAGGTCCAACTGCACGTTATATTTACGACCAGGCTGATGCCTATGAGGATTTTCTCCGACGTCAATTTCATGTATTGTATACAGTAGTTTTAGTCCCAATGCGAGTCGACGAGGGAAGAAAGGGCTGAACTCCTTATCGATACAAAAATGCAAAGCACGCGTGTAGCGAGGAGGGGAGGGGGGGGGGGGGGGGCTGAACCCTCGTCGCGATACAAAAATGCAACGGGGGGGTAGCCTGCTACGTATACATGTGACCCCGGATCTAAGGTACACCTACTGTAGTAATAGGATGAAGGGCGGACATAATAAACGGGATGGATAAAGAAGAAAATAAATTGACAATAAGCAAGCATTGACATGGCTACATCATTTTATGTGTATGTTTTTCGTAGAGCGAGGGAGAGCGGGACATGTATTTCACGTGCGTGCGCTTGCATGTAAGCGAGAGACAAAACACTCCGCCTCCGCCTCTCACCCTTGCGTTGCCAGACATACCCCCCCCCGTCCAGGTAATATTCCCCGCGACTCTCAAGGTGCTTCGAGATGCCGCCCCCCACCCCCCCCCCCCGCCAACAGCCTCCCCCTCCGATCGCCACGGGTTTTCCTGTTCTTCTCCGACGGTATTTGTAGAGAGTAAGGAGGCTTCCACGGTCGGAGGGGGGAAGGTGATGAGTCCATCCCCTTGAAGAGTCAGACCCCCCGTGATGGATGTGTACGACGTGCTTGCGGAGAATGCCAAGGTGGCCGTGTCCTTGTTGATGGAGAATGAGGCACCGGAGCGGTGGAGGGAGAATGGAGACAGAGTTTACCTTTAGTGGCAGTCAGTCAGACACACATGTGTTTGCCTTTTAAGGGCGGTGCCTAATTTGCCTCACTTGGGAAGCTCCATACCTAAACTACTGTAACACTGACCCTGACGAAATAAGTAGGCTTAACCCATATAGCTTAGGTGAATAACGAAAAGGTTGTGCAACACAAGTGGGATACATATGTATGTATATCGTATGTGCATCACACCGGGTGATAGCTCCTCAGGCACTAACTACAGTAGTTAAGGAGCTCCGTCAGTCATAAATATTTTAGCCAAAACGTGCCATTATACCGCTATCGTTTATATAAGCAAAAATTTGTTACGGTGCCCGTCTGACCATCTAACTCCCCTATACTTCAGAGGCTCACCACAGCCTACTCGTATGTACGCACTTGTATCTCCCAACGATCCCTAACGATTGACGTGCTCACCGCAAGCGACGGCAATCGATAGCTATAGTAGCTGACACGCACAACAGGCGTCCCGCGCCAACTTCCAACTTTTCCGAGTACATTATTTGACTTTTTCGTGGCATTGTCCGCGGCATGTCGCGATATGCCGCGACAACTCGCTTCGTGCCGCGACATAACGCGGACAGTGCCATGACATGTCGCGGAATGCCTTGTCCGCGCCGTGTGTCGCGGCGTGTGTCGCGGTAAGCTCCGCGACGAGTGTCGCGGAAAGCACCGCGGCGTGTGTCACGGAAAGCACCGCGGCAAGCACGGCGGCAAGCACCGCGGCGAGTCGTGGCAAGTGTCACGGCACGTCTCGCGGCAAGCACCGCGGCATGTGTCGCGGCAAGCCCCACGGCGAGTGTCCTAACCCTAACCCTAACCCTAACCCTAACCCTAATGTCCCTACACACGCCGCGACACACAGCGCAACACTAGACGCGACACTAGCCGCGACACACGCCGCGACATTTGACGCGAAACCTGTGACGACACTTGCCGCAACACTTGTCGCGACATGTGTCAAGGTGCTTTCCGCGGCGCATGCCGTGGCAGTTGCCTTGGCGCTGGCCGTGACATGCTGCGGCGAGTGCCACGGGAAGAACCGTGGCGCAATCCGCGACGGCGCCAACGTATCGCGGCATCTCGCGACATGCCGCGAAATGTCGCGTCACGGTTCGCGACATGCCGCGACACGTACCGCGGACAGGGCCACGAAAAAGTCAAATAAAGTAGACCCGTGTCGAATTGTCTCCAAGGCAATAGGGAGGGTGTGGGTACTGGGATATGTCCGGGTTTTCGTTTTCCCGGAGCTAGCTCTACAAAAAGCTCAAACTTTCCTCAAGGGATGTCATGTGTACGACCCTCTGCCTACAACCACTGACCGTTCTGGAAAACGAGAGGGTGAAAGTGAAAAGGTTTGCAGCTAAAAACGGCGAACACACACAGCATCGGCTACTGCTGGCACACACCGCCACTTGCTTGGTTTGGGGACGATGCAAGAAGCCGCCAGGCGTACACACACCCAGAGGCGCGACATGCCCAACCATTCCACTCTGGGCGAATTTGTAAGGATCTTTAGGTCTTCTTATGTATACACCAACGGGCCTTACAGCCCCGCTCAGAGTGGTGCTGTAGACGGTTGGTGAAACAGACATGCCGCTCTGGTGGGCGTAAATGTAAATACCGTTTGTTTATC
>MEHQ01004335.1:1227757-1239813 GCA_008828725.1 Saccharina japonica
AGACAAGGGATCAGTGCAAGTGGTGTCGGGAGGCAGATTTTCCATGCCTCGAGGTGCTTATCCGGTTGAAAATGTCTTATTTTTTATATTTCTTAGGTGTGGTACTTTTTGTCAGTGATCAAAAGCGACGAACCCGGGGCATGTTTCTTTGCTATAATAATAATATCACCATGCATCACTTTCCAGGAAATCGGTGACTGCTAGGTTACCCCCGCCACACCCTCCCTTCCTAGCCACCGTTTTGTTCGTAGCCGGGAACGATCACCGTGCAATACAATCAATATAACTCGTTGCGAACAAAAGCAGGCACCGGTATATACCAGTATACAAGAAACACATTGTATCAAGAATCAACAATACGTTCGGGCTACATAGTCCACACAAAAAATAACGATTGTTTCACATTGCGCCCCCCCCTCCCTCACCTGCGAACCACAGCACCCCGCCAGAGCTAACGTTCACCGCCCCGACGAGCCCCGCAGCCCACTGAGGACAAACCGCCTCCGCCCCCGACATCACGTCCACATTAGCCGACACCACAGAAGGCAAAAAATACTGACCCCCGTCAGAAAAAGCAAGAGAACCCCCACCCTTCACAGTCGTCTCCCCCCCTTCCCGAAGCGTTTGGAGTTCCACTGTTGCCTGGACGCGGCACTGGGAGGGGTCGAATTCGGCACTCGTGGAGGCATTTTCTGCACCGAAGGCGGCTCTACCGCAGCCAACGCGTGAGTCTCCGGGCCCGGCGATGGCACCCTGGATGTCGACACAGCCGCAACCCTCAGCGCTTCCCGAGCAGGAAAGGGTCAAGGTGTTAGCTTCAGAGAGGTTGCGAGCTCCATCGAAAGTTACCACGTATCTGGGGAAGGGACGGGGGGGGGGGGGTGGTAGGGCAGTGGAAAAAGGGGTGAATGGCACTGTCTGCGTCATGTGAGAAGGTTTTGATGGCACTGTCTGTGTTGTGATCGATGGCGAGGTCCAGAAAAGGCGAGGAAGGCGAGGTACGCAAGACAGGCAATAACGAGGCCCAAGAATAGCTACTACTGTAGACGCTGAGGTCCCCCAACTCAGAAGGTTTCCGAGCCCGACCTTGCTTGCTATTAATACCTGTGTTGTGGAAAAACGTTTTTGGCGTCAACTTATCCCTGACTTTCGTGTCCAAAGCACTGCACTGCTTTGCAAATGCGTTTGTGTCGCAAGACATCTCCACTATAAGAAGCTGCTGTGAGAATGGAAGCCGTTGCCATACACGCTCGTTCGCCGTACTGTTAGGGCCTGGAATCACTTTTTTTTAGACGTAAAATTCGCCATTTTTCTGTCCGGGGATCTTCAAACTGGAAAAAAGAAACTTTCACGATCAGCCAATCAGCAATGAGGGAAAAACTCAAATTTTACAATAAAAGTCTATTCATAGTTCGTGGATGCACATTTCATTTTTTTCCGACGGCGAGCAGCGAGCAGCCGGACATTCCTCGTTGACTCGTTCGAGCAAAAAATGTTTTAGCCTGCTGCGTTACAACACACGGACGCTTGAGCGTGAGCTGGCCGCACTTGACTGCTGTAGGAACATTGAGCTCGATGACGGACAGCAGGCCAGTGCATCCCCTGGGGACGGGCATGCATCCAGCCGAGGCTTCGGAAGACTCCTGCTTGCGCGCGACTTCTTGCTGGTCGCATAGCTCAGCCCGGGTGGTGGCCAGCACCGCGTATGACTCACGACGGAGGTCTAGTTGCAGCTTTATGTTGGACTCGTGCTCGTGAATATGAGCAGCTGCGCTTGAGAGCTGTGCCTTCGTCTCAGAGGCCTCCGCGCGACTTTTGTTCCGTTCCTTCACCGCCCGATCGCGGATGGACTCGGCCGCGGCGCGGCCACCGCGTTCGATGGCAGTCGCCTGGCGTGCGACCACCGAAGCTTCGCGCATCGCTTGTCCTGTGCGTTCTAGATAGCTTTCCATCTTTTCCCGACCGACTTTTCTCTTCTTTCCTTTAGTCGTACTTCCTTCGTGTTTTTTTTTGTTTCCCATCACAAAAGCCAATTGCCTGCTGAGCGAAAGGTGGCCAAGAGGCTATTTTGGGATCGAAATTTCTCGACGGCTGCTGAATGAAATCAGCCGCGAGTTGCGCTGTTGTGCGCACCATATCCCAACGCAGTGGAACGACGTTATATATTCTACATCAACGTGAGACAAGTCTTTCCCTCGCTCAAATAACAAGAAATATGCCAAAACACATGTTATTCCGCCTTAAAAATCGCCATATATGAAACGTATAGGAAAATGAATGTCCATCCTCCGCGTCTACGTCAGTCAAAGGTGTGTGTCAAGTTTCAGCGTTCACCTGGTCTCCACCCCAGAGACTTTTCGAATATAACTTGTACCGTTTACGTAGTGTAAACCCAAGTAATTAGACTTTCTTCTCCTTTCCTATGCTATTTTGATTTTGCCCTGTATTTTGGATTTTTAAAGTGGTGATTTCGAATAGCCTGCCACGTTTTTGGGTCCAAATAGGCCTTGATTCCAGAATCTAACTGTACTGCAGTGCACTGCAGTGCTGGCATGGTACGATATAGAGTCCTCGAAGAAAGGTGCCTGGTAGTAAAAACAAAACAAGCCCCTACGAATACCATGCGCGTCTTGTGCGCCGTACTTACGCACTGCGTCTTTACCAATAAACTTTTGAATACCACTACTCGTAGATGGGCGTAATCGGCAAACGATGAATTAGAGCCATCGAGTACATATTGAGATTGTATGTCACCTGTAGTCGCACTACCGGTGGTGTATTAACAAATAAATACCTGGTATCTTGATACTTTGATGCTGGTAGATAATAGGTGTATAGGCGAACCTCGAAGAAGAACCATCGAAAAAAGAGTGATATTGGATTTTACCTGTAGCCGTACTGCCAGTGCTCCATCTTTCCGTTTCCGTCCCTGCGTACGGTCACACCGCCTTGGGCCTCAACCGAGAGGGCCCCCTCCAATATATCCTGCATCGCATTGTTGAGGCAAGCCAACCGGCGTTCGAGGCATAGTATTGTTAGAAAAAACAATTGCCAGTCGAAAGAAGAGCAATGCCACGATAGAAGTAAACGGTATAAGGTATACCTTTTTTTGGCTAAAACGATTTTTGAATGACGGGGGGTTCCTTAACGCAAAATCTTCGTTTTTTCATTCTTCTTGTGCTGCCATACTATTCGTAGTATAAACAGTAAACAGGCCATGACATTGTTCACCGATATACCAGCACTTTAGTTTTGCTCCAAACTAAGGTTTTGGATGGGATATTGAGCTCCTGAAGTGATCACCCTCAGAAGGCAAAAGCTTATTAACCCCTTGAGAACTGGTCCCACGAATTTTTGGACAAACTACTTGGAATGAGTGTGGGACCTTTTTTTCAGTTCTGAATGGGTCAACATGGTGCACCTCTACATCAGAGAGGCAGATAGCATCTGTCCTTAGAGGGGCAGTGGCTTATTAATGAACAGGCTCATCACATGAGGAGCTCAACACTATTAATAAGTCACCCGAAGCATCGGCTTGAAATAGCTTTCTTCGCCCAACCCAACGAACATTTGTACTACACTAAGTATGACCTATTAATAGAGTAGTTATCTACAACAAATATACTACTGTAATAAATTAGTATCATACTAACCCGTGGTTGTCCACTTGAGGAGTATACTAATAGTCAGTCACACTGTAACATATGTTGCCTCCAAAGGCGAAAACTCTAACACTAACATTAACATTAACACGATTATAACACTAACACCAACACTAACACTAACACTAACACTAACACTAACATTAACACTAACACTAACACTAACACTAACACTAACACTAACACTAACACTAACACTAACACTAACACTAACACTAACACTAACACTAACACTAGTGTTGAGTTATCCCCTCCCCTGGGCACCGTATTTGCGGTCGCGTTGATGCCTTTAGCTGACGACATGTCCTTATGCGGTGCGATATCGATCGTTTATCGATCATTTATCGCGGCATATTGCAGAACAGAAGCTGAAACAAGTAAATGACAACCGCGATAGACAGACTGCGGGAAACAGCCAAGAACATGGTACATAGCTACCGGTCCACTTTGTGGAGCACTCTGCCCACAACAAGGTCCATGTATGAGCCGTGCAAATCCCTCGTTCCTGATAGCCTGCACCGCTTGCCTGCACACTATCCGCAGAAGCATGGTAGCCGATGCACTCTGTCTCCTCGCCTCCAAACGCCAGGCGGTAGTAACCTCCCACCCCGGCGGAGCCCTCCACGTCTTGTCCGGTAACCTATTCAGATTAAGCAACGCCCATCGTCCGAAACATATCGAAAGAAGCAACATTGCCATTGTTCTACGCTCGACGGCTATTAATACGTAGTCGACGAGGGATTGAAGGGGTGAGGACTACTAGCGATGAAAATGCAAGCCGCGAACCGTAGTGGGGAGGAGGGATAAGAACCTGCTGTGTAACCCCGGATCTGAATTGCGACTATTAGCAGGAGGGAGAAAGAAAAGAAGAGCGAAGAAATAAAAGGGATAGAAGAAAAATAAAGGCACACCAGACCTATCATACTAACCAACGCCGTCGTCGAAAACAGAAGCAAAGAAGTAACACATACGACACATGAGACATACCTGGTATCACAATGTAGATGCCCCTTTCATGATCTGAATATTTCGAGACCGATACATTCCTGTTTTTTTTGTTACCTGCAAAATCTAAATCACGTCTGCTGGGTGGCATCTGTATGGCCCCGCTCTTGTGCGCATACGTTTGACGGTTGAGATACGTATGACACGAGTCTTGCACAAAAGCGCACAACGGCAAACGCAAGATCTACCTCGTACATAATCTAGATCCCAGATCGTGATCTATCTGTCCGCTGTGTGAACTATCTGTCCGTGAACCTTGATCGCCAGAGGAAACGGACACAGCTCGACTATGTCTAGATAACTGAGGAACGCCAATGATTGGCAGCGCGGTTGGACGTTGCGACAGCTTTTGCCACTTGCCACCACATTGATTGAGAAGCCGCGAGTCAGTCGACGCTAAAGGCGTGTCCAGCAGGCTATCATACTCGAAAACGGTTAGCTCTTGGTCACCTCTCTGCCTGCTTGCAGCGTCACCAGGATGACCTCTGGTTGGTCCATCGCAAACGAGCTGTTGGAGAATGAAGCCTTGCCCCCACCCTCTACGGTGAAGTCCCCTCCTGAGCTATATCCGCCACCGGTGGCCGCTAATTCGCCTTCCACCTGAAACAGAAAACCGAGTGCCGGGGTAGATATCCTTCTGTTGTTAATCGGTTTGCCAGAAATTGTGCTCCATGATGAAACGAGGGAATGCAATCGACCAATCGCCACGCTGGAGATGTAGCGTACAGCACTTCTTACCTCGTACCTGGTATTCTGGGATACATATGCTACTGTCCCGACGGCATATATACACGATGCCCGTCTTCACGCAGTATCGATCCGGTGCGATATTTTACAGGTGCGGCGAGGCATGTTGGTCCGATGGCTCTTGGAGGTGCTCCCACCCATGACTTCACTCTATCGAGAGGTTGTCCACCTGCCTACCGTTGCACCAGGCACCCTTAACACTCTTAATACCCTAACAACTACAATGGACTTCTCTTGTACAAGGTGACAAGTTCGACCACCCACCAGCATCTCCCCTCCTTGGTTCCATAAGAGCCACTCCATCGCCACCTCAGAACTGGTCTGACACACCACCTCCGCACCCCTCTCATTCACCACCGCGGGCCACGCCCCCACATGGCTGTCCAAGAACCCCGCTGCATCTCCAGCCGCCGCTAGTGATACGGTGCCGGCGAAGGTCAATGTGCCCATGTTTCGCAGTGTTCCGCCCCAGCCGACGGCTGAGTGGGCTGACCATTCCATGTCACCGGTGGCGGCGTTCAGGAGTGTGGCACCGTTGAGCAGGCCGACCTCCCCCTCGTCTCCGGATACCTTTCGGGCAGCACGGCACATGCACGTATAGGCAAGCCTCTGGAGTGAGCACGACCACAACAGAGCATAACGTATTGCACGTAATTGTACAATCACATTTGTACGATACCGCTGCTATTACGGGAGGCCATAGTAAACACTAGTAAATAGGACAAAATGTCGTTCGTAAAAATAGAGAAACATAAAGGTGTTTGTGTGTGCCATAGGTTCGTAAAAATAGAGAAGCATATAGGTGTTTGTGTGTGCCATCGGTCCTATTTACTATGGCCCTCGATAATAATTAAATGCTGGAGCTTGTTTGCTGGCCACGGACTCACCAAAAGCATTTTGGCGATGGATCAATACGTCAACAACAATAACAACGGCAGCAGCAGCTCTACGTAGCTATATTACATACCTGACACATAGCATACAGGTCCATACGTTTCCGACGTAATAGACTTACACCTTGAAATACATGGCCACCCTACGAACTACCGCAGGACCGCAGGTACCGTTCTCTCAAATAATCTAACTCCCCTATTTTCTGACACAATAACTACGATCTGAGTCCTACCCGGCCGTGATCACCAACCACCACACGTACGCGGAACAGAAACGGCGAAACTCCAATACCTGTGCGGAAGAAGAGCTGACGACGGTACCGGCTCCAAGGATATACCCGCCCGCGAGATTAAGATCGGTCGACACCGTGAGCGTGAAGGGTGTGCTGACCCCGAAAGCCTGGCAAACGAACGGCTTTTCGGCCTCGCATTCTGTGTCGTACCATCTGGCCTCTCCCTGCTCCGAGGCTAGTCTCCGAGTGCCGTGAATGGCGACACAATTTTCCCCTCCCTGATATTTTTGTAGTTTTTAAATCATTTTGTTTACAAATATGTCAGTTGTGAGTGCGACCGATTGAGTGGTTGTTATAGCTTTAAAACGGGCGATAGGATCGAGAGCGCCACGTCTAAGCGCTACGACTATTAGTAATCGGTAATACGTTTGTTTAGGGTTTATATTACATTGTATGTGCTTATTACGGTGGTCGCCATAGTAGTATCGGTAGCATGTATTTGTCTCACAGAGCTGGTGTACGCTTGCTGGGCTCAAAGAGCTGCTACTATTGATAGATTAGTAGCCCCCGAAACATAAAAGGTCGCGAATGAACCAAGCGACATACATACACACCTCGTCGCCTTCGAAATCGGAAGGTTCCCGGATGGCCCACGACCGGTACCGCGTTTCGCCCGCCATCATGCCAACCTCCACCCATTCGAGGTCTCCACCGCTCCCCACCCCCACCCCGTTTCCCCCTTTGTATCTTCTGGTCAAGCCCACCCAACAGTCACGATCCAAGGAGTCCCCTCTGCATAATCTTCCCACCCACTGGTTCTCGTCCAGTCCGTCCACCGAAACGAGAGCGCCACGGAGGGCCCCACCGCGGGACCCGGCGTTTCTTGGTCCCACGGCGCTAGCACACGTACTCTGGGCGTTGGTCCACGAGGTAGCGTTATCAAAGAGACGGTAGCATTTGGTACTGCCAAAGGAGGCGGATGTGCCGCCCGGCGCAGGCGTCCAGCCAGATAGGCATGTACTGTCGTGTGTCACCAGGGTTCCTCCGCTCATTAGGAGGCTGGAAATTGTTGTGTCGTCCGTGAGAGACACGAAACCGGCGTCCACTGGAATGCTCACCTAAATGGGTAGTATCCAACGGGGTCACGATATCGCTCTTTGTCGCGGTGTACATGACACAATGATAATGATTGGATGCTTCTTGACCATGCGGAGGTATCTTTACGACTTGTGTCAGCTCCGATAAAGTGGTTGAAATATACTCGAGTTGAGCTTGAACGCTGCCCATAACCCCTACCGACTGGGAAAATTCTCGGAATGTTCTAGAATGTACTGTAGTGAGGAGATAGTGTGGTATATCAATCATTGTGTCGAAAATGGGCGAAGTCGTAAACACAACTGGAGGACAGTTCCTCGCTGGTGTGCGAATGACACCAAACTTTGGCGCGCGTCGACAACGGCAGCTTCACGAGCCGATCCTCGGCCATTGACTTGGAGTGACAACACCATATTCACGCTACTAAACGAAAACGGCAATACCTCGGCGTTTAGGTTGACACTTGAAAAGCGGGGAAATCTGGAGGTAATTGCACGCTCGGGGGCGTGTTATCGACCCATCAGCTTTATTTCTGCCTCTACAAGAGGTGACTCCATAGTTTATAGGCTGCGTATGACAATGAAGCGATGCTTACTCTCAGGGTCAAACCCACCTCGTCGGTCGACGTCGGCGCCACACCAGTGTCCCAGTTGTCAGGCTCATTCCAGTAGCCGAGAGTCGACACCCTCGCACACCCGTGGCCTACCCCACTCCCAATGATCTCCATGTCGACGGACCCCGCTAGGCTTTCGCTCGAGTTCGAAGCGGACATGTAGTAAACGAAGCCGTAGTTGTACTGCGACGAGCCGTCTCCCTCCCTCACAACTGTAGATCCGCCCAGGTCGTCGACATAGTCCAAGGCGTCGAGGGCGTCGGCTACAGCTGCGGCAGTAGCCCCGTAGGATATGCATGAGGTGTTTAGCCCCACGCCGTCCCTTGTGACGGTAAACTTGAAGTGCCCCGTTGGTGCAGGGAGGACATATCTATCAGGTGAACAGCGGCGGGGGTTATCCGTCGCCCATTCATCGGTAAGATGTGTGTAGTAGGAGTAGGCACACGTTGCGTCGTGTCATCGCTCTTTTTCGACACACGTATTTCATGTTTACTTTTCGCACACGATCGAGCCACGGCTACTTCACGTCGCGCAATAATCATGCTGCAGTATAGGGTTAGGGTTAGGGTTAGGGTTAGGGTTAGGCCGGTCGCCCCGGTGGTCTAACTGGTAGCCACGAAGCCTGTTGGGTCGGATGTCGAGGGTTCGGTTCTCCCCATGGAGGTTTTTACTCTCAAATGACACCGACTGTCGAGGGAAGATATTATAGCGTGGGTAAGCAAAATTCGACGAGAGTTGATGAGGGAAGAAAGTGCTGAAATCTTCTCGCGATAAAAATGCAAGGCAATAACCGTAGTGGGGGAGGAGGGAGAGGAGCCTACATTGTGAACCCGGATCTGAGTTACGACTACAATAGGGAGGGAGAAAGACGGAAGTGCAAAGATAATGAATGGGATGGAAAACAAAAAGAAAGAAAGAAAGAAAAAAAGTATTATGCACCAGTGTTACTACTGTACTGGTACGCACAGCAGTACGAGTCCTCTCCCGATGATACGAAGGATGGCCGATAATGTCAATGCTAATGTTAATGTTTTCACAGAGTACCCGCGTACGTATATATTTAGGTGTAATGGGCGGCTGTCCGTGGCGAAATAACTCGCAACGTACGGCGTAGAGTCACATAAGTTTCAAGTTTTTTACATCAGGATGCCTTGCAAAAAACTACCGATTCGTATACGTACGAGTAGCAGCTCTACGAGTGCGCAGTACGTACCAATATTAACAGTGTAGTATTGACACGCATCGAACATCTCAGCAGAGGTGTATCGCAGCTATGTTGTATGTTCAAATTTGAATACCCTTAGATATACGTACGTACCTTGAGGCCTGCAGGTCAAGGGTGAACGTGTTCGACGAGGTCGCGACCGAAATTGCGATAGAGTCGCTCTGCCATGTCACCAGCGCTGCGGAAACGCGAGCGACAGTCAAGCTCCAGACTATCAGCGCCACGGCCATGGCAGCAGCCGCCGTGGGTGGGCATTCAATGTCCCCGCAATGCTCAAAGCTGCCTCAAAGCTACGGAGAGCTCGGTTTTCGACGCATTAAAAAAAATTACTCACAGTCCCGCAGTAGCCTTTACCGCACCACTGAATTATTATCTAGGATAAAGTATGGAAATCGGGGAATATTTTATTATATGCCTTTTAGTGTGGATGACCAATTTTCGAAAAAAAAAAAAACGCCTGATTTTTTCGAGACAAAGCTCATAGTCCCGTGACAGTTTCAGATTCCTAGAACCATGGAATCACACCTCTCCTATTATAGTCTGGTCCTTTATGACGCGTCAAGGACGTTTTAGGTATTAATATACTAAATTTAGTAAAGTATAGCGGTCAGTCAAGGAGTCAAGCCGCGGTCTGCCAGCATGTTTGTTCTCTCTTATCTCTTGTGCTTTTGCTCCTTTACGTACTGCTGCTGCTGTGTGCTGTAGTGTGCCTGTGTGACATGAGACGCACAATCACAAGGGCTGCATTCACCCCAGCTTGTCTGACTCTGTGTAGAAGTGCTCTAGGTTTCGTCTCCCCGGCGTTGCAACAGCCTAACACTGGTAACCGTAGACAGCAGTTCCCAGCCCCAGGCCGAGGCACTGCTGGTGTTGCCGTGGTTGCACCGCTTTCTTTGACCCTGCCGTGGCCATTTGCCAACTTGCCTTGGGGTCGAAAGGCAGGCGAAGAAGAGGAAGCATCACCCCCAGGATCAGGGGGATTGGCGCTTGACAAGATGTCGTCTCCCAACGACGATAGGCATGGGCCGCCTTCTATACGGAATCGAGGGTTTATCTTGGAGGAGCTTTCGAAATGGGAAGGTGGTGGAGGTGGGAGTGAAGGTAGTATGCTGGATATTGCGAGCGGGACGGGCTGCCATGTTGAAGCGTTCGCGAAGGCGCTGCCAGGCTGGACCTTCCAGCCCTCGGAGGTGAGACGCGAACACAACAACAAAACACATCACAGCAACACAAACACATCGTCACACACCACCGTACAGCGCCGTGATGAATACTCTGGTTCTACTCGTGCTGATAAACCTGTCCGTAGGGGAGGGGGGGAAAATGCATTTTCAAGGTTACTTTGGTTCTACTCGTATATATGTAACAAAGTAGGATTGTGATTTTTTTGCCCGGCGGCGCGTTTTCGCGCCTCGCCCTCCCGGCCGAGCTCGCCGGCGCCGGGCCCGGCCCGCGGGGGGCCGGCCGGGGAGCGCGCCCCCCGGGCCTCGCCCTCGACCGCGGCCCGTGGCCCGCGCGGGGCGCTCGCGAAGCCGAAAAAATAGAGTCGGTTCCGCGGGGTACCCCGTCCCACTCGGCCGAGCCTACCAGGGCAACGTGAAACCCGCTTCTTCTGTGAAAAACGCCCCGCCTTTGCCACACCCTGTAGCCTGTAGCCCTATACTTCACGGACAATCAGGCCGCCCTGCTGCGCAATGACCGATATGCCCCAACGGTGTCACGCTGTGCTGCTGTTGTATGGGCGCATGTTCGAAATATGGTCGACGTGTCGTCCGATCGATGCCCTACTTGTTGTGGCGTGCGCGTGTGCTCTTGCTGCATGTGCCCTCTTCGGAACCCATCAAGGCTGAAGGGATCGTGATGTATTTGTGTTTCATGGCATACTGCTACATCGCCAGGTCTGCGTGGATACACACGTGTTTATCTCCCCGCGCAACACTGGTTTCCGTTCGCACACACTGTGCTGCTGTAGTAATCGTAGACTATACCTTTCGAAATACAACAAGCACGTACGTGTTGAATTAGTACCAGGTACGTATCATGCATACTCTTCGTACGTACCAGGTCGTGATACAGCAGCGAGAACAGCAGCAGCACCTACCCGTGATCCTACGCTGCTGCTGCTTGCTGCTGTGTAGTATCATACGTCTACACACAGGACGTGGGGCTCGCGTGCTGGTTCATCACATGTCTGTGGGTGCTCGAAACGGTCGCACTCTTTCGTATATACGATGCTCGGGTTTTTTCAAGTACCACTCTGTTCGGAAAAAAATGTAAAGTTCCAAACGTTATTTACCAACTATTTCCGGCAACGTGAAACCCGCTTTACGAATTATGTGCGCTTTGAAAAAATTCCCTCCGCAGTCGCGGAAAACGCCCCGCCTTCGGTACACACTGTAGCCGTATGAATAACGAGCAATTACGATTATTTCAGCCTGCATAGATTTCGAAGAGGGCACATGCAGCAAGAGAGCACACGCGCACGCCACAAGGAGGGCATCGATCGGACGGCACGTCGAGCATATACTTCGGACATGCGCTCAAACAACAGCAGCAGCGTGACGCCGTTGGGGCCTATCTGTT
>MEHQ01004335.1:1239951-1373015 GCA_008828725.1 Saccharina japonica
TATTACCTTTACCCGCCAGTACGATACAGCAGCCCCATGCTCCTCACATACGCACTACTGTACTGCTGTACTGTTATAGCGCGTGGTGTTTGGGTGGGTTGGTGGTTAGGTGGGTGGATGGATGCTTTGGTGGGTGGGTTGATACGCGGTTGAGTCCTGTCATGTCTGTGGGTGGGGACTACTGTGCTGCCCCCGCCTTTTGTTTTGTTATTTTGTTGGGCCGCTACAAGGGCTCCGCACAGATGCCGGCGACCGGCTAGGAAAGTTTTCATAGTGGAACAACCCCTTGCACCTACAGCAGTACCTGCCCATCTGCCCCAAGATATGTACTGCTATTTGCTCTTGTCCGCTATATACCGGCCCCGCTCTGGCATACTACAATGATAATTTTATTAGGGCAATAACCAAAAACGGGTATACCCGGTCGTTTTTCACTCAAAAACGGGTACAGCCTGGAATCAAGTAAAAAACACGCCCAGCGAGCCACGCGATTGGCCAAAAGAAAATTGTACCCATTTTTGAGAGATAACGTCCCGGGTACAACTGTAAATGTCTATTATGCTTGGCTTTCAACCGTTTTTGGTTATTTATTTTGCTCTGACCACTTGCCTACAGTGTGCCTCGCTCTCCACTGCGTCTGCGACCGCTCTTTCGTTGTTTCATTTTCTTCCAAGCTTTTTCACAATTCACTTAAACTCTATTCAACCATTTTACGCACCTGGGTGCGTACGTCTTCGGAGTGATACGACCATCCACCTACGTATATATGATACGACTAATGTATTTTGACTGTACTCGTAATATTACCGCTGCTGTAGTATAGGGTGTATTTCAGGTACCCCCTGAGACCAAGTAAATCACACATACATGCTTGCCGCCAGAACCCTCTGCCTCTAACACCCCTGACCCCTGACCCTGCTCCCGATTCCACCCGGACCTGAGCCCTCCAAACATAATATGGACACGTCTAAGTGTATAGTTAAGCGCCGACAAGTGTGCCTGTGTGTCACCACCCCTCAGAAACGGGCACGATGTGATTTTGGCCAATTTATCCCGTGATGGCTCGTGGGATGTGGTGTTTTGACTCGATTCCATGCTGTACCCGTTTTTGACTCCTACCGGCGCGGGTGTACCCGTTTTTGGTTATTGTCCATTTGTATATGATGTACGAATCTACCACAAGATCGTTGTGTTTTTTTCGCTTGGACGGCGGAAAATGTACCTTTTACTACGAGTAGTAATATTTAGGTAACCTCAGCTGCTAGCTGTACTGAAAATGTACCCTTTACTACGAGTAGTAATATTTAGGTAACCTTAGCTGCTAGCTGTACTGCTTTGCTTTACGCTGCATGAAGCAGAAGTGTGCTGCTTCTACTGCTGAACGTTAACTGCTACGTATGTCGCAGCAGTAGTTGTTGGTGCTGGTGCTTGCTGCAGGTACGTAGGTACTACAATTTGTAGCTCTGCTTGTGCTGCTGCTGCTTGCTACACTGCCCGCTGCTACTACTTTTCACTTGCTGTACTGCTGCTAGCATATACCAGGTACTGTTTTTGCTGAACGTAATGCGAATATATTTTACTACCGTTTGCTGTACGTATACGAGAACGACATGCTGTTTGCTGTGGTACATACCGCCATGTCTAACAACCGAAACATGTCAGGAAAAACAACGTGACACTTTCGCCGATCGTGATATTGTTTCACAAACTATGAGAATGACAAGTTTTGGCAAACACAAGAAAAACTGCCGTCGCGATTCGGGACAAAAATAACATGTTTTTTTATTGTGGTAATAACGCCAATTTCCTTATAAATTAAAAAAACACGCGTACGTTAGCAAAAACCGTTTTACTACGATTACCGCTGGATGGAGAGTACTCGGTTTCCCCGTTTTCTATGATTACAGCTGGATGGCGATAGCTCGGTTTTTCGGTGGGACATGCCAGCTTGCGTCACCCCGCGGGGAACATCCCACTCCCCGAAGGGGAGCCTTGTATGTATAGTTATGTTTGTGAATTTTTCGCACTTTTCGCAACTCTTCTCTTCGCGCGAGCGCTTTTCGGCAAAACGCTAAGTACCCCGACACGGGAGGCCCGGCCGGACACATTGGTCGAGGTTTGGGCTCGATCCGAGCTCTGTGGCTCGCGTGGCGGACGCTCAAAGATTTTTTTTCGGCGGGAGTGGATAAGACGATTTCCCGGGTTTCGCTGCGTGAGGCCCTGTTTATGTTCAGTCGTGCGTTTTTTGTGCGTTTCTTGCCGAGAGCGCGGGAAGCACACACGAACAACAGCAGCACCACAGAGAGCGTGTTACAAACAGTACAACCTCAATGTTACAACCCTGCTGCCCAGCAGCAGCAGCAGCAGCAGCAGCAGCAGCAGCAGCAGCAGCAGCCATTACATCATGCATGCGCGTGCCTCAGATCCGTGCTGTACCGAGACGAGCTGCTTTTGTCGAATCCTGTTATTTTCCGACGAGTCAGCCGTATCATACCTGCAGATCGATGCTCGATGTACGAATCTCTCCGCTGTCCGAAATGTAATAAACTTTTGTTCATTAAACTATATACAAGAACGGTGGGAATGAGAGCGTGACAGACGCCTTCAAGTGCGTCAAAACTCCTAACTGCATTAAGCTACTTGCGTTGGCGGCCTCTTCTCTTTTTGCTGTGTTTCCTGCAATTAATTGTCATTGATGGGATCGTTTGTTATTCTAAGCGATTTGGGTCAGCACATAAACCTTTTTTACTGACCGGCAGAGTAAATTGATGCGATGTTTGCGTGGTGGGTGAGATGATTTACTGGGTGTTCGTTGTACCCTCGGCTGGTAGTCCCACAATCACCAACACCACCCACCAACATTTACTGTTAATTAAGCGATCGTGTCAGCGCAAACACCTTGTACGAGTACAGAGAAAAATGTTACCATGGTAAACCAAATACATCTGAATTCATTTTCATTAATTCGTTTTTGTTGTATGATACTTTTTTCGCTCGTGATTTTGTTAAAAACTTTATTCAGGTATCAGGTCGGTTGCGTCCCTGGGGCTGGTGTGTCTACAATCACCAACACCACCACCAACCTTTATTGTTAAGCGATGCGTTGTCAGCGCAAAACCTTGTCAGAGAAAATGCAAACTAAGAAATCTGAATCAATTTCAGAATTTCGTTTTTTATTATTTATTGTCTTTTTTGCCTCGCTATTTCGTAAAATCTGAATCATTTCAGAAATCGTGTTTTATTGTCTTTTTGTTTTGCTGCATCTCTCAGCAGCAGCAGCATCATTAAGAAATGGGATGGACAAAAAAAACAAAATGCTGCTGCTGCCTGAACGAGTGCGTACCAGGAACCACCACCAAAACCACGGGACGAAGCCACCACCAACCACCCACCAAGCCACTACGAGCAACAACAACTTCTTGCGTGCTCCTGCGGCTCGTGGCGGCAGGGGTGGTGGCCCGGTGGTGGTTTGATGGTCGTGCGTTGTTTGGTGTTTTGTTGTGATGGTGGTGGCTGTGTGCTGTGTGCGATGATGTTTTTCCTCTTCTTCGTCCGATTCATCACCGTTTTGTTGCTCTACTGCCCGAGAAATGTGGTCTCACGTTTCAACCCTTGACAGCCTTGACATGCGTGACTGTCACCAAAACAAACTAGTTTTTTAGTGCCTGAACACTCACCCTACACCCTTGACAGCGCATGTTTATGCCTGCTTGACATGATCTCCCGACATTTTAAAAAAAAACAGCAGCAGCCAGCAGCAGCAGCAGGTTCTGGCAAGCGCTTGCGTCTGGTGTGATCATAAAAAAAACAAAATCTGCTGGCTTGCTGAACGAGTTGCGCGTACCAGGAACCACCACCAAACACGCGACGACAGCCACCACCAACACCACAGCCACTACGCAGCAAACAACAACTTCTGGTGCTCCTGCGGCTCGTGGGGCTAGGGGTGGTGGCTGTGGTGTGATGCGTCGTCGTTGTGGTGTTTGCTGGTGATGGTTCTGTGCTGTGTGCTTGTTGTGCGATGATCGGTTCTTCTCTTCTCGTCGCATCATCACCGTTGTTGCTCTACTGCCCGAGAAATGTCGCGTCTTCAGTTTCAACCCTTGACAGCCTTGACATTCGCCGTGACTGTCACCAAACAACTAGTTTTTAGTGTGGAAACACGCCACCTACACCCTTGACAGCCGCAATGTTTTGCCTTGCCCCTTGATCATGTCTCCTCCATCGTTGCTATATACTACTGGCTAGTTTGCCTCTACTGCGAGAATCCCAGCTGCACACTAATTGCGTACTGGCAACAGTTTAGCGGCATGTCACTACCGCCTAGCCTTCCATCTCGGCCACGGCTTTCGACACGAATAGCACAGGACGCGTCGGCCCACAAATAGCGGGCCTCTAATCAGTCCGAGCGTGTCTGAATCGGTTCAGTGTACGCGTTCGCCGCGCGCCCAAAAAAAGCAAAGCGAAAAAAAAAAAGCAACTGCGAACGAAGTGAGACGAAGCTGCAGACAGACGAGCAGAACAGACAAACCTCAATATTAAGGATTCTTAAATAAAAAGCCACGCTGCGGCAGGCTTTCAGCAACTGTATTTTTTCGTCCTTTGTGTCCGTTTCATGCGACCAGGGGTACACCTGCCCACGGCACATACCCAACCATTATGAAGCAGCATCTATTGATGCTTCGCAAGGCTGCGCCTTCTCAGCATCAAATATCTCCTCATTATTAAACTGTCGCTTACTTTCGGGCAGAGTGCATACAACACTGTGCCGCTCGAAGGCAGATCTTGATGTGCTCTGTGTGCTACGAGTACGTTTTGCTTCATAGGAGGCCAGCAATCCGTCACCAAACGACACCACCACCACCACCACTCTTCTACCCGCTGCTGCTGTTGATGTTGCTGTAGTGCTGTGGCTAGCTGTGTCTATCGGAGCCTACCGCCCATAATCCACACCATCTATCTACCCTTTTCTGTTCTGCTGCTGTGTGTGTAACAGAGCCACGCCCACTCTGACCGGAAATTAATGACCGCTTTTGAATACCACGATACATCACACAACATGCAACAACACAAGCAACGCCACAGCCCCGGCTAGAAGCACAAGCAGCAGACGTGACTGTGGCGGATCCACCGTATACTGCTGTGGCTATTAATTAGTGGTTGCTTCATCGCAGCAGGCTTGCATCCGTCATCAGGCACCAGCATCTCTCTCTCTTCTGCTGCTGTTCTGTTGTTGCTTGCTGCTGTGCTTGCATCATGTATGTGCGACCTGTCGTATGTCTGACGCGGGCCGCGACAAATAATCGTGTAGTACAGGAAAATGTATCTTTGAAAGTATAGGCAAACGGTCACCATGCACGATTTTATGCTTGAAGGCTTGAGTTCGATCCTTGGCGATGACTCTGGATACTTTTTTTTTTTGTATTGTACGTAACCCAGACCCCCATAATATAAGACAGGAAGCACACAAAAACTAAGTGGATTTCTTAGGCAGGTATACAATATGATATGCGCATGATACAATATCGCATGCTGTTGTTTTGATATTAATAGTAGTTTTTCGATTCGCCCTTGCGCCACTCCCCCAGGCACGTCCCGGAGGGGAACCTTGTACGTATTTATATTTTCATGTTTGCTCTTTCCGCCGGCCCGTGGTCGTCGTGGCAAAGGCACGGCAAGAGCGATCCGATCCGTCCTGGGTCCTGGGGCGTTTCGACACCGTTTTTCGGCGGGGGTTGGCGGGGGCGGGTGCCACAATGGGTCAAAAGCGTCGTCTTGCGCGGCGTCGGTCCGAGCTCGTCGCAACGAGAGAGCAAACGTGGCGCAATCTCTGTAAAGAGTTGCGGCAACGTGTCATATGGACGTGTACTTGACAGCTTGACGGCAGTACTCGTACGGAGATGCTGTGAAAGCAAAGAGCCTATCCAACAGCAGTACTTGTACGCACATGATTCCATTGAACATAACAACGCCGTTTTCTATCCATCCCATCACTCAGAGCACGAAATCATGGAAGTATGAAGGCATGAAACATAATATACCGGTACAGTACCTGGTAGGCGGTTAGCTGGCTTCCTTGTTCTCGTCGGCGCAACTTTTTCGTTACAGCAACACTACCACCAGCATTTAAACTACCTTACGTAAACCTCACCTACTTCGAAGTTCATCAGCCCTGCGCAAAGCAGCAGAGCAAGTACGTGCCGAGCAGAGCGCCACAACGCAAGCCAGCAGACACAACAGTTGGCGAGAGCCAGCATAGTGTTGAGCATTTATGCAGCTCGCTCTGTTCTCAAAACGAACGAATACATCGAGACCTGCCCGGCCTACAAAACAAAGTCGTGCATACGTATGATATATACTCGTAGGAGCTCTTGGCGTCTGCAAGTCGCCAGTTTGCATCTGCAGTCAATCGCGGACCTCTCTGTCCACTTCACTAGCATTTCGTTTCATTCCTTGGGAGCAAGCGTAGCGGGCGGTGGCAGCCGCCCGCGAAGCGAAGCGTCTTGTGGTTTCTTATGTTTGTCTTTCTTCCTCGGCGGGCTGCATTTTGGCACCTCTCTGACCTCTCAGAGCTCCCACTTGAACACCACCTTCTTCTAGTACTTCCCGGCGAGCCTTTACCCTCCTTCCTTCTTTTTTAGGTTCGTTCTTAACGGAGCCGTATTATATACCTGGTATAAGTTTTCCCTGAAATTTCTTTTTTTTACTGAGAAGCGGAACGAGGAGTTTCTTCGTATAGGAGGTGACACAGACAGGACTAGCTTGCGCGTTGAAATTATTGTCCGCCCGACACAGAACCGTCGCTACAGCAGCCACGCTCGCGGAAATCATGCGCATGGTGGGTCAGCTGGAGTCGGCCTGGCTACGTCGTAAAAGGCAGGTGTCCATGCCTCGGGTTGTGACCTATCAGCAAGTTTTCGCGTGACAATGTCCAAAGCGACGAGATTGACAGTTATTGCCCTCAGCGTAGCTCAGCGAGCTGGGTCGCTCGGTTACGTTGGTACCTCGTCTCTGTTGACTCAAGGAAAAGAGCCCAGAAACCCTCGCTGCGCTTTCTGCGATCGGCCATGGCCCGTGAATGACCTTAGGAACGTTCCTGGTCAGTGTTGTGCGCTCGCGAGCGGTGGCACGGCTCAAGCGGTGCGCCTGCGGTGCGGCTGCCCGATCCTTCACCCCCTTTTCAGCTTTCCCCGAAACACTTTCAGTTTTTCCCTAAAACCTGAACGAGCCTTTTTTCAATGTTTTAAGTTTTTCCCTGAAACCTGAACGAACACTTTTTCAGCGATTCAAGTTTTTAGATTTTCCCGGGAATATCGTCCTCGAATGCTGAAAAAAACGAATTTTTGTTTTTTTCCGAAGCGAAAAGTTTCGTTAAGAATGACTCTTGCTTAGAACAAAAGCCTTATTTTTCCATTTTTTTTGTGTTTTGTTTTTGTGGGCCTTTTTTTTTGTACGTACAAACATGTTGTAGTCGAGCATGTACCGCGCGAGCACAACACAGCACAGCGCAGTTAGCCCTGCATAAAGCAGCAAAGAAAATACGTGCCGACCAGAGCACGACAAGGCGAGCAAGCAGACAGAGTTGGCGAGAGCCAGCACGTCGTTGAGTGCTTATACATCTAGCTGTGTTCCTCAAAACGAACGAATACATCGAAATCTGCCCGGCCTACAAAACTGTTTCAGCATGGAGCTCATTTGCAAGTCGTCGTAGCAGTTTGCACCTAAAATCGTGGACCTCTCTGTCCGCTTCATTCGCAATTTTTTTTCTTCCCCGTGAGCGAGCGTACATAGCGCGCGACAGAAGCCGCCTGCAAAACGAAGTGCCTTGCATATACGTGGTATCATACGTATGGAAACGTACGAGACCTTCTAGGATACGAGAATACTATACTCGTTAACTTTACTTGGGATACCTGGTACGTAGATAGTATAGTTTTCTGATGTACCATACAACCGTACGGTACGTAGTACTCTCTGTTCTGCACATGCACTACAGGTTGGCACCTTACGCCATGTAACAGGCAGAAAACAGTACGAGTGCTCAAATCTGTTGGTGGGCCTTTGTGTATTTGGATGTTCTGAATGTTTTGCTGCCGTCTATTGCTGGCGTCTGTGCTCCCTGTACCGGCAGTACGACGAAACTCGCATCCCGGAGATCGCGACCACCATCGAACGCTGCGGCTTCAGCAACATCCTTCCGCCGGTACAGTTGGACGTGCGCGCCGACCCTACCACGTGGCCTCGCCCTTCTTCCGGCACGAATTCCGAGGGAGGTGGTGGTGATAGTGCTCTGTGGGACGCTGCGATGTGCATCAATATGATCCACATCGCGCCACAGGTGAGCCCACCCGCCCGCGCAAGCGAGAACGGAGCGAGGATCATATGTTGTGGTTTGATTTTGTATTTATTAGCATAAGTAGATGCCCGGTTTCGCCGCTGAATCAAACGATGAAGCTTTGGTGGTAGGGTATCGCTGCTATCGAATATACCATGTATGCTGTGATATATATACATGTGTGTACGACGACACCCACCGGTTCCATGTTTTTTGGCGAGTGCTATCGTGCCATCCCCTCGGCGTTTTCGAAGAATCAAACTCATTTTGCGCTGGCACCCACCAGCTGATGTCTCTGAGGGTCTTACGTCAATCGCCTGTCAAATAATACCTATTGCCTTGGGAAGCAAACGTTTCAATGGACTTAATGTACAGTTAGCGCTCCACACGACCCATTTAACCGGAAGTATAATTTTCCACAACGCGAAATTGTAATGATTAATTGTAATGATTGACTGTAATGATTAACGGCGCGGTTAAAAATTGGTTGCATTGACCCCTGCAGGAATGCACGTCTGGCCTACTCAAGGGAGTCGCTGCGGGGCTAAAGATGGGCAAACACTTCTTCCTCTATGGCCCCTTCGGCCTGGATGGCGTGCTACTCCCTGACAGCAACAAGGGCTTCAACGACTCCCTGAAGGCTCGCAGTGATGGACTCTGGGGCATCAGGGACGTGGCGTGGGTGGCCAAGTTGGCGGACGAGCAGGGGCTGGAGCTGACGGCCATGACGCTAATGCCGGCCAACAACTTCTTCATTGTCTTCACGAAGGTGGGTCTGTGATAATATGCATCGGGGGGCGTACTCAGTTTTTGCTTGCCTTAGTCATTTGACCATTGACCACGCATCCCTTTCGAGACGGAGCACCGTTCCTACTCCTAGTAGAGACACCTCCAACACTTGGGCGCTCATTACGTTGTTTCCATATATTACAAATAAACTTTTTGCTAATCTTATCCCCTTCCTGTTTCGCCGCCTGTGGCCACCATCTATCTCCTAAGTTAGCGATCGTTTGCGGGGGTTGGGTGCCCTTTTTAAGCCATAGCTATAGCGTGGGCAAGCGTGGGCCGGCCGTATATGCGGGCGGCGAGAGGCATTCCCTTGGTCCACTGAGTACCGCAATCCTGGGCTTGCTGTGCTTTGGGTTTGGAGTGCAGCGAAGGATGAACATGAGGTCCACAAAAATTGAATACTGGTATGTTGCCGTGCCGTATCGGACAGATGGCGACAGCGATGAACCCCACCGCCAAACCTTGACCGCACCACTCGCTCTCGCTTGTGATTGTTGACGTACTATCGTTGCCTGCCTTTTGTCCGTGTGCCATGGTGATGGGGTTTATCCTAGGTGCGGGATGCAGCATCGAGCACCACCGAGGAGACCACCGAGAGCGATGTTCGGGCGTCTCGCGTGGCCGAGCGTGTATCGGCAGTGGTGAGGCCCGCGTGGGAGGCCTTAGTGGCGAGTGTAGCCGGAAACTAACCAAGGACTGCATAATTCATAAGTGCATTTTTGCGCATTGTTTGCGCTGGATGCGGTGACCACGGGCGACGTGTTGGTGTAGTACTGCATCGTAGTATCGTAAGGCGTTGTGCTTGTGGAGGCTTTTATTCAGTCTGAAGAGACGCATTTCGCATGCGACTACGACAGTGTAAAGCAGTGCTGTTGTCGGTGAGAGGCAGAGGGTAGGCACAGGGTCAGCGGTAAAGGACCGCCGTGTTGTACAGCGTGGACCTTTAGTAGAGTATGATAGTCCGACGATCCGTACTATTATTCTGAACGCCAACATACCAGGTGTTTCGTTGCAAGCGGCGATCGTGCGACTGTAAATGCTATGGCTCCGATAATCGTTCATGTCTGCGCTCATTGTCTGCGTAGGCATGGTGGCATATTGCAGCAGTGCGTGGGACCCTTCCTGAAGCATGTGTTTCTGGTCGACTATTACTGACAGTAAACAGGGACCCCCTGGGCATGCGGGACCCTAGGTGGTGGCATAGAAGTTTATACGGAGGTGAACTGCCCTGCGTGGGCATACACTGTCGGAGCACCTGTCAGATAAATAACTTCAAGTGCAACCCGTAAAGACCCTGCCAGTAGGGAAGAAATACTATTAATACGTGTACGAGGTACACCACAACGGTACATACAGTATAGTAGAAGGGAGGTTGTTCATACACCAGGCCCGGCACTCACGGAAAAGTTGTGTCCGATTTGCAGTACGAGTACAGATGTAGGGGGTTTAGACGCAAAGCTTTTGAGGCCTTTGGTGCGGCAAACGAAACAAAACAATCAATGTCAGGGCCTGTGGGACCGGGTGGGACCGGATCCACGTGTTTGGCGACACCTTACTTGGAATTAGTGTGGGGGTATTGTTTGCAACACTTCGGGCCATAAATGTAGGCCTTGTCGAGCGGAAATCTGCTCTTACGCTTAAACATGAAACATACGTAAGCCGCAACGCGTGTGCTACTATGCTACTGATCAGCCCAAGGGCTGAATATACTTCCTAACCGGTGCGCTTCCACGCTCAGCGTGGCAACTGTAGCGCTTGCTCCTTGCTGTAGCGCTTGCTCCTTTGTAAATACCAGGTACCGATAAGCTTCAGTGGTTATAAATTTGAAGCGGCATCAATTCAAGGGAAACACAAAAGCGAGGGCGTCCCTTGTAGGGCTGGTCAGCCAGAGCTACATTCTATACCATACAACTCCTAATCCCTCGGTTTCAACCCCTCGACGATCACGCTTCGCACGGCGAGCCGCTTGTGCAAAACTAGGGAGGCTTGTGCCGCACCGAAAACCATACTGCACACGGCAAAACAGCAGCGCACACAATGCATAGCCGATTCGCACGAGGTAGATTTCTACTTTCCTACGTATTGCTACCCCACGAGGCGAAGCATTCGCGCGGACTCTTGAAATGCCTCTGGTCAAAACCGTGCTTAGGATGACGAAGCTACTGTAGGCCTCTTTTAGGCTGCAGCCTCCACGGAGAGCGAAGGCGCCACATCCGGTGGCGACACTTGTTGGTCCTGCTCTTTCGACTGGGTGGCCTGTTTGGTAAAAGGCAGGGAAGAACAAACGGCGAGAGTAAGATGCAGCGAAGAACGAAGAGCGATAACGAA
Source organism: Saccharina japonica (assembly GCA_008828725.1). Classification (NCBI taxonomy): domain Eukaryota; class Phaeophyceae; order Laminariales; family Laminariaceae; genus Saccharina; species Saccharina japonica. The sequence goes on from MEHQ01004335.1 coordinate 1,251,404, forward strand.
GCAAGCAGCTCGGTCATGCATGTCGTCCACAGCGCTCTGTGAAATTCGTTCGCGCCGGATGCCTTACGTGATGAAATTACGTTGGGTGACAGAAGCAGAGTAAAAAGTGCAGACCGTCTTACCCTGACAATCTGGATTGACCCCCCCCATAAGAGTGGACTAGAGTAGAGCAGAGTAGACTAGAGTAGACTAGGCTATCGCGTTAGCCTCTCTTTCGGAGCGTCCTCTTGTTCGAGAGCACGTTTTTTTTTAACGGGTTGCTCCATACCCCGCCTCTTCAGATTGGCTTATCTAGCGCTCTAAAAATCAACGCGTCACATGAATTGAGGGGGGCATGTTATGAGCGGAGTTGAGGTACGAACTTTGTTACCCCATTTTCATATACGAACTCCAAGTTACTAATCTCCCCCCGAAATGTGGGCACAGTTGTAAGTTACAGCATAAAGGGGTTAAACCGCCCCTGACGTAGGCAACCCTCGCCTCGCATTAAGCATTCACACCAGCCGCGGCGGAAGAGAAACACCGCGAAAAGGCAGCAAGAGACGCATGCTACGGTGGAGGTGCACCTGCATACAGGCCATGTTTCTGCCTTCTGAGGGTGGCTACTTATCACTTAAGGAGCTCTTTACATCACCCAAACACTGTTCTGAGACGAAAATAAATGTTCTATATATCATACCTGTTTAGCAATACCATGGGGCCTACGTGTACAATGAACCATATCAATATGGCAACACATGAATTAATAAATGAATGAAAAAGCGACGATTTTGGGTGAAGGGGCCCGATCATCCAGAAACCATTTCAGCCAAACAATGGTATACCTCTCGCTCTATGTTGCATACCTGGTACCACTTGGACGCCGCTCAAACACTTTATGTTGCACTACGTACGGTAGTTTACACTTGGTATACGTGATAGTGAAGAGACACAGCAGCAACACCGTTTTTCACCATATTTAAGCTGGAATTCCTCAGCGGGTCCCAATATTGTCGCTCCTTTTCGAGGGCCAGCTGCTCTCTCTTCTTGCGCATCCTGTGTGATATGATATTCATGTGTATGGTGCGGGAGAACCAGATGTCGACTCATGTGCCAAACGAACAATTTATTAATCGATCGTTTAACTTGAATTATCCCATCATGGCCACAAAAGCTCGTAACCAATTTTCGCAGCGATCGTGATTGTGTCATAGACAATCACCCTATACATACACTTAAATATACTAAAATATATACAACACTATACTCCCAGTAACATATCAAGCAATTCTGGGGCTGGGCGCTCATGATGAAATTATTGTGTTGCTCTTGAACGGGGATTGTGTATAATTCATGTTTGGGTCGGCACGATGGACGAACTGTGAGACTGTGAGAGTACGGTATGAGAAACCCACTAGTGTAAGGTATGGCTAACCACCGCTAAACTCTGCGGTACGGGCTTAGTCACCTTGAAACCTCCATATCCCAGGTAGGTCGGTAGCCCAGCGGGTCATGGAACAGCTGACTACAAAACGCGCAAACCTGGAAGGGAAAACCACGGGCGAAAACGCAGAGATAAAATGTATTCATGACCCTTTTCATAAATTTTCGGAGTCAAATTGCTTCGCTCAAAGAGAAAGCTGAACCGTTTTTAAGGTGCGGCGACGAGAAGACCGAGAAAATAATAAGGCGACTCTACAGTATACTGTGCCAATGCTTCGTGAGTTGCATCCCGAAGTCAATGGAATCTTCGACTTGAAACGAATGCCGCACACAGTGGTGTACAGCACGTTGTCTTACCTTAACCTCGTTGTAACACTGTGGCGGCATTAGCATCGTCCGATTTGTTTTGGTTGTGCTTCCCTTCGCCTGAGGCAAAGTCTTCTGCCAAGCGATGCGCAGGTCGACGATAGCCTTCATTCACCACGCACCAATGTAAAGCAAGAGTAAGTCAAGGTGGAGGCGCGTGCCCGGTACCGCGCGATGTATGTTACCGCAAATGACACATTTGTTTATGCGGAAGCAGGCACAAAACAGTAACCGATGTCGACAACGCAGGCGAGAACACCGCGCTGATCAAGCCTAATATATGCTGACTTACCGACCACATACATGATATGAGAGCGCGACGTGGCATCAGTATATGGCCTAACATTCTGCGTTGACCATCATTACTTAAAAATACGATGGTCCACCTTGGTGATTATATTTGTAGGAGAGAGAGTACGTCCACGACTCGCGCCTTAAAAAAATCCATTAACAATTTCTGCCTCTCCAACCGTTCGCTACTTTCTAGCTCCATTTTTTTTATGCATCACTTTCTCCTCAATGTGTCTTCCGCGACTTCACCACTATTCTCTGCCCTACCTGGTATTATTTTATGTTCGGGGGGTCGCACCTTGAAAGGGACGGCCAGCACGAGGTTGACCTCGCTGAAGCTTTGCTCGCACAACGCGCAAGGTCGCTGGTGCTTGGTACCGAACTTTTCTTGGGTCTTGACGATCTCCAGTTCGCTTCGAGAACTTCGCTTCTTTTCCTTCCTCACCAGGCTTCTCTGCGCTACACTCTCGTGTACATTTTCCTTGATCACCGCCATGCTCCGCCTCATCATCTGACATTCAAACGATAATCTCACAATCTCACATTAAATCGATTTCCCGCGGCTTTTGAGAGGCGGGTAGTTCTACTTCGGCTGCGCCAGCATGTCATATTTTCTAGCTGGATGAAACGTGAAGAATGCAACATAAACGCTGCGTGTTTATACTGTAAAAACCTACAGTCTAGTAACGGGCGAGACACAAAATTATGTAAATGGTACCGTACTCACAGCACGACTTACTGTAACACTTGGAGCCAGTTCAGGACGTCTAGGTACCCGGGGTTTGCTTACTGTAGGTTACGATTCTACCCATAGCTGCACCGATAGCTGCAAAACAAGCCGAACCGCATGCCCTTCGCGTATCCTATACATAGTATCATATTCATACCTTCATTCGAAGCTCCTCCGGAATCCAGCTCTCGTGGCTCATTTGGTGTCTGTCATTCGAGTGATGGGGTGAGGTATTATTATTAGTGCGATAAACGGCGTGCGGAGCTTGTTGGAGCCTAAAATACGCCGAATATTGGCGTCGACAATTATTAAATATTGGAGAATAAAGGGCAGTCATCTCAATACGAAGCCATAGCTACGTACAGTACTTCTTTGTGGGCGACACGCACAAAACGAGACAATGGATGGCTACATCACCGAACACACACAAAAACCCACGTGCTTGTGATCTTCAGGCCAAGACTAAATGAATAAAACATGTACAAATCATCGGACGGTAGGTACTAGGCAGGACTCATAAATAAGTCGGCTTCTAAAACAATTATATATTGTCCAGGATTTTTCAAAATGGGGTTACATACGATTCATGGCGGTATGCCCGACTCACAAATACGCCGACTTCTAAACGGTTATTGTCAAAGTTATGAAAAATGGGGTGAATTGTACTTTATGGCGGTAGGACCAAACAGCACAGGAGACAATATTGAAATCCTTCAATACGATGTTAGCACAACTATCTCATCACCTTCGAAGAGCGTCCTTGCTGAACTGGAATTTGTTCAACATCGCCACAGTATCCCTCGATGCTCTACCCACCTGCGATTTGCCACGGCAGCGAGGTTTACCGCGCAACGAAAAGTAGATATGTGTCAAAGAGTAGAAACAAACCTGTTGCAGGATCCATTGATACCTACACGATAAGGTGCCAACTGGAGTTCGCAAAGGCCCTCCCGCTGTGACTTACACCTCAACCGCGTTGTTGCCGGTCCATATGAATTATAGCTATAATGAAAGCCACCGACCTACACATTTCATGAGGGCATACACAACTCGTAGCCTGCGCGATGGAAGTGTCACGCACAGCTTGCAAATATGAGCTTCAACGAAATCCTCAGTATTACAGCTGACGTGTCTTTTTAACTTATATACTCAGGATAAAAACGGCAGCATCCTATAAATATATATGTATGTATAAATACTATTTTGTCAAGAAGACGCCGCCACAGATTTGTCGACAGGTACGTGGCCTCCCTCAGTAGCGTGTACCATCAGCGTTGAACGAAACGCTTGAAAAACGAACCAGCAAGCTACGAACGCTGAGCAGGTACTAGGCTCTACTCGTTTTGCCAGACTCTCGACAGCACAGAAGAATAAAAGGATAACGCGCAGGACAGGGCACCCTCATAACATTCCCTCCCTGCTCTGCTGGGCGAGTCACCTTCGGAGGCGATGAAAGCCCGTGACCTCGTTTTGCGCTAACTGTGTGATGCTTCCGCGTCGTCTCTCGGCCCTCTATTCGACAGCCAAGGTTGCCACGCGAGCGTCCCATTTTACCCTGGAGGGGGCTACAAGATAACGAAGAAAACAGAAACACAAGAACGACGTGGGATTCATTCGCATGTTGCAGCCAAACGGGATTAAGTATTACGTACCAGGTATGAGTGTAAATATTGTAAGCAGATTATGGCATAGCTCTACTCCACGGAACCAGACGGAAACTAAACACCATCACGGGCACGGTTATCACCTCGTCTTGCACCGCTCCTTAGCTTCTCCCACAGTCTCGTTGGTAGTGGAGCAGCCCCCACGCCCCCCAGGAAGAACGCCTGCGCTGGAACCCCCTCCCCCTCCCCCAGCTCCTCTTCCTGTCAGGAACGACTCCTGGCTCCCTTTTGAGGCGGTGGCGGTAGACACCTCACTACCCGTAGAACCAAGACCACCCGTTCCGAAAGCGTTGCCCGTCGAACGTGTTGTCGCGTTTTGATCTGCCATTGGCCTTCGCCTTCCCTTCGAGTCTCGGGCGCTAGCGATGGACACCGACGAAGGCGCGGACGTTTTCCCGTCCCTTTCTCGAACCATTTCTTGGATGAGCACCTCGATAGCACTGGCAAAGCGCTGCCCTAGCGCGGCCATAGCGTTGTTTCGAAGGAGTTCCTGCAGGTGTCATGCATTGGGTGTGGTTGATCCACCGAAACGTCCAACTTAGCGTATGATAGCCTAGCATTTGCTTGCAGGCAGCGAGAACTTCGTCGGCTTAATTAAAGTGCATGCAGAGGATTACAACCTGATGGCAGACGCCACACAACTAACATGAACATTTGATGGGCTCATCGGTTGGAGTCAGAGAGCTATATAATGCTGTAACCAGTATGCACTGCGTCCAGCACCGCAGGTATGACGCCGATATACTGCGATGGTACATCCATCAATGTATGCGAGGGAGAACATAGAACATGGGTACTCGTAGAGACTAACGCAAAGAGTGGGGTACCAGGTATTTTGGTTGGACGTGAATCGAGTACATCATACAATCCGTTAGCTCGGATCTTTAAGGCATGATTTTGTCTTGAAAATTGGGTACCTGTGGTCCGCATATCGTAATTGTGGTCCGCGCTCGGAATTTTCTCGCAACTTTCTCGCTAAATGCAAAAGCGGCGCAGCCGCGTTTCTCGCCCGTTTCTGGTCCATTTTGGGTCCGGTTTGGGTTAGGGTTAGGGTTAGGGTTAGGGTTAGGGTTGGGGTTGGGTTGGGTCTACGCCCGTACCTTGATCCCACCAGGAAGTGCTTCCTAGCTCGCAAAGCAATGCGAGAAGTGAACAGACCGACCCTAGGAAGATCCGAGCTAATGCATTGTATAAGGGGCTCCGTGAATCGGACTACTCGTACGTATGGTACGCGCACCGTACGAGTATAACACACGAGTGATAAGAAAACACTCCAACACACCCCCTCGGACGAATGCCTGCTGTCTGTCTGTATAACATTGCCTAACCTGTTTTTATCGCCAACGGGCATGATAACATGATAACATGATAGAGTGGAAACGCCGAGCGACGCGTTTATGGAAAGATCGTAACGAGATATAGGGTCGATCTTAACGAGAAAATTATTTTTCTGTTTTTTACGAAAATTTCGGTATTTTTAAAAATGGGGTTTTACGAGCTTCAGTTGCCTCGCTAATAATCGTCCACCAGGCACAAAACCGTCACTACAGCAGCAGCGCTCTTGGTAACCATCCGTGTGGTGGTCCTACTGCAGTCGACCTGGCTCGTAGGCAGGTGTCGATGCCTCGGAGAGTGGAATCCATCACCAACTCGTCGCGCTACGACGCCCAACGCTACAAACGCATGAGCTACAGCCCTCAGCGAGCTCGGTCGGTCGGGCACCTCGGTGCGGTCACTGTGTCAACTCGATTGTGAGAGCTCAGAAAGCTTTTGCGCCTTCTGCGCTCGGCCATGGCCTGTGGAGGACCTCGGGGACAACCCTGGCCAGCCCTGTGTGTTCGTGAGGGGTGGCACGGCTGGCACGGTGGGGCTGCCCGATCGTACCCATAAAAACCAGAAAATTACGGGATTACCAGAAAAACTTGGAGGCCAGTTTTTTCGGGGATGAAGCTTTTCTGGTAAAACCAGAAAAAAATAAAACCAGAAAAAAACAGAAAAAAACAGAATTTTCTGGAAAAACCTGAAATTCACTCCTCGTTAAGATCGACCCTTACCACAAACCCGTCATTTTGGTTAGGTGCGCCACCACCGTTTTTGGAGGAAATCGGCTCTGAAAATCGTCCTATTAATAGTGTGGTGGGGTGCGCTATCGTGCGTCTTGTTTGTACGGCGTACGGTACGCAGATCTCCTCGACTACGTAATCTGCAGCAGTACGTAGAGCGCTGCTAATCTTGCCAACGTATAAGCCCCACCGTTGGGCACACGTATACCGTCAGGTGCCGTTGGCCTGATTGGACATACTGTCGACCGTAAGAGGAACATTCCCCTGCCGTATTGGCAGAATGGCTGGGGATAGTGCCCCCTGTGTTTTCCAGCTGACCTCGGGTTGTGTCTCCATAAGTTATTTGCTGGATAATACTTCGTATATGTGCCTATTTTGCGCGAGAACGGCTGAAAACCCTCCTCGTATACATGGGATTACGTCGACGGCTGATATTACTATTTTTTAATCCTACAACAGTAGGAACTACACCGCCGGTTCAACTCTCTCACTGCCCATTACAGGCGCAATGGAGCACGATGTTCGGCAGTAAACGGAACGCCAACCTTTGTTCTCAACACCCACCGGAAGGGCCAGCTTGTCAGAAAGGAAATACCAGCTGCCGGCTTCATCCACGCCATCGCTGCCAGCACCAACTTCATCTTCAGCATCTTTTGAGCACTCTTCAGCAAACTTCGCTCCCGTCGCCTGGAAACCTTTCGTTTGCAAGTAGTCATGTACTAGAAGCTCCACGAATTTGGCCAACTTCTTGTTGTCCAGCGCCGCACTCGACGTGATCCCAGAAGTCATGCCGACTCAGCCGGCCCAACAAGCAGTGATGAGAGCGTGAGAGCCTTCCATGCTGCACATGAACCTCAGGCAAGGCCGGTCGGAGCGTCGGAGCGGCGCAATATCAATGAAACCGTCAAACGCCTCCGAATTAAAGTGGAAACCCCACCAAATCACATGACAAGTTGACAGTTCCGCGTACACAAACTTTTTGGTGGTATCGATACGGGTAGCACTCGCTGGTGCTGGTACCATGAGAAGAGGAAGGGTCTCCGCCATCATGGCCTCGACGTTGGTTGCGTCAGCAGAGTCGTTCCTGCTCTACGCCCCGACAATCGCTCGCAACGCCCTCAGCGTCCCTTCAATGACAGCAACAACATCAACCCCTCCTCCGTCGCAGGAAACGGCCCAGAGCACACGCATCCCTGGCGGGGAGCTGCTGTCCCTGGGTGTGGAAGGAGTGGCGGAAGTGCTGGGCGGCCTTGGTCGTGCTAAGATGGTGTGGGGTGCGATCGCGGACGGCGTTGACCCTTTTTCCAGTGAAGGCTTGGCGGAATTCCTCACTGATAAGACATCCGGAATTCTCCACGACAGTGTTGAAGGCCTGCCCTGGCAGGTCCGTGCAGCATTCCGTGAGCGTTCCGTTGCTCGCGGCTCTTCCTTCGTGAAATGGCGCTACCCGTACACTACGTACTGTCTACGTACTCGTACTGCTGTACTACTGCTGCTGTAGAGAGTAGACTGCACAGCAGTGCGGCGATCGACGGCTTTGATACAAGGCGAGCCTGATTCAAAGCACGCGATTCACAACACATGACACCCTTTCCTGGCGTTGTTTGGCACCGCCCGTTCTCCGTTCCCTCGTTTCGTTTGCGTTTCGTACAACATGTGACACGACGCATCATATACAGGTGGTGCAGGAATCCGTCTCCTCGTGTGGAACACGGAAGCTGCTGGTGCGATTGGAAGACGGCCTGGAAGTAGAAACGGTTGTCATCCCGTGTCTTAGCGGGTCAAGGTGTGTGCTGCTTTGCTGCTTTGCCCATCGTTCACTACAAGCAAGCGTAGATGCCTGATGCCTCTGATCTCTGTGGCTTGGTGCAGGTATCATATCCGTGTACCATGGTATGGTACTTAACAAGGCAGATAAGTGTATATACGAGTACTGCCGTACACGATCTGTCTGTCGAGACGTTGAGACTAGATATCCGGGACCTAAAATAGCATGGTCGTTGGTCGACGAATAGTATATCTGCCCAAAATGCCCTCCTGATTTGTCTCGAACTTCGATCAAGCTGCCGGTGTCCAACGTACCAAGTACCATGTTACTGCTGTACAACACCTTCTTGAAGTACACGAACCTCGTGCTGAATACAACTGTCTGCAAGGTATAGCGATTATGCGTGCGATCACAGACAGAGCGCAGCCTTTGCGTGTCGCATGCTTTCTACCCGAACCACCAAGCTCTAGAGGTGTAATAGCAGTCAGTCAGTGCCAACAGCGGGTAGGTTTCGTGCTCAGCAGCAGTGGTACCGCCGTTCAACCGCAGCCACGTATATCATGGAACCTCACGCCGGATAGTTCGCGGTGTGTGCTTAACTCCTCCGAGATACTAGTACATCGTTTTTTTTAGTGCAGTGCCAAGGGCGCACAAAAAAAAAAGTTATCGACACCACCCCCCCCCCCCCCCCAATATTGAAGGGAAGAAACCGGACTGTTGTGATCCCAGAAAACACCCACCAGCGAAAAAAAAATATGGGGGGGTCTCTAAAACCAAGTAAAAAAAAGGGAACAAAAAACGAAAAAAAAATGGTTTTTGCTCATTTCGTCCTGTGATCACAGCGATCCGGTTTGTTTTTCATTCTGACCTGCCTAGGTGTGTGGTGTCGTTTTCTTTTTTTTTTGTGCGCCTTGGCAGTGCAGGTGTTTTCCGTAGCTGCGCGTAGCGGCCGATTGGATGTGTTCTGTCTCATGATGGCACGCTGCGACGTGCGTAAACCCGCCATAGCTTTAACGGTTGTCCACGTATGTGATGTGTGCATTCCGCCTTGGATTCACCATTCCAAATATCTGTTTTATCATATACTGCATATTGGCTGGTAATATTTAATGGTAGCGTGAGTGGCTGCTTTTTTTTTTGTCGCACGTCTACAAACGGTATATGGCAGTTTTTTTTGTTTTAATGTATTACCACCTATCCCTAAGTATGCTTTCCATGGATTCTGCGCCATACGTTCTGAACAGGTCCACGGTGTGCGTGTCAAGCCAGATAGGATGCGCCAAGAATTGTCAGTTCTGCATGACAGGGAAGATGGGCCTCGTGAGGAATCTGACGGCTGGGGAGATCCTTGGCCAAGTATTTTTTGCCCGGAAGGCAGCCAGGGAGAATGAGATGGTAAGCTTTTCCCTCTTTGTAGCATCCGCGGCCTTACTGTAGATGATGGCTGCGGCCTGCCACTACCGTAGCTGCTCCCCTCGTCTCTACATTACTATTTCAGCAGAAGGCACGGCGACCCTACAGGAAAAATCCTGTAAACCAAGTTGTATGCTCTAAATAATTAGATTATGTGTGGCTTCGTTAGTCTGCTTGCTTCATAATGCGTCTCCCTATTGCGCACCACAAGTTTGACAACCTGCTCATTTAACACCCAGAACAAAACGCTGGGCCACCACTGAATGTATTCCTGGACCAACTCCTCCCTCCCTTGAACCACGCCCGTGTTGTTCAAATGTTGAACGTCAATCCTACCGCCGAACAGCCGCCCCTGACAAACGTGGTTTACATGGGTATGGGGGAGCCGCTGGACAATCCGTTGGCCGTGACACGCTCCCTCGAGGTGCTCACGCACCCCCACGCATTCGCCATGGCAAAGAGCAAAATTTCTGTGTCAACGGTGGGTCCTTCGCCTGGCGCCATTCGGCGGATGAAAGGGATGCCGTCTCGCTTGGCATGGTCGGTGCACGGGGCCACGGACGAGGTGCGGCGATTACTCGTCCCCACGACCGTGCACACGATGACCGAATTGAGGTGAGGGCTGCGAGTGTGTTGAGTCTGTTTTTTGTTGGAACACTGAGCACAGCTTGCGACGCCCAGCGAAGACACGCAGCGCTTGGGGCTGGTTTACATCTCGCTCCTGGTATCACCCAGTACGCCCAACACGCTAACATACACTGTACAGCGCTCAACCGAGGGTTGTTTCCCCGTGGTTGTACTACCCTGATTGCAGGTCGAAGGGTCGTGTTCCCCACAGCTTGCCTTATCATCTTAACGCTTTTCCGGGCCTCTTTCATCCCTATTATTGCCTCTCGCTCGCTCGGAACGAATGCCTGCCACTACAGGGACGCTTTTTCCGACGTTTTACAGTCTAGGCGAAGAGAACACTTGTTCGTCGAGGTCGTGCTGATCGATGGATTGAACGACAGCCCTGAGCTGGCGAGGGCGCTGGCCGTTTTGTTGAGACCACTGCCGACACGTGCGAGCATCAACTTGCTTCCGTACAACGATACGGGCCATGCCTTGTTTCGCGCGTCAACTAAAGAAGCGGTCGAGGAGTTCCAGAGGGTTCTCACGGCGGAAGGGCTTATTGCCACCATTCGAACCGCTAGGTAAGCGTTGGTTAAGTATGGCATATTCGAAGAGAGTTGCTCAAGGGTGGGATACCGTATATGCTGTTCGAGCCTGTCGATATTTGGTAAATTGTGTGTATTCCATTATCTGTACGACACCTTCTCCTGAAAGCGGACACCTGTAGGGCCGCCTCGCTGCGTATTGCTCGTCGGCAAACCCTCTGATCCAAGAACGGAACTCCGTCTCCACCGCACACCGTTGTGTTTTTTTTGTTTCAGGGGGGACGAAGAGAGTTCGGCTTGTGGGCAATTGGCTACATCAGCGAAGAACGAGCGAGCGAAGAGACAGCCATACGAAGAAAGCAGTCCTGCGGGGGTGCCTCGGCGATAAGCCATAGCAAGCGTGCAATGAACATATTTACTCGAGTTTCTAATCCACCGTTTTCACCGCGCCTAAAAATCGGGACCCCTTGGAGCTGGCTGAAGCCGATACTACGACCGCCACCCGAGTTCATTTTTAGCATTTTTCCCAGTTTCATCAAATCAACAAAAGCAAACAAGTTCGCAACAGTTTTTTTCGAATGTTCTGCTGCGAATCCCTCGCGATAGCTATACCATCCTTTTGGAGTACCACGTGTCACAATATACAATACCTGGTATACCAGTACGTTCAAGATGAAGACTCTCCGAGATGACCTCTCTCTCTGCAGCTGCTGTTTGTTGTACGATGATACCCGTATCATCGCCCATCTTATCAACAGGCAGGCAGATCTGACGAGTGTAGTACTTACTGTGCTGCTTGCTTATGTACAGAAGTAATAGTGTCCAAGATAACTCGACAGCAAGGACAGAAACCATTGTGTTCTGTATCCAGAGCCGATCATTGACTGCAACGGCGAGTGACACCAACAGAGTACGGGGCGATTTACAACACCAGCAATTTCAAGCATCGAAATTGAAAACGGCCAGACGTTGAAATGACCCGCGGGTCGTGAGGTGCTTGGCAGCCCTCTGGTTTAGTTGGGCGGAGATGCTGGCTCAAGCCCTATTAATTGTGTCTGAGAGCGTAGCTGAGACAAGCGATTTGCAGATTTGCAGCAGCTTGGAGACAAGCCTCGTTGCCAGATCCAACCACCGTGCTTTGACCACGATGGATCAGTTGAGACGGGAGTTGCGGCAGACGTACCCCAGCGTAGATGTAATGATGGCCAGCTGTGCGTTTCCATGAAAGCCGCCGCTCCCAGCCTCTTTTACAGCTGAAAAAACAGTTTTTGGTTGCCGGCTCTTTCATTTTTTTTTTTCTGTTGCCACTCTTCTTGTGCCACTGAAAAAAAATAATCACAAACATCATCCCTGGAAATTCCGGTCTTTCTCAGATAACGACCCCTGTACACTGTACACGGGTTAGCCTCCCATTCCAATGACTGCACGCCACCTGTTGGTGCCCAACTAAAAAAAAAGCACCCTTGAAGCGAGCAATACTCGTCGCACGTAAAAATACGCCGCCTTTAATATGCCACGAAGAGCAGGCCGCCCTAACCCCCAAGTTGCTATACTACTGTAAGTATACCCAAAATTCAGCTATAATGCTCCGTAAAATCTCTTGTCGCACGTAAGAAATAATGTCGAAATCATTCACTGGTGGTGCTGTTGAAAAAGCACGAAAGATCGCGCTCTTGAAGCGAGCAATACAACTATCCCTGTAACAACGTCGAAATCATTCACTGGCGCTGTGAAAACCCACGAAAACACCGCGAAACAAACGGGTCAGCCTCCCATTCCAATGGCGCTATGTACGTACACGCGCCGCCTCTCTGCTGCCGAACTCCATAAAAATACACTCTCCTCTCGAAGCGAGCACCACTTACTACCTGTCGTACGTAAAAATACTCCTTTCACATTAAACCGCCCTTTCTTCCCGTCAACATCCTTTAATATACCACAAAGCGAAGGCCGTTCTAAACCTAAGCTAAAACCCAAATCAATATCGGTGGGCCCCATACTATATACCCAAGCTGCTGCCCCTATCAAAATATACTACTCGGTGGGGCATGTGACGCACAAAACCGTGTGCATGGAGCAAAATCCTCTTAAGATTGAAAACAATACTACGTACGGTTGTTCCACGGCGAATTGAATCGAACAAGGCTGTAAGGTCCGACGAAGCGAATGCCTTTCAACCCGAGAGCTAGAGAGCCGCCCAGCTTGAAAATACTCGGTGGGGCCTACCCAACACCCCACGTGGCGCGGCTAAAATGCTATAAAATGGCATGCACATACACGCTTAACTTGTGTGGCATGTACATATGTGGCGCAGTTAAAAAATAATGGTATCTCCAGTGTATACGAACCCATCACCGTGCGATACGTAACGTAACGAACGGCGTCTAGCCTATAATCAAGACTTAGTAGGCAATCAATGGGCGCGGTTCCAACAGGCGCTGTCAGGTGGCACGTGGCTAACGCAGCTAAAACAAGGTATAATACCGCATGCACTCACTGCACTTGGCCAATGGGGGCGGTTCTAGGCGCATTGATTGGATGGAGTCGATAAATATCTCCGACGTGCCAACGCATCACGCGATACATAATGACGTAACGCGTCTGATCAACAAGATGGATGGCGAGAAAAATCGCTGCTGGGAATACTGCGAGGGAAAAAAGGAGACATGACTGCTGTGCGTAAAGAGGGGCACGGGCGTAGGACTGCTGCTGCTGTGTCTGTGCACCCGTGCGATATTTTACGGTAAACAAGAAGAGCGCGGAACAGATTACATTGAAATGGTTGAGTTGAGAGAAAGAAGAGGACACGCAGAGGAATACTCGCCCGGGCTTGGCCCGGGAGAAAAAATAAATAGCTGTCTGTTCTGTGCTGGCTCGGTGCTGGGGAAAGTGCACACCGTGTGATACGTGGACGCCAGGAATTATAGCAGGGACTACTGTGCGTACAGGAGCCGGCGGTACGGGTGGTGGGAACGTCTGAACGTATATATCACCGTAGGAAAAGGTCTCTGAATGCATCACCGTGCGGTACTTTGTGAGCTGTGAGCGCTGCTGTCCCTCTCATCAATATCCTTACGTACTGAGCGCCGCGCCTCATTTATGCCTCCCTCAGAGTATTAGTATTTATTTTGTGTGCGTTTTATTGTTCGCTCAAAAGGTAGATAACAGCAGTGTCAGGAGCCACACAGGTCGAACACGGCCTCATAGACCCAGTGCAAGACATATGAGCACCCAATCCCGAGTCATACCCCTTGACACATTAGGCACTTAAAGCTCATCTTTGGGAGGAACGGGTGCTGAGCACATCGTTCGGAGCGAGAGGAGACAGACGAGTGTGGGGATCCATCGACTCGGAGGCAACCGAGCTCAGTCCGTTTGAAAACTACGATCCTTCATGGGGAGCAATCCTCTAGCCGGTTTATCGACAAGACGACCCCTCCCTCAGTATCAATGGTGTCGACAGTGGGCTCGAGGCCACCTGCCTCGTCGATTTCGCCCCGTCCGGTCTCACTCTCTGCTCTGTTGCATGGCGGGCGCAGGCCAGGGTTGCCTTTTTATTCGTCCACCGAACACCCGGTTGGCGTACTGCCTCTAAAGTTCTCATGAAACCCCGGAGCACGCAGAACGAGGTGTACGGATTCAGTGATCCCAGACACAAACCGATGAGGCGCAAGCTCGTAATTTGCCCTTGGGCAGCACTAGCCTTTGTGGTCCTGCTGTGCGATTCTTCCGCCCTCTCAATGGCCATATGCGTGCACCAGATGCACCAGCTGCGGCCTGTCAGCACTGCTGTCCGCAACTGCTGCAAGCCGGGTTTGAAACCGGCTTTCTCCCCCTTTGCTGATGCTGGCCGTGCCGAATTGCCTCGACGGAAGGGGCTGCGCCGGGGCAGAGCGAGCGCACTACACTCAGACGCAAACGAGCGAGTCACCTCCCCAGCTTCTCATCTGCAGCCGTCGCCGTTGCTGACGGCGATGGACAGAGTCCTGCCATTTGGTCGATGTATTGGAGTGGCGCTTCCTTCGGCTTTGACGAAGGATACTTTGAGAGCAGCTGAGGAGGAGCTGATGCCCGAGGAGGTGTCCTACTGCCTGGCATTGCCACCGACTTTGCAGGTGGGTCAGTGTCAGGGTTAGGGTTGGGGTAGCAATCGCCAGGGAAGCGGGCACATTGCTGCTATTCTGTGAAGGCGAGCAGTGCACTCTTGGTATGGGAGGTATGCACTACTGAACTCGTATGGTGGTCCAGTGTGAAATGCAGAATGCTCCAGACTGCCACCTCCCAACCGCATTGCTTACGTACGTACAGCAGCTGCCGTACTTACATACGTATCATACCTCGTCATTGTGTCATTGCATGCAGTCGAGGATCGTTCGGACTCTCTGTTTGGTACAACCAGCATGGTATGATATGTACGCATACCGACAGCTACGACAAGTGTTGCACGATGGAGCAGTAGCAATGGAAGTAGTGGAGGCACCGTCCCTGGTATGGCCATGAGGCCATTGCGCGCACTCCTATAGGCGAGGAGGCGTTTTTCTGTTCGTACACAGACAACAGACAGACGCTGTTATATCGTACAAGGTTGAGGTTCCCCTGACCCTTCTTGCGTTCTTGTGGTTGACTTGAAATCCCGAGGGTCTCGCAAGCTGGAAAGGCTAAAACACAAAACACAGCACGCGTTCGTTCCTTGTACCAGCTATGATACTCGTACGTACGTACTCGTAGCAACCGCGGGAAAGAACAAAGAACATGAACCAAGCTCTTCAAAGATGAAGAAGAAAACAATAGCAAGCACCGGGCAAGTAACTGGTACAGACCAGCCCAAACAAGTTTATATTTATAGTTAGTTTTATACCAGTATACGAAAAGCTGCCGTACGAGTGTGAAGTTGTGCAGCTTCATCAGTGTGCTGGGTGCTGGGTGCTGGGTTTTTCGGAACCAGCCCTCGTGGTGTATCGCGACTGCTATACTATACCAGGTAGTATACATAGGTATACCGGTATTGCTGTCTAACCGTACGAGTATGTCTTACGTATTATGTGCCTGCTGATGTGCCTGGTACACAGCACCCTCCAGTCTCAAAAACACTACGATACGAACAGCACCGCCGGCTCCACCTGTTGTACTCAAATAAAGTCATACTTCGGGGTATGAGGCACTTGTACAGCTGGTACGTATACACATGATAACGTTAGTACATAGTGGCACCAGGGTATGTATGTACCGCGACTGAGCGTACCGTTACAGCAGCAGTAGCATTCTACCATACCAGGTGACGCTGTCGTCTAATAGTCTGGCCCGACGTTAGCCGCAAGCGATGACCGACCACATGCTTGCACAAACTGACCTTTACTCTCTGCCTAACCCTGTGTGAGCAGCTGGGATTCCTGGGGGGGCGGTTGGCTATTCGACGGGCGCTGGAGGGCATGTCGGAGGCTGCAGCAGCCGCGACGTCAGCCATCCTGCACAACAAAGATGGCGCCCCAGTGTTGCCTACGGGGGTATCTGCCTCTATCAGCCACAAACACCACATGGCTGTGGCCCTCGTCCAATCTGGATGCGAAGGACACTTAGGTGCGCGCCACGGCTTTGTTCAACCTTTTTCTGAAATCCTAGTACTATTTAATAATGACTAACTGCTGTATTGCCGTATGTATGATGGCCCTTTTCTTTTTGATACTATTAATATTACTCGTGCGAGTATTACTTACTCGTACCACTCTGTTTTAATAAAATATTACAGCAGTACAAACATGGTTTTTATATTCAGGTACAGAGTGGGACATATTATACCTGGTACATACGAAGTCGCTATGCACGTTTGCAATGTGTACTCGATTGAAGTGTGTCTCGTTTCAGCTCATATGTTATACATAGGAAGTGTATTTGCACAAAATAAATAGAACAGAACATCACCAGCCGACGCTCTTTCAAAACTATTCTAATAGACTACCTACTGCTGTAGCGTGCTACTGTATATCTGAAGTGAAGGTTATAATGTTCCATTCTATGTAGAATGTTACTCCTAATATACCTACTGTTGAAACTATTGTACAGCAGTAGAAACTATTGTACAGCAGTAGAAACTATTGTACAGCTGTAGTATCAAGCACCAAGTATCGTCTTTGGTCAGACGCGACCCCATGTTTTTGCTGTCTCGCTGTCTACGGTAATTGTGTAAGTATGCTACAGTATGCTACAGTATGCGATGTCGAGCACGCTATCATAGGAAAACGCCCCTCCTGCACTAACAGACCTGCGGTATCAGGTTACAGGTTACAGGTAACAGGCAACAGGAGTATCGGCATTGGGCGTTGGGCTTCTTGAGGCCCGAACAACGCCGCAATCATTTTTGTTTGTTTGTTTATCAATTTCGCACGTATACTACAGCAGAGCCAGTATTACGTACATATACGGTTCCCTATGATGTTCCAAAGACGTTCGTTGCAAGTTCGACCAGTTTGGTTGAGACTCGCTATTCGTAAACTTGATAGTATTAATAATGTTCCTGTATTAAGTATCCTGTATTAAGTATCACACCAAGCTTGCAAATATGACTTTTGAGGAATTTTCTTTTCGATCTCATCACAGTTTTTTTTTTTTTTTCCAATCTCGTACACATGTGTGCAGTTTTTGTGGAACGCAAAGTTGGAAACGAAAAACGGAAGACAAAGTTTGAGAGGAAGGGTAAAAGTGTCGCAAGTGACAACCGATGTAACAAGATTGACACAGCACCATTGACATAACAGCATTCTGGGTTCCTTATATATACGTACATGTATATATTATATATTATACGTATATTCTAGCTGCCATCGTCTGCTGTTTTACGAGTGTTTAGACACCAACCGCGAGATCTCGAAGCACGAGCCCAGCAAGAATCCGAGAGCTGGTACGTGTAAGCTTCCGGGATGCCGTTGAAATTGTGGGCTCCTGTCGGCGGCGGTTGTCGCTGGTGTTGTTAATTATTGTTTGTGTGCAACGTGTAGCACGGGCAAAACGCAGATAGGAATACTTTTATTGTATCATCCGCACGGGAAACGATAGGTCTACAGACCATGAGCTTCTGCTGAACTATTAGACTATTCGACTATTAGACTATTAGACTGTACTGCTGTGGACGAATAGCGGCTGTGGCATATCCCTCGCCACAACCACCCTCTGTGCTGACAGCTGACAGCCGACAGCTGGCACCTATTTTAAAGAACAATCCCAGATCGTTGCGTGGCCTGTGTGCGTTGGTATCGAGTACCTGCTACCTGGTGCGGCTTTCGGCGGGATTCAACAGGCAACCTGCGACGTTTTTTGTTTGCTTTACCCGCTGCACTTGCCTGGGATTTATGGCTTCTTCAAAATGTTGCTGAACGTTCTGAAAGACGACGAGATTGGCTGTTTTCGTTGTTTCTTCTTGGTTTGACCCACTGGCTGGCGGTATCACCTGTGCTCCATTATTATCCGTCTCGGGTGTGCCGAAAGCGTGCCATGCGTCCATGAGGTGCGGTTTATGCCGATCAACGGCAGAGGGGTGACCTCGACTTCCTCCCCCCCGACAAATCCAACTACCCCCGATGACTCTAGCTCCCCTTGATTAATATATCTTCAGTTCTCTACCAACTGGACGGATCAACGGGGCTAACTTTCTTTTGTTTCTTGATTTTAAGTGTTTTGCTGGAACTGACAACGGGAGTTGATCATCTCACCTCTAGGTTGCGGGTGTAGCTAAAGCTCCATTATCAATCCTTTGGCGAAGTGTTTTTTGCTCTTCAAGAGGACCTGAGACTCGACACGTTCTCATGCAACCCACAGTCGCCACTAGCTAGACTGCCGCGAGCACTGCGGCATTGCTCGCACCAACGCAAACCAGTCCGCGACATTCTTAGTTTTGACCCCATTCTGTTTCTCAAGACCATTGAAGTAGAGTGCTACTAGGAATCAATCTTGTTCGGACAGAGAGGGCGTGGGTGAGGTGATGGTAAGCTTTTTTGGTTCCCTGGCCTAAAATGTAAACACCACTTAGTCTTGATATTTATACCACAACGGTCCTTACACTTCCGTCCACGGCAGTGCTACAAAATTCGATTTGACAAAAACTGACTGAGGCAACACGCGTTAACCCTAACGATGGAGAAGATCCTGCTTAGTGACCCTAAGTTGCACTATTTTAATACTGTTAATACTTTGCCGAAACCTAGATGTACCTTTAATTATAAGTATTATAAGTATTATAAGTGTTATAAGTGTTATAAGTGTTGTGCCTCCGCATCGGCAGGGCAGTCCGGAGCGGCTTAACCAATAACCAGAAAGTGCCCGCTTTTTTGTGGCCCCGTGTTTTGTAGGTGTCGATATTGAGCTGCCGGCAGTGCGAAGGCGTACGGACCTCCGACGGAGGGTGCTGACTCCGAGGGAGTGCGGCAGTCTAGGCGGCGTTGACGGAGTAACGGCAGAGGAGGAGGTGCTCTTGAGGTTTTCCATCAAGGAGGCCGTGTACAAGGCGGCACACCCTTTCCTTCATCGACCGCTGGGGTTCAAGGATGTGAGTGACATCACGTGTTATCTTTTTAATGTAAACTCGCAAGAGTTTCCCACCCAAACAAATGAACACGCTGTGATCTCAGGTGTCTTCCTTTCTCCCCCCCCGGTCCATGTATTTGATTTTGAGCGTTGCTACTGCTCGTAGAATTCCGTTGGATTTTGCCAGGTATTATAAGATAGCATATAGCTGTCGCTAGGAACTCCTGAAGCAGGGTATTTTATCTGTTGTCAACTTGTGTGTGTTGATGTAAAAAAAAACACCATTTTTTTTTCGGAGATCATGCCGCGGTCGGTCGGAGATTTGTGCTACGGCGATCTCGAAAGGGGTATGTATAAGTACATTTTTTTTGGTAGCTGTAGAAATTAGAACCTCACATTCGCTCGTTTGGGTATTACGGGAGGCCATAGTAATACATAGTAATACATAGTAATGCATAGTAGTAGATAGTAATACGAAGTAGTATAGAATCAGAACCCACGATGGACGGAAAAAGCATCTACGTACATCAAACTTGGTTCTGATTGCTGCATTCCTCTGTAATACCTCGTATGATATATATCATACCTCGTAGTGTTTTCGTGCTTTCTGCGACGTGAGGAGGCACATAAATAATCGTAGGTGTAGTAGCTCGGCGTGTCTGCCCTCGTGTGCTTATCCTATTCTTGCCCTGAATTGTATTATTTACAGCTGGACCTCCGACTGTAAATACCATGGTATGCCTAATTCGGTAGGTATGTTACTAGTTGAGTGAGTGAGTTGGATCGTTGCAGCGGCGGATGCGCCGTGATGGGAGCTCGTCATTCCTCTTTTATCTCTTTTATCTGTTTTCCCTGCATTTAAGGTTGAACGTGGGGGCTGCAATGATGGGAAGCACACACTTTGAAGGAACTAATGCCTCTTATCTCTACGTCCGCGGCCCCCTGCATATGAAGTACCTGGTACCTGGCAAGGCCTTTCGACGATACTCTGTTTCCATGTTTCAAGTCCAGCATGACACTTTTTTTTACAAAATCCATGGCGAAAAGCACAACTTCTGCGATGCGTCTCTAGAATTGCCGGCGAGAAAGCTTAGCTCTGCCTCAACGTGCCCCTGAAACCCGACATGCCTATCCCCTGACCCCTGGCCCCCAACCCGACGTCTGACTACCCTGACCCCCTAATCCGGCGTCTGCCTACCCTGACCCCCCAACACGACGTGTGCCTATCCTGACCCCTGACCGCCCAAAAGGTTGAAGTCCAGCCGCAAACAGGGGGCGGCTGCGACGTCCAGACGTCGACGGCCGGAGCGTGGGGGGACCTGAAGCTTTCGGCGGGGTGGATCCACCTGCCTGACGTGCTGGGACAGCCCTTGTTTCTGTCGTATTGCAAGGCGGTCGATGGCGGTCGCGATGTTAACAGACCCAGCACGCGGGGGGAGATAGGAAGATAGCCAGCTGTCGCCGGCGGCGGCAGCAGCGGCAGCAGCAGCGGTAGCAGCGGTAGCAGCGGCAGCAGCGGCAGCGGCAGCAGCGGCAGCAGCGGCAACAGCAGTAGCTGTGGTTATGAGTCCATCGGGTGTGAATTTTACCACGGCGATGACGAGTATTCTGCTCGCCGGCGGGGGGGGTGTACTCATGTTGTGCACGGCCGTAGTCATATGACCATAGACCCTCGCATCCCTACAATGCCGGGACGGAGCGCGTTGGGTTTTCACCAACCAGGCAGACATTGCTTGCACCAAGCGCGAAACGCCGGGGGGGGGGTAGGCAGTAGGCAAGGCGTTTGCCGGGTCTTGTGTAGCCTTGGCTATTTGCAGTCTCGTTCGTTCGAATCACGACAAGTTGAAACGTTGCGCGGTGGGCACGCAGTTTGGTACTGCCGCTGGTGCTAACAATTGCCGAGACAACTCGGCACGAGAAACAAGTCAAGGATTGGAAGGACGGATATGCAGACAGCACGAGAAGTGGTCATGCAGGGTGTATGTATGTATTGTGGTTTTGTGTGCTAAAATATAATAGATACTTACTTGACTTACTGAGTGTTGTTTTAGTGAAGGCGGCGGTCGAATTTGGACAGGCTTATGCTGAAGGCGGCCGAAACATTTCCATTATCTTGCTTATCTGAAAATATGACACTTGAAACGAGCTCGTGCTGCCCATGTGCGCGCACGCACCTGCAATGTCGTAAAAATGAACACAGCTCGGACATATAATCGATTCATATGTACTAACTGTATGCACTTTATCATCTAGATAGTATAGGGCGGATACTTTCCTGATCTGTATCATCTGTATCATCTGTATCATATGTACCATCTGTACCATCTGTACCATCTGTATAATCTACAGTAGCTATTTTTTCCGGGTGGGAGCCGTCCAACCTGCATGATCTAGGCCATGTTTTCTGGGTTAGATCTGTACTATACAGATAGATCTGTACTCTACAGACCCTGCGCGACATATCATAAGAGCATGTTAGGCTCTACACAGCATCATCTCTAGATCATCTGCATCATCTCTAGATCATCTGCATGATCTGCAGATGATCTGTCTGTCCGGCGTGTGAAATGCTAACGTTGATGTTGAATGAAGCCCCTTGTCCAACGGCGGCAACCAGCGAGCTAAAGGGTAGAATTCATTTGCACTCAAAAGTAGAGAGAAAGGGATTTCGCTACCCGCAGTTTTCTGATTGGTCCAATTTTTTTGGCTGGAAATTTTGAATGGTGGAAAACCCTTGGTCGACATTTGTCGTAATCCGGAATCGTGACGTCACTTTTCGGGGAAAACAATAACTTGGAAAACCGGCCGTGGATGATGACGTCAGTCTTCTTTTTATGGAAAATCGACCGGAAAAAGTTTTCTTCAGAGCATGTTTAATTTCGACAAATTTTTTATCAAAGAGGGAAAAAAAGTTGAAGTCTTCTAAGAATGCACGAAATATCTGGAGTTTGCCGGATCGGAGAAATAAATATTGGGGAAATCGTCGATAGACTCTGTAATAATGCGTTCTATACTAAAATCAAGTTAAAAATAATTATTTGGTTTGTCACTCAGGGTCCGGTTGGGTACCAGTCATTCTCCTACAGTACGTGCATCGCTCTTGTTTTCTCGTCGATGCTTCGGGAGCACCTACGAATGTTTGGCATGCATGTGTTATGGTCACCAATTTTTCGTCCGCTTTCGCCCATTCCGAGCACCCACAATGGCGACAATTACCACCCACCATGCACAGCGATTGATCTCTTAACCTGTCTGTGTCCCATGTGCCCCACGACTAGACCGGAGAGAGTGCTGCATCTACGATTTTGAGCAATCCCACGGTAGGGGTACCACTTTTAGACTCAATATCAATATTTTCTGACCGGTTGAGCTCCTCACGTGAGTAACCACCGGATACAATTACTATTTTACTGGTATGTTTGTTTTTAGACTACCGCATTGGAAGGTTTGGTCGGGTTGCGCGAACGAATGTTTCCGAAGTCATGTTCCGGGTGAGATATTGAGCTCCTCATGTGAGGGGCTCAGAAAATTCTGCTGCGCCCCTACCGTGGGATGAGTCTTTCGACCTTTTTTTTTTTTTTTTTTTCGTCCATCCCATTTATTATCTTCTCCGTTCTTTTCTCTCTCCCCCTTATTAGTAACTCAGATCCCAACATGGTCACAAAGTAGCTAAGTAGGCTCTTCTCCCCCCTCCCCACTACGGTACGTGCCTTGCATTTTCATCGCGAGAACATTTCAGCACTTTCTTCCCTCGTCGACTCTCGTCGTCGAAGTGTGCCAACTCACGCTATAGCAACCAACCAAACATGCCGCAGTAGAGGTGCCAGTGGTGTTTTGATGCTTTTGCCTTCTGAGGGTGGTGACTTATTAAGGAGCTTTAAACCCCACCCTAAAACAGATTTCGGAGGAAACTAAAAGTGCTACAGGCTGGTTCAGGCATATCACCCAAAAATTCGTCAGTCACGAATGCCGCATGCAATAGCAACTCCAATGTCACATATTTGGTATCATACTGACCGCCATGAACAGTGGAAGAGGGTGACGCCGCAGGTTTTTTGTTCAAGGACCTAGAACTGGCGCTACCGCCGTAAATGTGGCCCGACCAATCACAGGCCTTCAAAGTGGTCAACAATAGTCAGGCGTTTCCGTAGGAAAACGTTTTCCCCCCTCCATTTTTTTTTCTGAACGAGCCGCTTCCAGGTGGTCCAAGGCATGTTTGTACAAAGTTTCACGCAAATATTCGAACATCTGACTGCGTATGGTCATATTAAGTCATATTTAACGCCCTAAATCGATTATATACTGAAACTAAGTAATTACGAGGCAACGCCTATTTTTGCTCTTTTACCGCAAAAAAATCCAAATGTCCACGCCGTTTTTTGGAGATAGACCCTGAAATTTGGTACACGTGTTATATGCGCCCTACCCGAGCCTTTTACGAATGTTTTTTTTTTTTTTTTCTCGCCGGAAATTTTGGATCCAAATTTCCCAAAAAAATTACAAAACAAGCAATATCTGACGAAAAAAAAACCAAAAAAAAAAACCATCCGTTAGTCTCGGGTAGGGCGCATAAAACACGTGTGCCAATTTTCAGGGTCTATCTCCAAAAAAACAGGGTTCTTTATGGTTAACCGTCCGTGCACGGTGCGGTTTATTTTTTTCGAAAATCTTACGGTCCGGTTCGGTGCGGTTTTTAGAAAGCAGATATAGTACGGTGCGGTTCGGTGCGGTTATCCGATATTGTAAATCCTACGGTGCGGTTCGGTTTTTTCATGCATCCTACGGTGCGGTTCGGTGCGGTTTCCAGAAACCAGGAATCCTACGGTGCGGTTCGGTGCGGTTTTCAGAAATCGTAAATGCAACGGTGCGGTTCGGTTTTTTCATTCATCCTACGGTGCGGTTCGATGCGGTTTTCAAAAATCAGGAATCCTACGGTGCGGTTCGGTGCGGTTTTCAGAAATTGGGAATCTTACGGTGCTGTTCGGCGCGGTTTTCAGATTTTGAAAATCCTACAGTGCGGTTCGGTTTTTCCATGCATCCTACGGTGCGGTTCGGTGCGGTTTCCAGAAATCGGTAATGCTACGGTGCGGTTCGGTGCGGTTTTCAGATATCGTGAACCCTACGGTGCGGTTCGGTTATATTTTGTTTCCTACGGTGCGGTTCGGTGCGGTTTTCCGAAATCGCAAAACCTACGGTGCGGTGCGGTGCGGTTTTCAATAGGGCAAAAATCCTACGGTGCGGTTCGGTGCGGTTAACCGCACCGAACCGCACCGAACCGATAGGAAAAACCGCACCGTAAAGAACCCTGCAAAAAACGGCGTGGACATTCGCCACTGAATGCATTTTGGGTGGTATGCTTGAACCAGCCTGTATATACCCGATTAACAATACCCTGGCTTAAGTATCCAATGAACAATATTATTGCAACACAAGAACGAAAAAACGACGGCTTTGGGTTAAGGTA
Organism: Saccharina japonica; assembly: GCA_008828725.1. Taxonomy (NCBI): domain Eukaryota; class Phaeophyceae; order Laminariales; family Laminariaceae; genus Saccharina; species Saccharina japonica. The sequence continues at coordinate 1,276,256 of MEHQ01004335.1, forward strand.
AGGAGCCCGACCACTCAGAAAACATTTCAGCCAAATAACCAAATAACGGTATACCTCTACGTACCTCTATCGCAGTGTCACTCACTGCACTGCACGACTGCCTTCCTGCTCTTGTGTACCGCCCCCAATCTCAGCACCACCATACACACATATATCATGTTGATAGGATCAAAATGACGGACAACACAACGAGCGAACCTCATGTGCTCGCCGCGTAGATTTTCTCCACTGGTCCCACCCATCACGTACACTGTTGCGATCAGAGCGATCTGCATTAATAAGTAACGGTTTTTGTGAGACCAAATTGTGGAATGTATCAACACTCATCATTCGTGCAGGGTTCCTTTTGCGCTACTCGTAGATGCACTCCTGCTTTGTGTTCGGTACTGCTACGAACGTGCTCATATAAATAAATAAACAAGTAGAACATTTTTCGGTCGAAGGACCTTGCACTGTGTATAGTAGTAGACAAACGAAGTATACTTAATCCTGATGCACAATGTTCTTACTTTTTTCTCTTATTATTTTTCATAGGGAACTCCACCCGTGCTAATACTATTAATAACATACCTGCACATCGAAAAACACATGTGGCACGTTGGGAGATCGACCTCTCGCGGCTGGTGCTTATCATAATGGAACTACTCGTACACTGCTGTTGTACCGAGGGCGCGCGAAAAACAAAAATCCGACGCCACACTCCCAATTATCCAACTTCGAGCTCCAGACAGGGGGGGGTATGCCTGGCACCGTCCCCTCCCTCTACGCCTGAACAATATGCATACAAAACTTCAACCAGGAGACGGTTAAGAGCCACCTCCCCCCCCCCCTCCTTGATACAAGGCCTTCCCAACCCCTAACGATATGCATACAAAACTTCAACCAGGGGTTGGTTAAGAGCCACCCCCTCCCTCCGTGATACAAGGTGTTCCCAACCCTGAACAGTATATATATAAAACTTCAACCAGGGGAAGGTTAAGAGCCACCCCCCCCCTCCTTGATACAAGGTCTACCATACCACCACAGAATACGACGATGCTGCTATAAGCAGAGATCACAGCTGTGTGGGTAGTTGCGGCGGCTCGAACAACAGCAGTAAAGAGCAGCTGGTGGAGATAAAAAATATTTCTCTTCGAATGCAAAAAACGACCACGCCTGCAGTAGTGCCATCACTGACTCGTACCCTGCCTTCCTGCTTCTGCTTGTGTTTGTCTTGTACGCCACCGTCGGGGAAATCGCGAAAAACACCCCAGACACTCCTGACTCTCCGGACACTCCAGCTCGGACACTCACATAAGACAACGTCATGATGGAATGCCTGGGGTAGGCGGAAGAACGATAAAACTATGCTGAATCGCTGAATTACGGTTGCATATCAGGTATGCATGCATGCATGCATGCATACCCGCCTTTACCTCAGGACGGTACAGCACCCAACACAATAACAGCTAATCAGAGCACCACCCCGCACCACCAGGTATATGTTATATAAGGGAAACAATGCTCTAAAATGTATCTTTGGCACTGTAAACAAAACCACAAAAAACATTTATTTTATTTTATTTTCAAGGTTTTCGGGGGTAGGGGAGGGGGGGTGTACTCATGTCGTGCACGGCCGTAGTCATATGACCATAGACCCTCGCATCCCTACCATGCCGGGACGTAGCACGTTGGGTTTTCACCAACCAGGCAGACATTGCTTGCACCAAGCGCGAAGCGCCGTGAGGTATTGGGCGAGTCGCATGGAGGGTGAGCTGCATCCTGCTAAGAACCGCCTCTGAGGCGGACTTGCATACGGACGACAGCTTCAATGAGTTAGGGGAGGGAGGGGGGGGGGGGTTACTCATTTGTTGCTTGCCTTAGTCATTTGACCATTGACCACGCATCCCTTTCGAGACGGAGCACCAAGCACGGGGGGGGGGTGGTGTATGTCATCCAAATCCCCGCACGCCCCAGGTGGTACTGTACTGGTGTTGTAACGGTACCAACCCCGGGCGCCTGCATTCCACGTGTATTCCTACCCGCGCTCGCCAAGCCTCCCTGCCAAACTTATCGACATCAAAGTGGACCAAAAAGCAAGGAGACACCGGCGAAACTAATATATACAAAGTTGGTTCAAGGTGAACGACCCAAACTTCGTCAGCCACGAAGAGAATGCCGCTTGCAATATCTACTCGAATGCCACATCTTTTGTATGATACTGACCGCCATGAAGATGGGTAGAGGGTGACATTTCCATGTTTTCAGTTGACGTCCTAGGGCTCTGGCGCTAGCGCCCAAAATGTGTCCCGACCGACCACGCGCCTTATTGAACGCCAGAAACAGTAAGGCGTTTCCGTAGGGAATAACGTATTTTTATCCAACTTTTTTTTCTGAACGAGCCGATTGCAGGTACTTCAAGGCATGTCTGTGAAACACCTCACGCAAATATTCGAAGATTTGACTGCGTAGGGCCAAGTTCAAGACATTTTTAACGCCCAAAGCTGATTCAGGCGACTGCGAAAATACGCATGTTTTTCGCGCAGAAGCCCAAAGAAATGTTAACGCCGTTTTTTAGAAAAAGGTCCTGAAATGTTGCACGCGTGTTCTTCGAGCCCCTTCCGAGGCCTTGACGAACGAACGGTGGGTGTTTGTGTGTTTATTTTTTCGTCGGGAATTTGGGGCCCAAAAATCCAGAAACAAAAACAAATATCTGACTCAAGAAACAAAAAAAACAAAAAAAACACCGTCCGTTAACGGATCGGCAGGGGTTCATGGTTTGTAGAACCTGTGTGTAAAATTTCAGGACCTATCTCTTCCAAATACGGCGTGAACTTCCGACTCTGACTAAATTTGAAGGATACACCTTGAACCAGCCTGTGATGGGATTAAGAAGCATTAAGAAGCAGCCCCTCATACACATCGGGTTTTGTAGCCACAAGTCTTCGTGAGCCTCGCCTCGAGCTAAAATCCTCACCTGGGGCCCCCCGTACTTTTTTCGGTGAAACCACGAAAATAGACGAACCAGGTTCGTGTCAACACCTTGGGGCGGCTGACTCAAAATGGAAAATGCCCAACAATGCAATGAAGACCCAGAATAACGGTACGTATGGTGTATGGTATAGAGGTGGGTTACGTGGGTATTGAGTACTTTCAAGGGTACGCCATCAAACGACGTTTATCCATACCCCACGTAACGCGAACAGCAATGCTGTCTCAGACAAGAAATTTCCAAGAAAAAGATCACTGACCTCGAAGCGGCAATCAATGGCGCTTGTAGAGCTCTACCATAGACAAGACGGCGTGGAACCATAAAAAAAAATGCCCTGGGAGTGCTGCGCTACAGCAGTACATAAAATCGAAAACTTTTGTACTTTACCCAGCATTCCGTGCAGGCTTCGAAGGACGGACGTACAAAGGTACGAAAGGTAACATCGCTCGCACTCTTCAACGAAAGGAAAAGTAGGGACCATCGTACAATCAATGTTTTACAGGGGACACACCAACCTGAACCTCAAGGAGCTGCCTGCGCATGACGCGCACACGCTTTCTCTTCCTCGTGTTGCACTGCTGCAGAAAACCCGTCAAAATGGCGGCTGGCCAGCTCAACACCTCTCTCGGTCGGTGTTTTAGTCACGTGGAAAACGACAAAAAAAACGCACTAAAATAACACCAGCCAGACACAGGGCCACAGACACCAAGGCCACAGTACAAAAGCGATCACGGATCAGAAAGAGTGGGACCTTGTCGATAATAAACCACGCTTACCATACGGTGCCAGGTGTCCTCTCAATCCTCGGCAACAAAGGGGTCGCCCCAGCAGTGTGTGACCCTGATCCATCTCATCTACCAAGCGCGTCTCAACCCTTTCACGTCAACATCTCGCGCTACGAGCACTCCATCCGTGGCCTTAAAAAAACAGGTCAAAACGTAATACACCACTCGTTTAGAACACAACAAGAAAGCGTGGGGGTTCCAGCGCCATGTTAGAAAGTCCACTAAAACGAGGAATTGAATCCGCTGAAGCGCCGCCCCACCCCCTCGCGACAGATGGATCGCTTCCTACAAAACGACTCAGTTGGTAGTTGGCATGGAATATACTTATGATACTTATGCTTGAGTGCCCCCCCCCCCCCGCCTTCCTGGATTGACATCGTCCTTGAAATCAAGGCAAATACTACAGTACCTACGAATATCAGCCCTGCCAGTACACCATGTGATCGGCACCGAGTTTTCGACCAATCAGAACCCCTCCCGAACAAAACTCACCAATAGGAACACACTGCGGGCACGAAATGTATCTCCTTCTCTCTAGGTACTACTAATAGGGTCTCGCAGCCGACTATGCACCATATGGAGGGGCAGCAGAGGCGTAAGGCGCAAAAGGCATCACCAACCTCAACAAGATGATCATAATACTGCTGCAGCATATATGTATGTATGTGCCATACCATCATGTATTGTATGTATTGTAAGTAAGCAGTAGAGGTCTCTACCACTATCGCACTATCGCAAGGGGGAGGGGAAGTTCAAGCGGGGAAACATAAAAATAAAAACAAGCTAGACCGGTCAAACAATATATGGCACAAATGGCACGACAAACCAAAACGGCACAAATGGCACAAAAGGCGCGAAGGAGCCGTGCGAGCGGGCCTGAAGGCCGACCCCTCCCTCTTGGCATCTCGCAACAAGGCACCAGCTAGCACCCACCACCCGCCGACGCCGCTAGCTCCTGCGTGGTCACATGGCGCCGCCATCAAAGTACAAGACTGAACACCTGCGCGCGTTTAAACTATTTGGAATACATTGCTCTCCCCTCCGCCGATTGCGACAGCGACACGGCCCAAGGCGGTGGTTAACGCCGCACTACCCCCGCGCGGCTAACGCGGCAAAGGCAAAAATACCACCCCTGCCACCCCTGCCACAAAAAAAGAAAAAAAAAAAGAGAAACTAAACGCACCTTACCCTTCTCCCCCTCCCCTCCAGCAGTACGCACATACCGTAAACCAGACCTCGTTTGCGACGCCCTCTACGCCCCCCCCCCCCCCCCCCCCCCCCCCCCCCCCTCCCCCCCCAGCATCGCAAACTCAAAACATTATACTTTATAGCCCATACCGCGTCGATATATCATGCTAATCATAGTGACCATACTGTAATACCGTCAAAAAAAAAAAAGAATGCCTCAATACCCGGCACGGTTGGTCGGCCCATCGCCAGATCTATCGTCGCCCATGCCGTCCTCCTCTCGCAATACACCCAGCGGTGTCGCGCCCAGCGGTGTCGCGAGGCTCCCAAACGACCCTCTCAATTCCGAGCCGCCGGGCCCCTTAGTCCCAGCGTGAGTCATCCCTGAAGGGGAGCTTTGTCCCAGCGCTGGTGACATGCGGTCGCCCTCCGTGTCGTCTTCCGCGCTCTCGTAGTCCTCGTCATCCTCTTCGTCCCACCCTCCCACCCACTGGTTGGCCGCTTGCTTCAGGTTCTTCACGGACACGTTGGGGTTGGGGATGTGGCGCGCGGACCGCCGTCCGGACTGCGCAGACACCTGGTGCCCGAACCGCACCACCCATCTGGTGACAACAAATGTGGAGACACAATTGACACAATTCGGTTGGTACAATACGGGGGAGCGGTACAATCTGGGAATTTAGGTTCTGCCACCTATATATATATCTGGGGGGGGGGGGGTCATTTTGTCATTTTTATTTATTTCGGTGGTTCTGAAAACGGGTATTTATACTCTTAGTGATTTTGGAACTGCAAATGAGTGGTTGGGGAAAAACTACTTGGAATTAGAGTGGAATCGTTTTTTTTCGGTGGGACGTGAAGGGGTTAAGACACACAACTTCGAATCAGAAAAAAGTGCCGTAGTATCATACATCAGTAGTGAAATGAAATACTCCTTGCCCTCGGAGCACTAATGGAGCAGCGCCTTGTGTCAAGCGTGGTTGTGGCAAGTGAGTGCATGATGCATCGCCGAGAACGACAGCCAATACATACTACACCGCCAAGCAAGCAGCAATACGTACTTTACTTTCCCGCCTCAAGAGGAGAACAGCACCATACAACAGGATTCCACGGGCAAACTATGGTGCAGGGCGCAGGCACGCAGGACTAAGGTACGTACGTATAATATGCTATCCACACGGAAGCACACCCCCAAGCATTGGTATAAAACGTACCTACGCAATACTCGTACGTAGCACTCAAGAAATAGGGAGACGAATGAAATTTGTACCAGGCACTTACAATAATGTATTGCACGAAATAAAAGGAACGATACTCGTATATATACCACTTATATACGTAGAGCACTCTCTTAACTCACATAATACTAACAACAACAAGGTTAATGAGAAGTTGAGCCTGGCCTAAAATACGAGTTTCTTTATACCAGGTAATTATTTGGTTACTGTTTTTTTTTCACTCGATTAATAATATAATATTACCACAGCTGTCAGTCGGCAGGATTCCACGACTAACACCTAATCGGTAGGTGCCGCTAGCCAACTCGGCTGCCGACGCCAGCTATTAACGATGGCCAGCAACCAGACTTAGGTCCGGCCGAGGAGACCATGCCCAAAAAGGAAGAATAATGTATATCCCTTATTGAACAATCCTTCCTTCCAATATGGAAACCCATCAAGTCGGATAGTCGGCACCTCCGGGAAACGACTCACTATTAATAGTCACTATTTCGTAACTAGTTGGTGACTTAAGTCGGGCCGGTTTACAGCTCTACTCTTAATAATCCCAATTAAAAAGAGCATACAAACGGGGGTGCGGCGGTAACGAGGTTGAGCGGTTTCGCGTACGTCCAGCATTTTTGTATAGTTTGTAAAATCAAACTGTGTTAACACTGCCACATGCTGGTTGAAACAAAAGAAGACAAGGCAAGACTAGACCCTGCCTGCTGTGACTGCGACTGACCTGGTCAGATCCTCCACGGGTGGGCCGTCGACGTGTATAGCGGGCCCACCGCCGTAAAGGCGCATGAGCTGATCCCAACACTCCGGCCCCACTCGTCGGTAGTCGCCCGCCTGCTTGCCTAGCGCCAGCGTCAGGCCGTCGTACGGAACGTGCCTGCGGTAGCAACACACATAACGAGGCACAAAGTGGTGTTATGTTTCCACCGTGCATGCATGCATGGCTTTACGAGACCCTTGAGGAGAGCATGCATGGCTTTAGACCGTGCATTACTTTAAGAGTTAACAGAGGGGTGCATGGCATTGATGCACTGGTGATGCCCTGGTGGTACACTGGTGATACACTGGGACTCGCCAACATTACGTAGCGCGTACTGTAAGCCCAAGCGCATGATGGGCCGCGCGTTACACACGAGTACAGCACTCACTCGTAGATTAATAGCACATGCAGAGCACCCCATCAATGGTCGACATACACGAGACATACAACCAGGAGGTCGAGGCAGTAGGCAAGAAAAGCCACAGCCAGCACAGCCAGTAGGCGATAGGTGATCACACAACAACAGTCCCCAGACAGTACTGCATCTACTCAGACTACAGCACCCGTAATCGCTTAATTTGTAAGTGCCCAGAGCTCACACTGCATCTATCATAGCGCTTCTACTGTCAGCAAACACCTGTTGTGCGAGTCAAGCATCCCAGAGCAGTACTCGTAGTGCCCACACCTCATACCGCAGCTATCAACACTAGCAAACATCTACCGCAGCTATCAGCACTACCAAACATCTCCTCTGAGTGAGAAACAATAAAAAGCAATACAACCCACACTGCGGCTATCCTTAATACTACGCATCTACAATCTACAGCAGCAGCAGCAGCATGCGACACACGCACACACCTCTTGTCTGAGTGGAGCATCCACGAGTTGTCCACGGGTCCCGGCGGCGCCATCCTCCTCTTGCTAGTGCAGAACTCGAGCCAGTGGTCCATCCAGCGCGCGTCGACGATAAACCATCTCTCCCCGGGAAGCATGGCGGAATTGATGGGTTTCCCCGCTGTAACGGAGGCCAGCTCTTCCACCCGCCGCTCCCACTGAAGGGCAGAGTTCTGCAAAACACGGAAAATGTGTCACAAGACCAAAAGAAACGGTTCGTTCCGTATCATATATCTATATATATGTATAAATAGGCACCAGGGTATTATACGAGTACAGGTTGCGTCGCAGAGGCATGGCAGAGTTCTGGCAACACGGAAAAAAGGTGTTTCAGACCAAAGGAACCCATTTTTGCCAGTGCCGTATATAAATCTGTCTAAATCTGTACATGTGTGTCGCAAAGGCGTGTACATATCCCTAACCCAACGGCTCACAAAACCCGGACTGTATCTACTCAACGATTATTAAAATCCAAACTGCACCTATTCAACGGCTCGTAAAATCCAGACTGATCCCAACCCTGCCGGTGACCCTGTTATGCCTCCTTCTGCGTAGGTACAGCTGTTGCTTGCTTTGCCGAGCTGCTGGTGCCGGAGACGCCACTCGATCAATTAAGAGATCATATACATACGATATCAGCTACGTAATGTCAGTGCGCGCGTTTCCGCAATTTATCATGCCGCAACGTATCAATACATGAATAGATGAATAGCATATTTTTTTGGGACCTCGAAGACAGTTTAGGCGAGACTAGACTAGACTAGCTAGACTAGAGCATCCTTTCCGACAACAAAGGCTCAACTGAAAGATCAAGATCAGCCTGCGTTTGACGTTCGGCGTTGTGAGTCGATGAAATCTCGAATACGCTCGCAGAAATAACGAAAATGAAAAAAAAAAACACGACGGGCGACGCGCACAAAAACAAAAACGTAAAGTAATTGTGTGAATGTATTCATCACTGATAACGCTACAACCCTTCTGGGTGTTCAGTGTTCAGAGCTGTTAGAACTGCTAGAGCTGCTAGAACTGCTTCAGCGGGAACAAGCCACCAAAGCAAATGACACCTCTAGAAAATAGCATCGGCCACGGCTTGTTTTTTCTTTTACTTTTCCCATCCCGTCTATTCTCGTTGCTCTACGTGTCCAGCTCCCTCCCTTCCGTCAAATACCAGGCACCCCCATCCCCTACCCTTCCACAGCGCGCGGCTTTAATACAATACTTTCATACTTTCATACTTCAATAGAATACTTCAATACTTGAATAGAAAAGCTTTAATACCGGTACGAGCACTACTTTAATACGTTCATATTCGAGTCTGTAGCGAGAAGTGGGGGAGCGATACATCTCATGTCTGAATTATCGTATGTATTTATGATATATGATACAATGCAAGGAATCGTACCGTACTATATATACGACACGAGGGCAGCCGCATGGTATATACATATACGAAGTATAGCATATAGCATGGTATATATAATATGAATGTATGATACGAGTATGTAGCATGGTCCAACTGCTACTGCAGCGCCCTCACACTCGAGATGTTTCTGTTTCCATTTCATCCATAAATACTATCTTGGGCCTACTACGAATCCCTATTATGCTTAACTTCTCCACCCCCCCCCCCTTCGAAGCTCAAACATATTTACTATTATTACTAGCTATTATTAACAGTACAGTAGGGTAACAGCGGCCGCTCCTCCCCCGTCTCCACTGCTCGTAAGGTGCATGCCTTCGCTTTTATGCAGGGAAATGTTCAGCATTTTTTCTCCTCGTCGACTCGTGTCGAGTTGTGCAGCATACACACAAGCTACATAGCCGCTTTCTGCCATCAAAGTTGTTGTTGTTGTTGTTGTTTTTGCCCCTGCGTGGGTGGATTCGCACTCGCGAAATTGACCTTTAGTACCTTTGCTAGTTACGAGGTTTATCAGGGGGCACCAATTCGCCTATTGATACCACTCTGACCCGAAATATAAGGACTATTTACACTGAATGTTAATATACAAACGGTCCTTATATTCCGGGTCAGAGTGGTAGAATATTTTGGCCGCCATTTTTCATTTACATATACAGGGTTTAACCCCTTGAGAACTGGTCCCACGCATTTGGGGACAACCTACTTGGAATTAGTGTGGGATTTTTGGTTTCATCCCACGTATTTCGGGACAAACTACTTGTAGTTAGTGTGGGATGAGTTTTTGCAGGTCTGAATGGGTAAAGGTGAATTACCAGGTATGTTATTGGATGATGGCTAATGGCACTGCTTGTGTCGATGGTTAATGGCATTATGTTCATGGTTAACAGCAATATGTTACTGCTTAATAATAGCACTGCTGTGGTGTCATACTGCTTAATATCTACTACAGTATGTTCAATGGTATATGGCACTACTATGTATATATGGTTAATGCACCATGTTACTGCAGTGTTAATAGTTGCCCTACCTTGAAAATGGTGCCGGCGTTGTTGGAAGTGGGCAACACCATCGACCCCCCTCCCCCGAACAAGCTGGTCCCTCCGCTCTTGATAGAGCCGTTCAGGCACATGCTCTTCGCAGACCGCTTGTGCATCAGCAGCTTCTCCTCTACGAAGCGAGAAAGCTCCGCCTGTTGTCCAGCCGAGGCAATCATTGTCCAACGGGAGCAATCAGACGATCAGGAAAGGCAAGCCGATGGGCGGCAGGCAAGATAATCAGACACGGGACCCCAAAAAACGCACTATATATAACTATAACTAGCAAAAGACCACGGCAACATATATAGTATCGTCCCTTCTTCAATGCATCTGAGTTGCTGGTGTGTGTATGGTGCGCTTGTCGTATCCAGTACGATGGCATGACATTGTATTGTCTACTCTGCTTACGAGTACTGCATTGCAATGTGTTATCTTTGCGTTGAAGTTTTGTGGCCACAGAGCTTATGCGTTCTCGAGGATGCATATCATAGTCAGCACGTACACTAGGCGTGTGTGCTGGATGTCGACGGGCAGAGACAGCAACTTGATGTGAAGAACACGCACACCTCTTCAAGAAGGTAACCCATCAAGCTAACCCACTCAGCCCACTCAGGGACAAGACCTGAAAAAGAGCGCTATAACCACCACCGGGTAACGTGTAAAAAGCTCCTCTCCTATCCTCTCCTCCCTTCTGGATGATACTCGGGACACCCTCGCTCGCAACAAAACATAGAGCAATTTCTGCAGTTCTGACATGGCCGAACAGTGCACTCACAAACAAATGCGTCTACGGCGACAGACGGCGAACATGAGACCAGGCGAAGCATCACAACAAAGCCGAACAATGGCACACGAATCCAACACCCAATGCCGCACGTGCTCCATCAACACGCAATGTCGCGCATTTTCAACTCGCAATGCAGCACGTATCCAACTTGCAATGCAGCACGTATCCAACTTGCAATGCAGCACGTATCCGACCTGCAACGCCGCACCTACTCCATACGATTCCTCCCCGTCACAGCAGTCCCACCCTGTACGCCTCTGACACACTGCACGAAGGAGATAACCCAACCCGAGTACACTCTACACCTCTTACAAACTGCACTGTGCAGTGCGAATCTCAGACACACTGCACTGTACAGTACGAAGGGGTGTATCGATGAGGTGGTAGTTCTCACTCACCTCTCCCCCCCCCGCCGCGAAGGCAGAAGCCGCTGTGACGTGAGCAACCCTCTGCGCTTGGTGGCTCACGTCATCCCACCAGTCCACCCCATCATCGCCCCCCGCCGCTAGGCCGCCGACTCTTGCAGGCACGTCAGGCTTGCGAGCTCGCGTTCCAGCAGCGCGGACTTCTCTTACTGAGCGAAACGTGTTTGACCACAAGCCCATGATCTGATATATAGGAAGGGGTGGGTAGGGGTGGGTAGGGTAGGGTAGGGTAAGGTAAGGTAAGGTAAGGTAAGGTAAGACTAAATATGGTATGGTATGGTACGGTAAGGTAAAATATAGGATAGGGAAGGGTGGGAAAGGGTAGGGTAGGGTGGGGTAGGGTAGGGTAGGGTAGAGCAGGGTAGGGTTAGGGTAGGGTTAGGGTAAAGGTAGGGTAAGGGTAGGGTAGAGTAGGGTTAGGGTAGGGTAGGGTAGGGGTAGGGGAGGGAGCACGTTGGTTCTGTGTTTGTAGACGTAGGTCGATGCCGGGGGCTCGGAATGACGGTGAGCGCGGACTGGACAGGGCAAAACAAACGGTACAAATCGAAGCATACGAGTACATCAATATAGCTCAAGAAGAGGGGGCGAGGGAAGGTTTATGTGGATTATATGCTGGCGGTGGAAGGCAAGACCATTGAGCTCTACCAGCGGGGCAGCGTAGCGCACCGTGGGATTTGGGAAGGATAGGAACATGGAGGGGAAGCGCTCGGCCGTGTCCTCCAAGACCAAGCAGTACTCGTGGGCTGATGGCGTGTCCTTCACGCTCGGCCGCACCAGCTCAGAAATCTGTTCAACGCCAGCAGTTGAGTCAGAAAACAAAAAATACGCAGGAGACAAGGAGTTACAGGCATAGCGGCATATCCACCCAGCACGTGAGAAAAATCAAGACTACCCGCTCTTCCAGTATCAACTCAAGTACAGCAGTACGTTACACGAAACAGAGCTACCAGGTGGTAGTGCCTCATGCTCGTGCAGTTTGCTATCTGCTCCGGCATGTAATCCTTCGCCTACTTACGCGATGATTGCTCCTACCAGGGGCTCAGAATATGCTTTCGAGACGTACAAACATGCCATTCTCTCTAGAAACAGTAATACTACGTACAGGTCTCGTAAACTTCTTCAAAGCACGAAATAATGATTTCATTGTTGCCCTGGGTAGTTGTTATTATTCTTCTATTTTAATATGATATTCATAGATACAACAAGCCATATCATGCATACATACGCACGCGATGCATAGATGAACAGACGAACATACCAATAGATCCGAGAGGGTGCGTATGCAGCGGACCACTACTACTAGATCAAACGGGCTATCCAAGCCACCAATACGCCGGTACACACGCATCGGCATCGCTTGAAACACCACGTACGGCGTGGAGAATGGAGAGTGGAGAGCAGTGAAGCCATCAACTGCAACTCAACTGCAACAAAGCGTATACCGGTAAATGTCAACACTATTAATTATCTGTGAACATAGCATACTACTCTGGCAACATCGCCCAACCTGACATACAAATTAAACTTCCGTGATCGAAATCGTGCAACAATCAACAATGCCTTTACACCACTACACACTACACACTACACAGAGTAGCAGTACACACTTCTCACTCCCTACACTCCTGTACTCTGGCCGCCAGTCGACGCGAGCCGGCGAGGGAAGCAAGCATGGGCCGAAGTCTTCTCGGTATAAAAACATGCAATGCCCGAACCGTACAAATATTAAATATACGTACTACGTGGTGGGGAGGGGGAAGACGTCTGCTACGGGGAGCGCCTAGTATTAATATCATAATACTCGTACGTAGTAGCAACTTGCGCGTTGTTTTTTCGAACCAAACCAACAGCCGATATCGTAGTGGTACTGGTATGACAGTGGTTTGCCACTATTACTAGCACTCACCCGCGCGCAGTCCAAGGGGTAGGCCTTCGGGATGCTCCCTGAGGACCTCCTCGTGGACTCGGCCTCGTTAACCGTCAAATCTACCTCGTGCGTGTAGATCAGCAGCATCGAGGTGGACGGATTGAGCACGAACCACCGACGTTGCCTGTCACCAGCAGCAGCCGCAGCAGCAGTAGCAGCAGTCATTCGGACGGAGCAGTGGACGGCAGTGTATGGAAGTGCAGGGGAAAACACCCCGACGGGAAGGAAGGGTTCCAGTCATCAAAAGAGGGTTGCAACTACGTATAGCTTGTTGCAAGTAGAGTTAGTAATAGTAGGTTAAAACGAAACCAAGACGAGGACGGTGGTGTGTGGTTCATTTGTACGAGGTGCGGCGGATTTGATGTATGCGCAGTGCTGTTGGGTGTATGCGCGGTGTTATCAGATGTATCAAAGGTATAATGCTACCAGTACGTACAGATCACAGGTACCAAAGGTGAACTAGCTGTATCAGAGGTATCTGAGGTAAAATGTTACCAGAGACCAAAGGTATAATGCTATCAGATGTATCAAAGGTCAGTATCGGATGCATATCGCAGTCTATACTGGTAGTCTAGTCTACTGTAGTATAATATGTACAGTAGTATGGGCTCTCCTCTAGAAAGGCGGAGCTGAACACCTTGACCCTTGTTATTATGCCCGTTATACCCGTATTACCCACTATACCTACAGCGTGTGAGTCTGAGCAGCTGGCTGGTGCAGTAAACCAGGTACATTCGTATATATTAGAAAAAAAAAAAAAAAAACAGCTGTGAGATCGAGGATTTGACCGAATCTGATGTTCGCATTGCAACCTCAGTGTGCTATCATAGGATACTTCCATCGCGCGAACTACGGGTTTTGAGGGAACAAAATCTGATATCTGTGGAACTCAAGGGGGGAGGTCACATGTATACGGTGTACTTCCTGAATGTGTTGCAGATATTATATCACAAGGCAACCACCCAACACGCAGAGACACTCCCGGGAGTCATCGGCGTACATACTGTAATCAATAAAATAAAATAATACACACTCCCAGGAACAAATTTCAGACAAGGGTTTGTCGAAAATATGCCTCACAGGGGCCATGGCTCAGATGGCACGCACACACAACCAACAATGCTGGCGTTGGAAATGTCTCGTTGAGATCACAGCATGGCCGCGTCGCTCGGTACTACTATTAATAACATCATTTTACCAGCATTATCATTACTATTAATAGCATTATTATCATTAGCATTATTAGCATCTTAGCATTAATATCATTATGATCATTATTTAGCATTCTGATTATCCTTTACACTCTCCTCGTTGAGGAGCAAATCAGGTTAACACGTTAAAACTGGCAAGGCTTAAGGCATCTAAGGGGGCGTGAGTGCTTTCTTTCTTCCTACCGTACTAGGAGTATTAATACTATTAATATATGCCACAAACAAAACGTTCCAGGTAGTATTTTTGTACGCGCGATGGAAGTATCACTATAAATAGTAATAGTATAATACACGCAGGTTGCTTGCAAATAACAGTTTCGAGTAAATTCTCGACCTCACAGCTGATACGATTCGTGCGTGTTGTTTTCTTTCACGTAAAACAATCAATACCTGGTATATCGTACCTGGGATACCTGGGTACACTGCTGTATTTTCACTCAAGACCCGCCCCCCACCAAATACCGTGAAAAGAAAAACATGAGAACGATCTCGGCATGGTACATCTTGACTATGTATTCGAAACCCGTCCAACATGACGACTCACCCATCATGTACTGTACTGTAGTCTATATACCAATGTAGCCCAAGCTTTCTCCACTTGGGGGAAGTTCCATGTGATGACGATGATGATAATGATTACGATAATGATTATTACTCTGGTAATTTCTCTAAAATCGACCCTACTCCGTGGGGCACAAAAACAACCAGGCAAAACGCGTCCCGTAAGAAGCATATACCATACCAGGTAGAAAACATGCCCACAGGATCATAACGCTCGCGAAAACACCCACCTATCCCACCCCCTCTACCACACCGCTGGCACGGCAAGCTCACCAAGCACTCTTCATCCCCAAAGCGTTCCTCGTGCTCGACTTCCTGACCAACCACGCGCTCAACGCCTGGCTCCCATCCGGCATCTCCACCCACGGCACGTCCTTCTCAGCCGCCCCCTTCTTTTGTCCGCCCCCTTTCACACTCGCCCCCGCGCCATTGTGGCCATTGTTGGCAGATAGCTTCGGTACCATGGGGGGCAAACCTACCGGCACGTTCTCTGGTCGCGCCGGGGGGCCGATAGCGACCTTCTGGCCTGGCGCGAGAGGCATGGGCGCCACGGCGTTTTGGTTTTCTACGCCGTCTACGGGGAACCAGGAGTGCTGGAGGAGCTCGGCGGCGGAAGGGATGGGCTCTGTGGGATCTGTGCCCAGCATGAGATCTATGGCCTCCCTGCTCAAAGGGTTCAGCATTAGCAGTGGCGATGTTCGCAGGGTCGGAAAACAGTCACAGCTATATTAATAGTAGTATTACAACCAAAAGCGGTTGGGCGTCGGACCCGTATGCAGTCAGAAGCGGATGTATGTATGTACACACGAAATGTCTGGTGTCAAAAGCGGTACATATCAAAATACGTCGGACACGTTTCAAGACAAAACGTCCAAGCCTGCGAATGCAACGTCAATAAACGGAATAATGAGAACTGGCGTGTATCCCTTATGCAAGTTCACCGACGCCTTTGGGGACAAAGCACTTGGAATTAGTGTGTTCTCTTTTCGCAGTAGTATAGCTCAAGGATCAAGCCACGGTATCACTCCCTCATACCACTCCCTCGGCCACAGCGTTTACTATTCATAGTTTTTACTATGCCCCTAAATGCTGATGCCGTTTCGTGCGGCTACCGCCACCGTTACCGCCCTGCCAAAATCCAGCACAAAATCACAACATCACAATATGAAGTGGTGCCACACTACAGTATTAATAGTCAAGGTAGGTTCAAGTACCAGGTAGGTAACAGCAGTAGGGGTCAATCGATTTGGAGTGCTTGCCTGCCAAGGGGCGACAGCTCCGGCACCCCCGTACTCTCCGTGGTAGCGCGGTAGCTTTCCAGCGGCTCGCCGGCCGCGGCCCCGGCATCCCCCATCAGAGCCGCGAAAGCCGTCAGTCCTAATGATACGATGTCCGAATCCCTGCCGTTTGGCCGTGAGCCAAGCGGAGAGCAACAGCACAGCAGTAGTACCAACGGGCAACATCAGAACAGAAAAGGGTAAGAGAACAGGACCGATTGGTGACAATTGCGTGAATACCTGGCACAGAAGCGACAACAAACTCATGAACAGCGTTTGGCGACCACCTGATACCTGGTAGTTATAGGAGCCTTGCCTGTCTTGTCACCACGCACTGTACTATTAATAGTAGTAGATGATGACGATGCGTTGATATGAGAACAACACCTACAACACCTACTCGTACAACAGCTCTGCAGCACGGGACACCGGGCCAGGCAGTCGAAGTGTTATGTTAACGCCCACAAGGCGGTTCAGGGGAACGGCGCCTTCATCAACAATGCCATGCTATCATGCTATCATGCTACGCTAGTACATACCAGGTAGTGGTACGCAATACGTATATAATCGATGCCGTCATGTTGCCATGTTGAAGTACTTCGCGCAATTCCGCCACTTTGAGCGTTAACAGTACACCAGTACAATGCGAATGCCTTCAATGCCTTTGTGCCATATAATATGTTATAATATGTACTGACCGTATCGCAACGCCTCTCGCACGTCGCTTGCTTCTTGGCGTCAGAAAAACCAGAACAACCAGAACAACCAGAACAACATCCCTACCAGGGTAAGAAGGGTTACCAGTGCCAGTCGGCATCAAGCATCAAGCATCAATCATCAAAGCATTACCGACAAGGACCTACCTTCCCTTCCGCCCTTCGAGAAGGCTTGGGCTTTAAAGAAATTCATGCTGAATCAGTCGCCAAAATAAATTATTCTGCTAATATCATAGCTCCATGACCCACTGCCAGTATCTGCCACCGGGCATGCATGCACCCAACGCGGAAGACCCCCCCACCCCCCCCCCCCCCCCCCACCCCCCCCCTTCCCCGACTGCAGGTTAACTCGCAACAAAAACCACAAGAAAGACCGGCAACAAGGCAAAACTCAAGGCCTCCGAAGTCATCTCCGCGAGCATGTATCTTGGTACAGCAGTATGTCATATCATACCTGAGATCCTTCTCTATCCCTGCTGAGCGAGGTTCACCAGCCTGCCAGGTGTCTCCAGGCGTGACGGGCTTCTCAAGGTAGCACAGTCTAGCCGTCGCAGCACCCGCCTCGTTTCGGCCAGGAGATCCGAACATTATCCGCGCCGGTGTCACGTGTGCGTGAAAGAGCCCGTGGGAGTGGAGCAATGCCAACGCCATCAGGACACTGCTCCAAGGACAACCCAAGGGCAACCCAAGGGGAACAGCAGTCCCGAGTTCCAAGTTTCAAGTTGTTGGGGCGTGCGTGTGCGTGTGCGTGTTTTCAAGGGCGGCGTAAGAACTAAGAACGAGGCATCGAGGCATCTATCGCTGCGGCCAGGTTGGATTGATTGACGGTTACTGGTATCAGTTTAACAGGTATCTGTACCCAGGCGGTGCAAGCTTGTTGGCGAGATCAAGATTAAGATCAATGTATTAAGATTGCTACGTACTCATATGTTGGCTTTTTTTATTCCCGCGGATCGGCACCGTGATAGATTGCGGTACGGCAATAATATCACCAGCGAAGACGGCTTTGGTCTGGGCTTGAGGCAAGAAGGAGACATGTGTCCGAATACGATACGACACATGAGAACACGAGACGCTGCCTGCTGTTGTTGCGGTGGATGGTGATCATTATTAATAGTTATGATGGCCGTGCGCGGTAGGTTTTGGCCGTTTTTCACGTTTGGCCGTTCGGCGCGTTTGGCTCTAATCTTAGTCCTAACAAAATAGTCCAGTCTACGACCAGTATGAATGTTCCAATGTTCCATGTATATATTTGATATGATACGAAGTATCATGATAATAATGTGACTGTTAAATAAGGTCAAGGATAGTAAGATCGCATCGCTTATCGTGTACCTGGTAATCGTGTAGCATTTGGCCGTTCGGCCGTTTTCGGCGTTTGGTCGTTGTTCGCATTTAACCGTTTTTGTCTTTACTGCTGTTGTTTTTGTTGTATTTTGTATTTTGGTGCTGCCCTTACCCCTGCCACCTGCCGCTGCCCTTATTACCCCTCCTTGTCTTCTTCCTCCTATTAACTCCTGGTATTCATAACAAGGGCTTTCATGAGGCTGTCATGCTCCAAGTCTTTCGGGTACAGACGTAAAAAAGCGCACACACACGCTGTTGGGTATATAGCACTGCCTGGTACATAAGAAACTATACCAGTCACCAATAAAATGCACGCAGGGTACATATATATATATATATATTATATATATATTATTAATAGTAAAAAAAAAAAAAAACCACAGCTGTGAGATCGAGGATTTGATCGAAACTCATGTTTGCATTGCAAGCTGAGTATGTACTTGGGGGTTCGCTTCCAATCTCCAATCTGGCAGGATTGATCTCCGAGGCGCACCTTTCGTCGGCACTATCAAGTACGTATCATATTACTATTGATGTTGACAGTAAGTCAGCACCCTGCTCGAGAAGTCGAGACCAAAAACCCTTCAGCCTTATCCCACAGCAAATATCAAGTATCAAGTATGATATCATGCCGCCGGGAATTGATTCCCCGCATATGACACCACCCTCCCACCCCCCCCGTCCCACGTTCCGACGACGCTGTTTTTACATTTTTATGATATTTACGAACATATACGAAGTGCCATACTACGAGCACGTAAACCGTGAAGCGAAACATCAACGGGGCGGCTATAAATAGTTTCGTCCTGCATCTTGCTGCTTGCACTGGTGCCATTGAATCACCACGGGTATCATAGATAATATCATACATACTAACTACTGTAGATCATATCATACATAGGTGCGAGATTCTCCGACTTCAAAAGTTCAGACAGAGCAAAAGGCCTCTGCCCTCTGTTGCTCGGGGTGGGCTGGAGACTGGAGACTCACCGGTGGCACTGGCGGTTGCTGCTCTCATACGTGACACTGGCGACACTGGTGACACTGCTTACTGAAGGATATATAGATATATACGACTATTAATACTCGTGTTACTAATAACTGTAGCGCAGTCGTATTGTATATATTATACGAGTATGCCTTTCCTACTTCATATGATACCGTATACGTTATCTATCGAAAACGCCTTCCAAAGAAAAGACAGCAGCACCACACCAGCAGCACCAGGAAGCCTATTCCCGGTGAGACGCAGTTGTTATACGATCTAAAAAGAAGAAAATATAATTTCGTATTCTTTGTAGAAAATACCCCACGGAGAGGCAAAGCGCTCAACTCAAGCTCCCAGAGGACGTAAGGCCCAAAACACAAGATACAAAATCCAACAAAATATTGGGTTGCTCGCCGAAAGACTCCTCGGCCATAAGGAAGGCAGGCCATAATGCCGTGGGGTCACAGGTCACAGGGTGATATGTACCATGTACCAGCAGTGTACGAGTATTCAACGAAGGTGATGTTGCGCTTCGAGCTTTCAACGTAACGAGTACCAGCAAGACGAGACGGAACAAGCACGCGTACAGCAGCAACCATTATTAATTATGAACAGCACTATGTACAGCAGTAGTATATTACACTATATTATAATATACCTGGCACGTATAGTCCAGCCTGAACATGCCACGAGGGCGCGAGCATGGCTGATGGAAAAATGAAATGTTAGTCGCAATATGGAATCTAAATCTTAATCTTGTACGTACGGAGGAGGTAAAATCCGTGTTCGTACCGTCTACCCGTGAGAAAAGAACGCCGAACACAAAGCACCAAGCACAAATCGTTCGAAGCGCGATGATGCAGCGCGATGATGCAGCTGTTGGCGTTCTGTAAAATGTTTCATGTTTGACGGAGAAAATAAGAAACAAAAGCTGGGTACCACTATTAATACGAACGAGAGACTAGGTCCAGAAAAACACCGAAGCCATGCACGAACACGGTCGGTCTTGGTCTATTTTTTTTTTTTGTCCATCACATTTATTATCTTCGCCCTTCCTTTCTCTCTCCCTCTTTTCGTCGTAGTCGTAACTAACTCAGATCCGGGGTCACAAAGTAGGCTCTTCTCCTCCCTCCCCACTAGGGTACGATATGGTTAGCCTTGCATTTTTATCGCGAGAAGATTTCAGCACTCTCTTACCTCGTCGACTTGCGTCGGAATCCGCATATAGTATGAATGGTATTATGGTATTAATGGACACCATCACCATCACCATCACCATCCCTATCCAGCAGTAGTAAATACTGGTATACATAATACGTAAGACGGGTAGAAAGGAAGGTTTAATGTGAAGAACACAGACACACATAACTGGTACCAGGCACGAGTACCTGGTAAGGATTAATATTAATAGCAGTCCTTTATGCACAAGAAACCGATCGCGATGCCTACAGAGTCGTACAGATGTCTGCCGCCAACAACTGCCATAAACCACAAATATTAACACTACTCGTACCATAACTAAAGCATAACTAAACCATGTACGTAACTTTCTAACTTTTTAACCGGTAGAGTTCACGTTTTGAATTATGAACACTTCAAGCTGTTTTGTGTACATGCTATATATGATATATATATCAAAAACAAGCCCCAGGCTTCCTGCAACAAAGCATTTTAGTTATTTTTGGTCTTCTTTACCCTTTGCCCGTCGTGAAAGGTCATCATCATCATGGTGTACCTCACCGATACCTCATACTGCTGTACACTGCAATGCTGCACCGGTACCTATTTTACTATATACGACTATTAATATGTCCTTGGCACGCTGCTGGAACAATAACACAAAACAACCCACTACCAAGATATCAACGAGCTCAACGTTCGCTCGGGCACTACATCAGTCACACGGACGTACGTAGAACATGGACTGATACGACTACGATTACACGTACGTATAAATACATACCGCAAGCGCTGGCCATGCGCTATTATCACCTCTGGTACCTGGTACCCCAATAACACCAATATAACGAAGAGTATGAGCAGCAGAAAGCGCGCTTTGCAGACACGATCCGAGTGGATAGCTATATAGGAACGATGCTCGTATAGTATAGCTCACCGGCTGACCATGATCCTGACTTCTCCCTCTGTGAATTGCCGCCCCGTCCCCAAGTGTTCCGTCAGAGTGCCTCCGGGCATATGCTCGTAGATCATGTAGCAGAACCGGTCCTGCCCGTCGCCCGGCGTTTGCGAACCATGAAAATCAAAATTAACTTCGTTTTGGAATTTGCTGTTTTTTCAATTGTTTTTTTTTTTTTTTCGCCTTTTTCGCTTTTTTCGCGTCTGTCGGGGTGGTGATAGGGTCCCACTGCTGTCCCGCTGCAGCACAACGATAAAACGAACATTGCCAAACTCACACTTGCATGGAATACAAGTATGATACTGCTGCTATCACATTGTTTTAGTATGTTTCCACGAACAAACTACAGACTAGACTCACTCGTAGAGTGTAGTAGTATCAGCGGTACACACCACGCAAAGACGCCACCTACAGGAGAACAAAGCAATGCACCATGTCCTAGCTAGCTTGCTCTCCAACATCCTGCCATTGCTCGCTGCTATATACACGGAAACTGCTTGGTACACTCTGCCATGATAGTTGGTGCACCGTTTCCTCATCTAACGATACAGCCATCTGTTCTTCCTGCTGTCCGCAGTCGGCAGTCGGCAGCGCCCCAAAGATAATATTTTGCCACGTGCGGCTACTACTATTTTATACCTCAAATAAAGGTTGGCGAGCAGAGTTCAAAAAGCGTGCGGGGAGGGGTACCGCGGTGCCGTTAACGAGCGCGATGCAAGGAGGAGAGGTTCGTCCGCTTCATACCTCCGGCTCCGAAATAACATCCTGGAGTGCTAGCAAACAAGAGTGCTTGGCCCTGCGGAACGCGCGCACATCCTCGCCGACTTGGGCTCGCTCCTCTTTGGTGAGCCCGAACACGAAAAGACATTTCACCAAGCACTTCCGGCCTGCCGAACGAAAGTTGCACATCACAACCAAAACGAAAAAAGAGACAAAACGTTCAAGCTTGGCGATGACATTCGACCAGGCTCTCGCCAACAAGAGCAACGGAAGTTTCGTGCTGTGCCGACTCTGAACAAAGGCATCTGGAGCGTGCCTAACGAAGCTCGCCGTGCCCAACGCATGGGCCGCTACCAGGGAGGAAAACTTGATGTCATGTATAGAGAGCCAGTCGCGCGCTAAAGCACACCTTGTTGTCCTTGTCCGCGTGTCTGGGCCTCATGCAGAACGAAGGTATCCGTCTTCAGCACTTCCTTGCCAAGCTTGAAGAGATCCGAGAACGACGTCATATGGAAGCCAGCTGGTCCAGAGTATGGGAGGCAACACCACTCCCCTGGCCCTCGCTCTCCGTTCTCTGATTGCCTCTCGCTACCGATGCTCGAACCAGAATGTAGCACACAACGATTCTTCTTTTCTTACGTATACCTGAGCCATCGGAAAAGTAATCATGGAACCAAAAATAAACGGGGTGCATATCGGTAAGGTATGGTTCCACACTTCGATTTAGGGTGACGCGTCTAAACCTAAACTTCTGTGACCAGCCTGGTGACGTGTGACGTGTATTTTGTTATATCACCGCGTTTTGTTTCTTTTCCGTCACCCACCCCCCTGCCTCGCAGAACACAGCCAACCAGCAGCACCCATCTCCACCAGCGGCAGAGGTACTGCTCTCTGGATAGAAGACATATCCGCATCTAACCTATCGCTTTGCTGAAATGGGACGCGGTGGTAGGGCGGCTTACGGCCCCGGCGGCGACCGGGTAGCGTTTGCGAGTCATGTGTTGGAGGACTCACCTTTGGCGGATCGGCCGATCGCCGAGCTCCAGAAGCATGCCGAGCAGAGGGGGCTGAAGACCGACGGCACTCGCGACGATCTACTTATCGCGCTGAGACCATACAGCAAGGTGCGCGCAGCAGAAATCTTGAAGTTTCCACAGGAGAGGGGGGGGTCATGCCGTGCTCCTACGCCACGCGCGCTTATGCATGGAAAATGCCTTGCAAACAAACAACAGTTTCGGCGCTTGTGCGGTTGTTCGGTCGAATCGTATGGCCTCGTTGCTCGTAAACACCAGAGCTGGAGCTTCCTGTTGCTGCCCGTCCACCCAACTTCCCCCCGATAGCGACACCTCTGTCGCACAGAAACGGCATAGGCAACCTCTATCAGCTCCTCAGGGTCGTGTTGTGTTTGCGTTCTTGCGGGGGGGGGGCTGAATGGGCTTTGTCTACGTTCGATTCCTGGGTATTTTCAATTTTCAAGTCACTTCACAACAGACCTTGAAGAGTGCAGCTTTTGATTTTATTGGTTCAGTGTGCAGCAGTGGTCAGGGGTCCAGCTTCTTGTGTAAAAAAGGAGCAAAGCACGTGGCATACTCGGAAGCAGTCGTAGTATGCCTTGCTCGTAATGAATGGCTATTGTTCGTGGTGTTGTTGTTCCTGAACTATAACACACTCGTCCTAACGCTCGATGCCTTGAGGGTCTAGTCTGTGGGCACAAAAGACAGGCCCCATTATTGTTATTGGAGCGGAACAGGAGAAAAAATAACAGGAAACAAAAAAAACTGAATGGTGAACAGAGCAGAGAAGTACGTACCCTCTTACGACTACTGTGACTACGTACTCTCGCACGTACACGGCAGCTCGCTTCTTTCATACATGAACCCTGAAGGCTCAGGCAGCTGCTTTTGTTTTCCTGATTCCTATCATAGAGCTGGGTAGAGCTGTGAGTCGACACCAACTACCGCCCGTAGTTATTGGGCGAACTATCAGTAGTAAAAGTAGATTAATGCAGCAGTAAAATAATACCAGTACTCGTTTCTCATTCGTATATGTCGTTTCTCGGTTGTCAACTATCCGATGTACTCGTTCGTACGTCGTACGTGTGTGTGTGTGTGTGTGTGTTCTTCACATTAAACCTTCCTTTCTACCCGTCGACATCCAGCACACCCAGTGTCCGTGCCGATTCTTCATCCTAAAAAGGTACCAGTTCTGTGGTCACAAAACTACGACACAGAGATACTACACTCAGTGCAGTAAGCAGAGCAGACAATGCAACGCCATATACGACAGGCAAGACCTACCCTGCTAGCAATCCAGGTGCATGCAAGAGAAAAAAAGAGAAAAAAGAAAAAAGCGAAAAGAAAAAATAATAAAAAGTAAATATACTGAAGCAAATCAATAATCAAGCAACCAAATAAAAAGCATGACAAAAAAAGAAAGAAAGTGTCGTGCTTCTCCCAGAGGAGATGCGACCTCCAATAAAAAACCAAATGAAATGAAAGAAAATAAAATGGACCGAAACAGCGCCAACAGAGCAAGACTGAGAACGACAGGATAGGACGTAGTACGTACGCAGAAGGCAGAAGGCTGACTTACTAAACTGGGGCGGAAATCAAGTTTTTCGAACGCTAAATTCGGGTGTAGCATTCGTTGTGCAACGGATTTAGTCCACTTGCCCCACGAACGATGTCGCAGGCAGGGCGTGGCGATTAATACTACATACTCACCTGATATATATATGATACCTGGTAGACTATTAACAGTAAAACGGTGCGGTCGTTGGTTCGATCCCCACCGATATTGCCATAAAAATACTGGAAAAAATGGGAATATCTCACGTCCAAAAACTCACTAACTTACATAGAAAACACCCAAAATATGACGAGAGCAAAGCGACATTGCATACTGAGATACTGAGTTCAATAAAGACTTAAGAGTCGGGGAGAATAATTGGTCACTCAGAATCTCATCGCGGTAGTCCGAGATGCGTCGTGTATTACGCAAATAAATGAGAATCCCGAGTTTAAGAAGGCTAAAGTCGGATGTAGCATTTGTTGTGCAACATTAACATTTTTCGTCTCTTGTTCCCGATACACCGACTCACTGGGTTTCCATACTTGTACGAAGTCTCGTTGAATGCGGGATACTTTATCTCGTGTTTGGGAGGAGGGCTGATTCGACTCGCTTCGCTCACCTGGCTTGAGTCGGCAAGTCGGCTGGCCATCAGCTGACTAGCGGCAGCCGACTTGCCGACTGAAGGCTGTTAGTTGGCTAACGGCACCTATACTGGGTGTGCTGGATGTCGACGGGTAGAAAGGAAGGTTTAATGTGAAGAACACACACACACATATACCGACTATTGACAGTAGTTGTTGCCAGTAGTCGTGAAATACTGCCGACTCCCAGCTCTACGAACATTGATTCCTGATTCACTCCTCATGACTCTCATGATGTCCTCTCGTTGCCGGTAGTTGGCTTGTTGGATGACGAAACAACCCAACTACCGGCGTTTACGTACCTGGTACCTGATATCTGATACGACTAGATTTACAACTGGCTCGAGTCTTGCCATACCTGGTACTCTTTATAATTAATTGTATGTAGAAAAGAGAACACAACGCGAACGACTTGCCGACTGAGAGGGCTGTTAGTTGGCTAACGGCCCCTATATACCGACTATTAACACTTGTCACCAGTAGTCGTGAAAAACTGCCGACTCCCACCTCTACGAACATTGATTCCTGATTCACATTCCTGATTCACTCCCCATGACTCTCATGATGTCCTCTAGTCCTCTCGGGGTTGGGTGACGAAACAAGCCAACTACAACTACCGGCATTTGCATACCTGGTATCTGATACCTGATACCTGATATGACTAGATTTACAACTGGCTCGAGTCTTGCCATACTACAGCAGTATGTTAAATTTTTTGTATATAGAAAAGAGAACACAACGCGAGCCACAAACGCCGCATTCGGGTACAAAGATGAATTTACTATTCACCGCACGCACCTATTATTTCGAGTAACGTAACTATTATACTGTTTGTATACCGACTTATCCGCAACTAGTAATAACAAACTGTTAATACCCCCAAAATTAGCCAACCCCACCGCCCTACTCGTAGGCACACGTGCTCTCTACCTAGTATAAAGTGCTCTATACTAGGTTGTATTTAGAGACTGCTGTCATGTTATGCTGACTCCAGTATCCCCGCTTTGTCTGTACTGCTGTTGTGCTACTGCTGTGCTACTGCTGTGCTGTCTTTGCACGTTTCGACGAACAGGGCATCGCGCACCGCTACCAGGCGCCGAAACCGCTCCCGTTGGCTCGACCGCCGTTCAAGTTTTCCGACGTCCAGAAGGCCGTCCCCCGCCATTGTTTCAAGCGAGACCTGGCCACTTCCGCGTACCACCTTGCCTCCGACCTCGTGTTGGTGGCCACGTTCGGCTATCTGGCCACCTTTATCAGCGGGGGCGCCATCCCCGCCTGGGCTGGGTACATTCTGTGGCCAATCTACTGGTTCGTTCAGGGCACCCAAATGACGGGGGTGTGGGTGCTCGCGCACGAATGTGGCCACCAGTCGTTCTCCGAATCGAAGACGATCAACAACCTTGTTGGGCTGGTGTGCCACTCCGCTCTCCTCGTACCGTACCACTCCTGGCGTATCACCCACGCCAGGCACCACAACAACACGGGCTCGTGCGCGAACGACGAGGTGTTCTGCCCGACGCCGCGGACGGCATGCGGCAAGTCGGCGACGGCTGAGGAAGACATCGGCGAGCTGGTGCACGAGGCGCCTTTGGTGCAAATGTTTTGGATCGTGTTCATGCTGACGTTGGGATGGATGCCTGGGTACCTCTGCTTCAACGCCACCGGGCCGTCTAAGTACAACGGTTTCGCCAAGAGCCACTTCAACCCTTGGGCCAAGGTACATATATACTTGAGTGTCACATGATACGAATAATGTATACTGCTGTAGAATATTGTAGTATGAGGACAAGCCGTGAGACGCGGGTGTGATTGATATATTAGTTGTCTGGATGTCTAGCTACTCGTACCAGTATCATACACCAGTGAAGACCAGGCAATGATGGTATTATCGGGTATAGCAGGTACTATAGTAGTAGTAGTATACGACACTGCCGTTAGCATATACCGGTATGGTACTGGTATTTACCCGGTAGATTTTAAGAAACCCCCGCGGATAAATACGAGAAATTTCTTCGGGCACCGGGTGCAAGATTGTACCTGGCGACGGGCGAAATTTACTGGTAGTCTGCCAGGTATGCAGTATGATAATGTACGAGGTACGAGGGGAAAAATGATTTTTGAAATGTCGAACATACCCCTGGCAAATATGATACCTGGTACATAAACAACACGCATCACCCCTTGCTGGTTTGGGTTACTGATTCATAGCTGCTTCCACTCGTGAAACGTTGAGCTTTACGTTGTTGCACCTGCTGGAATTGACGATGAAGGCGTTCTTACATCGCTCGGACCAAAGCTTGTTCATCAAATTTGATCAACCCCGTTTCCTCGCTATTTCCTTAGATCATGAGTGAGCTGTCATATATACCTGGTATAAAACGTTCTTCCTTTCTCGTTTGGTTATCATATAATATCATAGCGTAGCATATTTCGGAGCTGATCACAGCTAGTACTTCTGCCGGCGCAGGCGCAGATTCTAGTGTTTCTGCATAGCGACTTTCCTACCCCAATGGAACAGCATCAATACAGGAGGGCGAACACGAATCGTGCCTGCCCCGGTGTTGTAGGGATGCGAGGGTCTGTGGTCATTTAACTAGGCGCATTTACCGCGGCCGCTGCAGCTTGAAGCTGATGGTCTTTTGACAGTGAGGAGAGAGTTGCCTCTCGTCTGTCTACAACTGCTGTGATACATGATATATATGATACACAAGGTACCCTGGTGACTTACGATAGGTGTTCGGTCGAGTATGGATAATGATGCAGTTGTGGTAGATACCAGACGTCCGCGGGCAGAACCAAACATACGATATGGTAGCACCGATTGAAGGTGTTCGACTTCCGGGTAATCGCCGTGGCCGATGTGGCCGATTTGAGACAGGGGTCAACCGTCCAATTACATAAGAGTCACAGCAGCATTGCCTTTATATACCTCAACTTTTTTGTAGTACGAGGTATGATGTCCTGATTTTTTTTTCGTGTTTTGGTGTAAACCGTTGCCCCAACCCCTGAATACTGATTGTCGGTCCCGTCACAGATGTTCGAAGAGCGCGACCGCATGGACATCGTCACCTCCGACATCGGCTTCTTCGCCGCCCTGGGCTGCATCGGCTACGCCATCTACACGCTCGGCTTCCTCACCGTGGGCAAGTACTACATCGTTCCTTACATGATCACCAACGCCTATCTGGTGCTCATCACGTACCTGCAGCACACGGACGTCTTCATGCCGCACTTCCGCGGCAGCGAATGGGACTGGTTCCGGGGAGCCCTGTGCACCGTGGACCGGTCATTCGGCCCCGTCATCGACCACGTGATCCACCACATCGCCGACACGCACGTGTGCCACCACCTCTTCAGCAAGATGCCTTTCTACCACGCACAGGAGGCGACGGAGCACCTCCGGAAATTCCTCGGAGACTACCACTTGTCCGACCCAACGCCGATCCCGCAGGCACTGTGGAGGTCATTTTCGTGCTGCCTTTACGTAGAGGACGTGGGCTCCACCGTGTTTTACCAGTCCAAATAAATCGTCGTTAGCCAAGTGGGAGCGAATAGGGTGTCCCCATGCAGGGCGTATAGTCAAATGTATTTTGCTGTTGGTTGTGGGGCGATCGGGTTTCCTCGGGTGTTTAGTTGGGGGATGATATGAAATGTGGGCGCGTGCTGTTCATTGTTGGGTGTTTTTTTTATGTTCTGAATGGAAAGAAGCGGCTTAGACTATGTTTTCCCTCCCATCGAAACTGCTAATGTATGCAGTCGGACCGCGCGGATTGGGTGTTTCGTTTAAGAGAGGTTTGCAGGAAGCTGTTAGCTGTTATGTTGAGAGGCCTTGCAGAAAAGCTGTTGCTTCCAAGACTGCAGGCGAGTTTCGCGCTTTGCGCTGAACTCACTAGTATCATAGTATATTAGCTTAAATGACGGGAGCCTCACGGCGCCGCATTTAGTTGGCCTTGACTGATTGATTGATACGGTGGCATTTGCTCCACCAGAGAAGCTCGAATATGCGAATACGGTGTATGATATATATACGAAAATTGCACTTGTACCTTGTACGATGTGCTAGCAGAAACTCTGAAACTCTTAACGAAGGCAGCGTCTTTCTGCCTTGGACCTCGGACAGGAACTACAGCCAGTACTGTACGTAACCATACCGAGACACGGCGACACCACGTGTATGGATGAGAACACTATGCATGGGCGGGAATGCACGCGGCGTTTGATGCATTTATTATCATGTAGCAGTAGCAGCACAACTATTAATAGAGTGCAACACACGAAGTGAACACCCAGCCACCAGTAGCGGCGATTGCCTCCGTGTGGCGTGTACCTTCTACCGAAAAGTATGCCAGGTACCTGTTACACCCGATGAGGACCATTACAACACTGGACAGGTGCTCCCAGTATTTTTCCTACTCCGAGTATACTCGGGAGTATCGAGTACATTTCGTATCGGGAGTATTTGAGTAAAAATGGCCTAAATACTGCGAGTACTGAGAGTATATACAGTACTAAAGGTCCAAATACTGCGAGCACAAGCATTACTCGCAGTATTGAACTCCGAAATACTTGGAGAGTATCATATCAGGCAGTATCCGCAGTACAAAACCTCGAAACCTGCGAGTATACAAAGTACCTGAAGTGTTTTTTTTCGAGAATACTCTGATTATACTTGAAGGTAATGTGAGCACCTGTGAAGCGTGAAATGAGTACTAGAGCACGGCGGCCTTAATACTGTGAGTACTTGGAGCGTTGTACTGCGAGTGCCTGGAGTATGAGCAGTCCTGGAGGCCGAAATACTGCGAGTACAGGCAGTACCCGCAGTATCGGACCCCCAAATCCTTGGAGTTTTGGCAGTATCCGCAGACAATCTCGAAATACTGCAAGTACACCCGAGTATCTGATGTATTTTTTCTCGAAAATATCCATTTTACTCCCAGGTACTGGGAGCATCTACCTATGCAATACTGCTGTGCAAAACAAAACTTTCATCCGACCACAAGAATGCACGACTCGGCAGTTTTCCCGTTTTTACGATCGACTATACGATCGCCTACGTACTCAGAAACAGTGACGTCAACTCGGATGGCGTGTCTTGCAGGAATTTCGCAACCATTCCGAAGATTAAGATTCCTTTTACAAGGTCGATATACCTACCCATGCACAGAAAGTGGCGTCAACTTGGACGCCCATCCAGGATTTTTCCACTAATCAGAACATTCCTGCAGAAAATTGACCATCAGCAAACTGCGAGCGCGAGTGGGGCCAACAAGATCATCACCGCTACAAGATTGAAACCTTTGTGAGATCCGCCTACTATGAGGCCAGGACACTTGTTTGCGATACGCTTGCCAAATCCTCGTATTAATAGTAAGTCTTCCGAAGCACTTCTTTCTCGCACCTCGATGATCCGCGTACGTAGATATCAATCGACGACCGAAATGATAAGCTCAAAAATTATTGCAGTTTTTTACCCTATTAAAAACAAAGGGTATTCGTACGTACCTGTAGAACCTCGTTGTGTAGGGCGAGAGTGTCCACAGACAGGACTGGGCACGACACCTGACAGACACCTTAGACCCCCTTTCCTAACTCTACATGTATCTTGCACTGAACTTCCTAAAAAAATGTGTCCCACACGAACTAATGCCTACAACAGCAGCAGCGGTACTTTACTATTCATATTACACTATAAACGTTATACAAGTACATCAGTCTAATCTCTCCTGGGGGTATTAGTAACTCAACCATGAAACGTTACTTCAGTGGCCAAGCAAAGAATGCTGCTTCAAACGTTTTGAAACGTGGAAAACGGCGGAATCCACGATCCCAGAAACGGCAAAAGCGCCTCCGGCTACAGCGCAAAGTCGGATCAGAAGGTGCGAGAAAGGAATTGTCGGGGCCCCAGCGATCTCCACCATGAATGGCGACACGTCGTACACGAAGAAAACACCTGTTTACAGTGGACAGTGGCAAAGGGAATCGAAGCAGTCCAAAGCGTTGCCGTAGGGCATTCAGGGGCGGCCACGGGGGGGGGGGGGGGGGGGGGGGGGTACTCATTTGTTGCTTGCCTTAGTCATTTGACCATTGACCACGCATCCCTTTCGAGACGGAGCACCGTTCCTACTCCTAATAGAGACACCTCCAACACTTGGGCGCTCATTACGTTGTTTCCATATATTACAAATAAACATTTTGCTAATCTTATCCCCTTCCTGTTTCGCCGCCTGTGGCCACCATCTATCTCCTAAGATAGCGATCGTTTTTTTTTTTGGGGGGGGGTATCCTCATCATGTCGTGCATGGCCGTAGTCTTATGACCCTAGTTATAGACCCTCGCATCCCTACAATGCCGGGACGGAGCACGTTGGGTTTTCACCAACCAGGCCGACATTGCTTGCACCAAGCGCGAAGCGAAACGTGAGGTTGTTAGGCGAGTCGCCTGAAGAGTGAGCTGCATCCTACTAATAACCGCTTGTGAGGTGGACCTGCATATCATATGGACGACAGCCTCCAATGAATTTATTTGATTTCTGGTGCGGCCACTTCCACAGACAGCAACGAGTATACAATGTATTTGTCTCGTGGGTGCCTTGCCATATACACACTACGTGGCACGATCATTCCCCTTGTGCGAGGGGGGGGGGTCAGGGAGGTGCTTTAGTTGTTTAGTCATTGACCACGCTTCCCTTTCGAGACGGGGGGGGGGGGGGGGGGTCAGTAAGGTCTTGCGAGGCGAACGGTCCTCGATGGCCGTGTATCGTGCATTTCTACGGTGCGTGGGGATGGCTGCAAAAGTCAAAGGACGTTGTAAGCCAGGCACCAGGAATGTGATGAGCAACCATCGATGCCCTGCACAGCCTGCATTGCGTTGTGCTGCTACGCTACTTACCATCGGAGACACCTCGTCGGGGGTCGGAGTGCGACACTACTGCTGCGTGCTGCGTCAACAGTTATATCCTCAATGCAGTGACTACGTAGCCGGCACTATTAATAAAACTATATATTTTATTCTAGCCGACGGTTACTCACCTCATCGTACTCTCACCATTTACCGCACATTTTTGGCATATTTGTTTTTGGTTCATTACTTATCACCACGTTTTCAACAGGTTTGCATATAGAAGCCGTACCTATAACCCTATAAATAACTGGTTTTACCGTAGAGTAGTGGCTGGCTTGTCTATGACCCCTCGCAGCGATGCATTGCCAAATTTCCAATTACGGCGTCTTGAGCTAACTCCCCCCCCCACGCTTTGCTCAAGCATGATATTAAGAGTTAGTCTTGGCACACACCTGGCAAAATCATGGTTTTTGCGGCCGGCTTGCTTGCTTCCTGGTCATGCTCCTCTCCGTGTGCGGCGTGGTGGTGGGGGACATCGGCGGTGTGGTCCGTGTGGTACTCCGTGGCGCCCGTGGTCGATCGAAATTTGTAGGTGTAGGCGAACTGGCTGGTCGTCTGTACCGCAAACTCGGCCTCTGATCCGAGCGAGTGCACCGTGGGCACGAGCTTGATGAAATACTGGAACAACCCGGTGCCTTTATCTGCAAGGCGGTGGATTGGGCGGGGGGAATTTGTAGCTATGGTGAACATAGCGCCCTTTCCCGAGTAGCACACCCGGCCCGGGGAATAGTGGCTGGACTCTCATTCATACAGACACACAAACACGAAAAGGGTACGAGGTCAATCACGCCAGATGACATCTGGTGTTGGCAAAGTGTCAACGACTCGCAGCAGTACCAACATGTAAAGCTGGCTGGAGAAAACGTGCGCACTCAGTAATGTCACGACCACACTGCTGCTTTCGGCTTGTACCGTTAACATTTGATGCAACGCGCAATGTGTTCGCAGGTGGGTTTGGTAAAATTTCGACAAACGTTAACGTGTGTGGAGTGACTTCACAGCCCATCATCGACAGAAAAACAAAAAGCACACGACTATGGCGGTAATATCCATCAGGAAATGAAAGGTCCAACAGCCGGATACATAAACACGCCCCCCCCCTTTTTGCACGGTATCTTCGTCAAGCCTCAGCCACCTACACACCCAACGACACCGCGCATTCCACGTTCGGTATTCAGTTACTGTCCAGCTACCAGGGGTACCTCTAGCTGTAGCACCCCACTCCACCGGCAACTCATGGGTCGTGGGTGCTGCACCAGCTTCGACAACGGCGATGAGTTGTTCTCCCTTACCTTCATCGATGATCCTGCTCGTGCCGTCCAGTGGGTTCGGCCGCATCCCCGGGTAGGGGTCCCCAAAGGAGAGCTGGTTTATGGTGTGGCTGCTGTTGAATTTCTCGGCGTCGTCCATATTGTACAGGTGGATGTGCCTCCCGTCGCGCATGACCCCTTCCCCCGCGGCCACGTGGAAATTTCCCGAGACCTTAAGGAAGTAGCAACACCAACGGCAACATCGGGGTGGGTCATTTCAGTAAATGCCTAAAACCATTGAGCAAGGGATGAGGCGCCAGGTTTTCGTTGGGCAGAGGTGGATAGCCTCGGGAAGGGTTGGGTTGTTTATGCCTCGATTTCGTTGAGTATAGTATCAAAAGCTAACAATTACAGGCAACATCGATGGCCGCATTTGGAGCTTGTATCCTCTCAAGACTTATGCTCTACAGAGAACGGAATCAACGCTATGCCACGATTGAGGGTAAGTGATCACATCTGCACCACATGACGACATGGCTGGTATGTCATGCTCGACGTTCCAGTACGAGGGGGTCTTCCGGCGCAAACACACAATAAATACGTAGCAAGGGAGGTCTGCTGTGCATGAATCCGCACCCTCTCGAGTTAGCGATAGGGACACTCGTATATACCTGGTACCTGACATGTTCTACGTATCCTGTTCGTCTTTACAACTCGCAGAATGCTTCTGGGAAAACGGCGGGGGACCAATACCAATACCGTCAACTGCCACAACCCTCACCTTATTGACAGTCATAAACCCAGACAGCCGACAGCCTTCCCCTTCAACTATCGGAGATTCCAAGTGGTAATCGCGGATGCACTGGTCAATCGCGCAGAGAGCGAGAGGGAAACAGAGAGCGCGCAGTGTGAAGGAACACGAGGGAAACGTCAGACAGACAGACCGTCAGCACTTCAACCAGTTACCTGGGTTAGCCACACAGGCAACACTGGAACAGCGAGAGTAGGGTTCTAAATCCCTTGCCGTCAAGTAGACTAGAGCCGCAGCTACTATTTGATATGACGAACAGCAAGAGCAGCCAAGAGACACGCGTCGACTCATCTCTTGGCCCGACATGCGGACTACAGCAGAGCGCCAGGTTGCCGAAGTGTGATCGATCTCGTACACTCGATGGCCGTTGAAAAGCTAACTAGAGCTAGTGTAACTCGGGGCAAGGGCGCGAGACCTCCGAGCCCTACAGCAATGGTGAGGCTTTGATCAAAGGACGTTTCAAGTGGTTTTCACGAAAGGGAGGTTTGTGGTTACTTCAAGCACGCCTTCTATCCTGCCGATGAAACTACGACATGCCGACGGGGCCATTGAGAGGTGTGGTAGCCAGGAGGCATCCGGGGTACATCTCCGGGTTTCCTACGAGGATATGGATCTTGCGGCGGGAATTTAAGATACTGCTGCTTGCTACTCGAAACATCGCGCATAGTAGTCTCTCTGGTTTGGTCGTGAGAGTAGTTTTCTACCTGCTGCGATCCACTCCAAAACTCTTTCGCCGGCAGGATGCCTCTCTGTTCATCTACGCGCTTCGCAAGCTCGACAATTTCGCCCCGAGCGCAGGCCACAAATAAATGTGTCGGCTCAAGCTCCCGGCATTGGTACCATTGCTGACCGGGAGTGGGACATAAACAAATCGGCACAATGGACGCGAAAGCACCACAAGCGCGGTGATATGTATTATACCTGGTACTATGCAAGGTCGACTCACCTGCTCTGCCGTTCTTCGAATATCATGCAGCGCCCACCCCATGGCGGTATACGCGTCTGCCACCTCTTTGCAAGTATTACAGCACTTTCCGGTGATACCATCGACACCCATTGGCCCTGGAGCCCCGTAGCAGCTTCCGCAGTAGTCTTCCGCGACCTGCAAGCTCTCGTCGATTTCACCAGGCTGCAGAACGACCGCACGAGAGGGCACGCGGGCGGTTTAGAGCGCAGTTTCCTTGACATGTCCATGTGGCATTTCCTTGGCATGTCCTTGCGGTATGCCCTTGGCATGTCCTTCACATTTCCTTGACATGTTATTGACATGACCTTGACATGTCCTTCACATGACCTTGACCTTGACGAGGTCAGCACAGCGCGCGCAAAAAGCTCCTACCGAAACGCCTGGCGCAACTTTGAGCACACTGCGTAGGAAGATACGTCTTCAATGACAGTAAGGTGGCCTAGCACACACCACGCCCCTAAGGAGCCTAAAACTCTGAAAGACTAGCCTGCATGCGATGCAGCAGAGTAACAATACGAGTGCACGTTGGGTGCTCTCTATTTACAGGATCCGACTGCAGTATGTACCGCTGTAATACTGTGTGGCAACGGCGCACGAGCGGCCACCAGTACCAGCAAGTCCCTGAGCCTTATCGCACTAATACCCCGTTTGCCGCTCATAAAATCGCGGCAACTTTCGTATCATAAGAGACAGAGCCGCTCTCGACAGCTCTGATGATTTATCAGCACATCAGAAGACGTCGCGCGCACAATTCTGCCACCGCCTGGCCAACAGGACCACTCACAATTTCGGAGAAGGGCTCCCCGATAGCCAAGCCCCCTGGGTCGAGTCGCTGTTTGGTCATGTCGTGGTCGATGTCTATTTGATTTTCGCCAGCGACGTCCATGGCATCCACGTGCACGTCCAGGCAGGGTACGGCATGGAACGTCTGGGGGAGCGAGCGCAAGGCACCGCGCAAGGCAGAATACGCGTGCAAAGCATTATTATCTGTATAATGCCCCCCTATTGTCCACTATCACGGTTACGGGCTGGGCAGATGTCTATAATGTCTACCAGTACGCGGTATCATGCCACATGTACCAGGGGCGTCCATCACCGTTATCACCGTTATCAGAGAGTACGAGAGTACAGCAGTGGGTACCCCGAGTTACGAGAGGGTACGTTAAGACAATAGTAATACTTGTAGTACAGTTAAGAGAGCCACCCAAATCGGCTGGACCCGCCTGCACTAAACCTATATATATGTCCCACTGTTGATAAGAGAGAAGGCTATATATTATGAATAATAGCGAAGAGAGCTGTTTTCGGCCTGTACCACACCTCTCTTAACTCTCTTAAATAGGGGTACCCCCTGCTGGACACTTTACACCGGACACAGCACACAGCACATCGACGAGGACATGTCAATCTATATACGTACAGTTTGTACAGCTGTTGTAATCGCTAGACGGCGCATGCCAGTGCCACAGACGTTGAACCCTCCTACGTACAGTCAGTGAAGGCAGCAGTGTCGTACGCACTCCATCGCAAACAGTTAGTGCAGCCTTGTCGACTCGTACTCGTCTACGGAGCCAAGAGCTTCCTATACGCAGTACGAGAAAGAGTCTCACGTATCACGTAGCCCCAGTACGTCGTACTGCTGCTTTGCTGTGATGCTGTGATGGCGACTTTGACTTTAGAACGCGGAGTAAAATCTCTGAAAATAAAAGTACGTCGGGCACTCACGACTCACGATGTCAGCGTTGATCCGCACACGTTGTCCCAAGGTGGAGTCCACAACCACGCGCTCAATTGCAGGTTGCACCCTCATATACGCCTGCACCTCCCCAATGACCAGCACTATCATCAGCATCCAGAAGCCGATGGTCACGGCGGCACCTGTTTCTGTCTTCACCTGCAAGTCATCGTCTACCCTCGCGTAGACATCTAGCCGCTTTACAATTTTCCAAAGGGCTGAGTTTCCTTCCGGTCGGGAATCCCCACCACGAGTGCCTGGCGCCGAGCCGACTCCGTTTCTTTGACGTGGCATCGCACCAGTCGCCCATTGCGCGTTGCCATTGGACATGGCCATCAGGTCATGCCGTACGGGCTTGGTAAACACTGTTAGAAAACGTGCTACCAGCGGTGGAGTTTGTTCTCCTTTTGGACGACGGGTGTTCCAGAAAATACAGATAGCATGTTTTGAAACGCTTCAATTTTTGTATGTTTGAGGTCTTCTCGTCGCTCGTCGGTTCGTCGGTTGTCGGGGAAAAATAATTTGATAATTATGGCTTGTTCACTGCGATGTCGAAGAGCGCAAATAACACGATTGCCATGGTACAGCAGTAGATGGACGCCAGAACGGGGGAGGGGGCTGTATAGCACAGGGTATATGTCAAGACGATATGTGACAGTCGCTCTAACGACCAACTTTAACCTTCCAGCCTGTACGTAGAGTTGAGACTACTGGTGCTGTACCAACGCCAACAATTTGATTCAGTGTACGGCCTACGCCGTACAACAACACCATCATACCGGTACGACGTACCTGGTGGGTGTTCGAGTAGGAAGCAACATTTCAAGCTGCATGTTGAGCTAAATAGAGCCAGTGCTGCAGTATGCACTGCACTACACAATAACTACACAAGAAAATCCGTAGCTGTACATTCTCCAGATCGACGACCCGTGGGGTAAAGCACAAGCAAGGTCTTCCAGTCTTTGAAAGACATGAACGACGAGGGGCCGCTGCCCTTCCGAGACGCCTGGAAGAGGAGTGACCTGGTGAGAACGTTGTGGTCGCCTGTTAGTTTCGAAAGCTCTCTCTGCCCAGTAAAAGTTTGTCCTGTAGGCGGCACGATGTCCTGTAGGCGGCGCGATTCTCCGGTGGCCTGCGCCCTCGAATACGGGGCAATGGAGAGCAACACTCGAACCGATCCCACCCTTGCTCAGCGAGGTCGAAGGCTACATACAGCGTTCATGAGATGATAATGCGGCCGAGTTGACTGACACGCGTCGATTGATCCCGTCGGACGAATTACCTCACATGCTCACAAATATTTGGTGATCTGTTTTGGAAGCTTCAACGGCACCTCCTGTGGTGAACAGCAGTACATACCTGGTAGCCAACAACGAACAGCGAGATGTACCTGGTATATACTGTAGTAGAGTCAATATTCTACCTGCTGCTACGAGTATACGTACAAGTCCCAGCACAGGTAGGTCAGGGTAGGTGCATGCTAAATATTGCCGGCACAGTATGGTGTCGATGACTGATATTGTCTCTCATTACGTACATGGATCATGGTGTCTTTGATATTTCGTCGAGTTTTGGCTTTCTGTCTGAATTGCCGATAGTCAACATGTACGAGCTCAATGGCAAACCACTCCCACAGCGTACGTGCGCACACGTACTGAAGTGCACTAGGAGCTCTTCTAGGCACGGCTTAAGGTACTACTACAGTACTACAGCGGTAGGATCTCGGCCGTAAAACAAGCAATATCTTTGGCACCCTACCATACGAGTACGAGCAACATGGAGTTGCCATCTGGAACATTCTACACTCGACCGCAACATCCGGTAAACAAATAAGACTAGAAAGGTACTGCTGTAGGTACAGTAATGCCAGTAAGCACCAGGTACAAGGCATAGGTACATCCCTGGGAGTAATACTTTCTTCGGAAACAGGAGTATCTCGTACGCACGGCGATTTTGCTTGATCCGAGCAGGAATTCTTCGAGCAATTTCCGCAGGCGAACGGGACCATCTTCTTGTTCAACACGTACACAGGCGAGGCCATATATGATGTAGACCATTGGGGCGCGCCGTTGCATGGTGTACGCAAATTTTCTCACTGGTTCGAGCCCGTGGCTCTCGTCCCAACACCCACAGCTCGAAGCTCGTCAAGGCGTTCCGGCGACAGCAAGGTGAGTTTCAGCTATACTCATGTTCCTAATGTACACTTATCTCTATCCGTGCGACGGTGAGCGGTAAGGATCATATACCTACTCGGGTATATTACACGGTATACACCGTACGGTCGTCGGGAAGGGGGGGGGGGGGTCTCGAGGGGGTCGATTACTATTCATGCTGCAGGGAAAACGTTCACGAGGTGTATAGTTAGGCGCGGAAGACACGGGCATGCTGGCTGCTTTATCCAATCGGTAGGCACGCTGAAAGTTCGGGCAAGGATAAGACCGTTGCGGTGGTATAGTCTCAAAGTCTTCAGCCTGACGTTTAATATAGTCGAGCGATTTTTTTTAAACTCTGACGTCCCCATTTTCAACATTTCTTTCAAAATTAATTTTTGTTTTCTCTCGTTTTCTCGTGGCAGCAGCGCGACTCAATTGATCCAAGCCACGATTTTCCCGGAAGAGAATACAGAGCTCGATGGTATTCAGCCGAACTCATCCAGCGGAATATGCGTGCAGCGTTGGGGAGGTGGAGAGTGGCACGAGCGGTCTTGGGAACGTGGAGGAAGGGGTATGACGCCCACGCAGAACGCTACTCTTTCACGCACAAAACGACAGAGGAGATGCAGTACCACAAGCCTTGGGGGATGGGCACGGCAGATCTGTGGGCACTACCGGGGGACAAGGTTGACGAAGTTCTGCTGAGTCTCTTTCTCAGGGTCGAGGTGGGTTGCTACAAGAATTTGTTTTAGGACCTCTTCGAGAAAACCACCGACGTGTGGGCCGATATGTTATAGTTGCAGCTGGAAACGGACAGGGGTGTGGCATGGCGAAGCAACGGAAATGTCCCGTAGATACGAGTCAAGGGTTTATAGTTGTTGAGTGCCGTCGTTTACACGACGTCTTGAGTTTGGCTATGAGCTACGAGTACGTAGGATAGCTCCATATCGACCTCTCCACGGAAAAAAAGAATGTCGAATAAATAACTGCCCCTCAAACCATTTGTTTTGCGTCCTCCGTTGCTTCTATGGCCGACCACAGCAGCGAAACTACCGTGACAGTTATTAATAATCTCGTTCCCTCGTCAAACGATCCCCCTGTTTGATCGCTCCCCCTGGACGATGACGACGGATGCACGATGATGGTGGCACTTAGAGTGCTGCGGTGGAAGAGGACGAAGGTGAAGATCCCCGCGATTGGGAAGGTTCGAAGCGGCAACGGCACCGGCTGTACCGCTTCTATCGAGAACGGGTACGAACGCCAGTATGAATACACCACTGCCTGTATGTATTTGCATCGCACGTGTCAAGGATAACAAACACCCAATGCATCATAGTATCACAATAGTAGGTGACCAGCGACCCCGTCAATAGTAAACTCGGTACGTTTCTATCGACACATATTATTAGCTGAAGCATTCGCTGTATAGTACGATCGACAATATATCCATAGCGTGAAACTTTCGCCTTAGTTCGTATGACATATTATTACTGTAATGGCGCAGAAGTTTAGCAGTGCATAGTGTGTGCATAGTGTCATAGTACGGAAGGATGCGGTTGAATCGGTGCGGCGAGGCATCAGACCAGAGCACACGCAGCTCCGGGTGTCCACGGAGCGCACGGTAGCCGCGAGGCAGCGCGCAGTACGGTAGGCCATGGCATGTGTGTGTGTTCTTCACATTAAACCTTCCTTTCTACCCGTCGACATCCAGCACACCCAGTGTCCGTGCCGATTCTTCATCCTAAAAAGGTACCAGTTCTGTGGTCACACACCTACGACACAGAGATACTACGCTCAGTGCAGTAAGCAGAGCAGACAATGCAATGCCATATACGACAGGCAAGACCTACCCTGCTAGCAATCCAGGTGCATGCAAGAGAAAAAGAGAAAAAAAGAAAAAAGCGAAAAGGAAAAATAATAAAAAGTAAACATACTGAAGCAAATCAACAATCAAGCGACCAAACAAAAGCATGACAAAATAAAATATAGAAAGTGTCGTGCTTCTCCCAGAGGAGATGCGACATCCAATAAAAAAGAAACCAAATGAAACGAAACGAAATGTAGGGCACCTCCTCGCTTGGTATCTGTAACCTTAAGAGAAGTATGCACCGTACCGCAGAGCTACTTCATCAAGCACAAACAAACAGCCAAGCCACCATTGAGTTTTATGAGCAGCAGTTGGTTATAATTATCATGCTTGCGCGCTGTCGGTACTTCACTAAGCGAGAATACCCCTCACCTAGTGCTTGCATGCGCTTTCCAAAAGGACTACGAGCAGAGGAAATTACTAAGGAGACTTAGGGAACTAAAGGGATTCAAGGGACCAGTTTAACTTATTATTATAATTGAGGTGCCGCCAGGAAAATACAGCCCACTCCCAATCCAATATTTCGCGGCGCCTTTTTCTCATGAAGGCAGTACTACAACTAGTAATTCACGACGAAGCCCTCGTGCGATGTATTAACATCCTTTCGTTTGCGTTTGCGCAGAATTTGAGCGAGGGTCCCTACTGCCGCATCTGCGGGCCTGGAAGCCTGAAGGAGAGCTCCTTCACCAACGTTTTCCTGTACCCTAAGAAGTACTACAAAGTTAAGCCCTTCTCCCACCCGCGGGACAAGCAGTTCGAGGGCGCCAGGATGGGAAGCTCCGTAACGTGCATGGACAAGCTAGTCGAGAAGAGGGTGAGTGGTTCGGAAAAATAATTACTTCAAGTGCGGTGATGTTGGACGACGTACAGAGGTTTCTAAAGCATTTAAATAGTTGATGTGCAGTCAGTCACAACGACGGGCAAGTCCGAACTACTGTATGCTTTGGTAAGATATCAGCCAGGCGCATGCAGGGTAGCGCTGCAGTATGGTAGATGTCATATCATTGCCCTGCGTACGAGTGTTGGCAAAACAATTTGAGCTATAAAAAACCTTCAGCAGAATATAATATGTTTTTGTTTTCTCGAGCATGGTTTGGAAGTTTTCAGGAGTTCGTGACAGAATCAATAACAACACTGGCAATATCAATACAACATAGATAACCGCATCAATATGAACATCAACAGCGGTTGCTTAGGGCCGCAATCACCAACCTCACTACCCACACTGCTATGGCAGCAAATGACATACACACATCCACAATAACATTTTGGTGGAGATCGCACAAAACTCGTAACTTCCTAAAAGCAACACCAATCAAGGACCGCTCGGTCGGAACCTCCTCAACGCTGACGCTGACCCGCCGTGGTGTACATATGGTGTCCACGTCTTACCTTTCCTTTCAGATAACGGCGGACTCTTACTTCCACGTCCGGAACGCTAGCGAGCACGGCGCGTTGAACGTGATAAAGGTGATGTTCAAGCACCGAGACGACCTCCGCGTGCAGGGCGTCGGTCTCCAGCGCATGGCGGGCTCGCTCTTAGAGGGTAAGGCCTTTTACAGTAACTCTCACAGGGTACTATTCATAGCTCTTTCAGGGTACTGTAAGTGTTCATAGCTCTGATGGGGCACGCTGTAACTGTTACAGGGCAATATATATGAGAATGTACGAGCTGTTAGAGGGCAATGTCCTGATTATGTTGATATATTTGGGTATACCTGGAGTTTGCTCTGGGCTTACAGTTTTTCCAACGAAACGCGAGACACTACAATACAAAAATTGTCGATCAGGCAAACTGCTGACTACGCGACCACCTCCTTTACCTCTCGTGCATGCGGTTGACCTAAGCCCAAACTTCCCCCTCCCCCGTAAAGCTTTCCTCCGATCGATTGCGTTTGACGATAGGTCTTGATCAACGAAGCCATTGTGTAATAGAAACCCGGTTGTTTATGGCGTAACACCGAACTTTTTGGCCTCAGCATACTACTTTTAGTACAGGGGGCGATCAGTCAAGGTGTCAAACCGCGGTTTCATATTAATACTAGCATACTTTTTCTTGAATTACACTACACTAATCGTCCTCTTTCCCTCCGCCGTTCGGTGCTGTCTTTGGTGCTGTGTTTGGCCTGGGCAGAGGACGAGGCGGGTGGCGCCACTGAAGGTCTGAAGAAGTACGTTGAAAAGGCGCTAGAGCTTCTCCGGTGTCACCCTAACGTGGAATGGATCCAGGCCGAAGCGTGCGCCGCTCTGGCATCCATGACGAGCGGCTTGTGCGTTCGGAAGGAGCTAGATCGCGAGCACCGCGATTGGCTG
Source organism: Saccharina japonica (assembly GCA_008828725.1). NCBI lineage: Eukaryota > Phaeophyceae > Laminariales > Laminariaceae > Saccharina > Saccharina japonica. The sequence continues at coordinate 1,319,853 of MEHQ01004335.1, forward strand.
GAAGACGTGGTGAACGCGATGATGGGGACTAAGAGCATCACCAAGGTGGTCAAAGAGATTGATCACGCCGGGAAGGAGACGAGGTGCGCGGTGTTCAGTATTACGAAGTACTGCTTGCAGTGCGGTACTTAAACGTACCCCGCATGCTTCGCACCGTTTATGTCCCCTTGCACTGTACTTGCTGTACCGTGTACCTCGTATGTATGTTGTAAGGCTTTAGAGCAGCCACTACGAAGTCACTATTAGTGGTCATTAGTCACATAAGGCGCCACCCAACTCTGGCCTACTGTACTGTACAGTATGTACAGTATGGACAGTACTGTACAGTACAGTAGTCGCGCAGCTTAGTAGTAGGCCGAAAACTGTTTTGTACGCACTTTGGGGTTCTATAACGATCTGGTCAGCATCGGTCTCTATCCACCTTCCTCGGCTCACTTACTATTACTAATAATGGTAACAGCAAAGAAGGATGCTCGTGGCATCAGCAGAAGCACACAGCAGCTACGTAGCTAACTTGGACCAGCCCTTGAGCTATTTTTCTATACAGTACACACACACATGCGTGTCCCGATTTCGATTTTATTTCGACCCCTCCAAGAGGCGTAAGTCTGTCAAGCTGCTTTTGCCTTGTCACTTTCGTATCGAGGTTGGAGTCTGCAAGGCGATGTTTCCGTGTGTACGGTAGAAGAACTCACGCGTTTTCCGAAGCCGGGTTGATCGAGGAATGCAAGTATAGTATAGTTGCTATCAAAAGGGTCCTAAAGGGTGCCAAGTCACGTATGTATACACCCAAAATGCCAAACGAACTATACATGCTCTCACGGAACAACGGAACAAGAGTATGCCGTCTACACTGCCCCCCCCCCCCCCGCCCTTAACCAAAAAGTGCCGAAAAAAGCCCATCTACCGACGGCGGTGCTGTTTTCACGGGGTATTTTATACGAGTAGGCGGTGCCAATACCTCAGCTCATTACGAGTAGCTCATTGTTCGAAGTTGGGGAAGGCGAAAACGCCCATAATACAAGCAATACCACAATACTACACCCAAGCAATTTGCCGCCCACAAAAATGTCCAAGCTGTCCCTAAAAGCACGCGATGTCGGATTTTCGCAGAGGCCTTGTGCAATGCAGAACATACTGCAGAACATACTGGTACAACTTATTCAATGTTAATGGGCATCCCCGTATACACTTAATCAACGTGAACAGTGAACAGCCTTTTCATCGACACGGAACCAGTTTCGAACGGATAACTCACTTCGTGTTACAGTACTTTTCTGATCTCCTACGGATTTCCGCCCTCCCTTTCGAAAGCCTGACTGTAGCCTGACGGGTATATCCAACGGATATATCTAACGGATATATCTAACGGATATATATAACGGACACATCTAACGGATACACCTAACGGATATATCTAACGGATATATCTAGCGGGTAGACTGCCACCCTGTTGGCGGTTGCGCCGGATTTCCAATCATTCGCTACGGCTGGTGTTATTTTTTAACAAGGCACTGTTCTGAGTCTTGCTAGTCTTGTTCCTTCGCGCTGAAAGTGCGTGAGCGCAAGTTGCCAAAACTCGAGCAACACCGACGAGCAATGGGAATAGTGCACCCGACGCGCAACAACAACGAAAGCACGACATGCATGCATGGGGGGGGGGGAGTACTTATGTTGTGCATGGCCGTAGTCGTATGACCATAGACCCTCGCATCCCTACAATGCCGGAACAGAGCACGTTGGGTTTTCACCAACCAGGCAGACATTGCTTGCTTGCTTGCACCAAGCAAGAAGCGAAACATGAGGTGTTGGGCGAGTCGCATGAAGGGTGAGCTGCATCCTACTAAGAGCCGCTTGTGAGGCGGACTTGCCTATGGACGACAGCCTCCAACAAATTGATCTTGCTTCTGATGTGGCCACTTCCAAAGACAGCAATGGGAGTACTATGTAACTGCCTCGTGGGTATCTACCAGGGGGGGGGGTGTACTCATGTCGTGCATGGCTGTAGTTCGTATGACCATAGACCCTCGCATTCCTACAACGCCGGGACGGAGCACGTTGGGTTTGCACCAACTAGGCAGACATTGCTTGCACCAANCGAACGCCAGTATGAATACACCACTGCCTGTATGTATTTGCATCGCACGTGTCAAGGATAACAAACACCCAATGCATCATAGTATCACAATAGTAGGTGACCAGCGACCCCGTCAATAGTAAACTCGGTACGTTTCTATCGACACATATTATTAGCTGAAGCATTCGCTGTATAGTACGATCGACAATATATCCATAGCGTGAAACTTTCGCCTTAGTTCGTATGACATATTATTACTGTAATGGCGCAGAAGTTTAGCAGTGCATAGTGTGTGCATAGTGTCATAGTACGGAAGGATGCGGTTGAATCGGTGCGGCGAGGCATCAGACCAGAGCACACGCAGCTCCGGGTGTCCACGGAGCGCACGGTAGCCGCGAGGCAGCGCGCAGTACGGTAGGCCATGGCATGTGTGTGTGTTCTTCACATTAAACCTTCCTTTCTACCCGTCGACATCCAGCACACCCAGTGTCCGTGCCGATTCTTCATCCTAAAAAGGTACCAGTTCTGTGGTCACACACCTACGACACAGAGATACTACGCTCAGTGCAGTAAGCAGAGCAGACAATGCAATGCCATATACGACAGGCAAGACCTACCCTGCTAGCAATCCAGGTGCATGCAAGAGAAAAAGAGAAAAAAAGAAAAAAGCGAAAAGGAAAAATAATAAAAAGTAAACATACTGAAGCAAATCAACAATCAAGCGACCAAACAAAAGCATGACAAAATAAAATATAGAAAGTGTCGTGCTTCTCCCAGAGGAGATGCGACATCCAATAAAAAAGAAACCAAATGAAACGAAACGAAATGTAGGGCACCTCCTCGCTTGGTATCTGTAACCTTAAGAGAAGTATGCACCGTACCGCAGAGCTACTTCATCAAGCACAAACAAACAGCCAAGCCACCATTGAGTTTTATGAGCAGCAGTTGGTTATAATTATCATGCTTGCGCGCTGTCGGTACTTCACTAAGCGAGAATACCCCTCACCTAGTGCTTGCATGCGCTTTCCAAAAGGACTACGAGCAGAGGAAATTACTAAGGAGACTTAGGGAACTAAAGGGATTCAAGGGACCAGTTTAACTTATTATTATAATTGAGGTGCCGCCAGGAAAATACAGCCCACTCCCAATCCAATATTTCGCGGCGCCTTTTTCTCATGAAGGCAGTACTACAACTAGTAATTCACGACGAAGCCCTCGTGCGATGTATTAACATCCTTTCGTTTGCGTTTGCGCAGAATTTGAGCGAGGGTCCCTACTGCCGCATCTGCGGGCCTGGAAGCCTGAAGGAGAGCTCCTTCACCAACGTTTTCCTGTACCCTAAGAAGTACTACAAAGTTAAGCCCTTCTCCCACCCGCGGGACAAGCAGTTCGAGGGCGCCAGGATGGGAAGCTCCGTAACGTGCATGGACAAGCTAGTCGAGAAGAGGGTGAGTGTTTCGGAAAAATAATTACTTCAAGTGCGGTGATGTTGGACGACGTACAGAGGTTTCTAAAGCATTTAAATAGTTGATGTGCAGTCAGTCACAACGACGGGCAAGTCCGAACTACTGTATGCTTTGGTAAGATATCAGCCAGGCGCATGCAGGGTAGCGCTGCAGTATGGTAGATGTCATATCATTGCCCTGCGTACGAGTGTTGGCAAAACAATTTGAGCTATAAAAAACCTTCAGCAGAATATAATATGTTTTTGTTTTCTCGAGCATGGTTTGGAAGTTTTCAGGAGTTCGTGACAGAATCAATAACAACACTGGCAATATCAATACAACATAGATAACCGCATCAATATGAACATCAACAGCGGTTGCTTAGGGCCGCAATCACCAACCTCACTACCCACACTGCTATGGCAGCAAATGACATACACACATCCACAATAACATTTTGGTGGAGATCGCACAAAACTCGTAACTTCCTAAAAGCAACACCAATCAAGGACCGCTCGGTCGGAACCTCCTCAACGCTGACGCTGACCCGCCGTGGTGTACATATGGTGTCCACGTCTTACCTTTCCTTTCAGATAACGGCGGACTCTTACTTCCACGTCCGGAACGCTAGCGAGCACGGCGCGTTGAACGTGATAAAGGTGATGTTCAAGCACCGAGACGACCTCCGCGTGCAGGGCGTCGGTCTCCAGCGCATGGCGGGCTCGCTCTTAGAGGGTAAGGCCTTTTACAGTAACTCTCACAGGGTACTATTCATAGCTCTTTCAGGGTACTGTAAGTGTTCATAGCTCTGATGGGGCACGCTGTAACTGTTACAGGGCAATATATATGAGAATGTACGAGCTGTTAAAGGGCAATGTCCTGATTATGTTGATATATTTGGGTATACCTGGAGTTTGCTCTGGGCTTACAGTTTTTCCAACGAAACGCGAGACACTACAATACAAAAATTGTCGATCAGGCAAACTGCTGACTACGCGACCACCTCCTTTACCTCTCGTGCATGCGGTTGACCTAAGCCCAAACTTCCCCCTCCCCCGTAAAGCTTTCCTCCGATCGATTGCGTTTGACGATAGGTCTTGATCAACGAAGCCATTGTTAATAGAAACCCGGTTGTTTATGGCGTAACACCGAACTTTTTGGCCTCAGCATACTACTTTTAGTACAGGGGGCGATCAGTCAAGGTGTCAAACCGCGGTTTCATATTAATACTAGCATACTTTTTCTTGAATTACACTACACTAATCGTCCTCTTTCCCTCCGCCGTTCGGTGCTGTCTTTGGTGCTGTGTTTGGCCTGGGCAGAGGACGAGGCGGGTGGCGCCACTGAAGGTCTGAAGAAGTACGTTGAAAAGGCGCTAGAGCTTCTCCGGTGTCACCCTAACGTGGAATGGATCCAGGCCGAAGCGTGCGCCGCTCTGGCATCCATGACGAGCGGCTTGTGCGTTCGGAAGGAGCTAGATCGCGAGCACCGCGATTGGCTGGAAGACGTGGTGAACGCGATGATGGGGACTAAGAGCATCACCAAGGTGGTCAAAGAGATTGATCACGCCGGGAAGGAGACGAGGTGCGCGGTGTTCAGTATTACGAAGTACTGCTTGCAGTGCGGTACTTAAACGTACCCCGCATGCTTCGCACCGTTTATGTCCCCTTGCACTGTACTTGCTGTACCGTGTACCTCGTATGTATGTTGTAAGGCTTTAGAGCAGCCACTACGAAGTCACTATTAGTGGTCATTAGTCACATAAGGCGCCACCCAACTCTGGCCTACTGTACTGTACAGTATGTACAGTATGGACAGTACTGTACAGTACAGTAGTCGCGCAGCTTAGTAGTAGGCCGAAAACTGTTTTGTACGCACTTTGGGGTTCTATAACGATCTGGTCAGCATCGGTCTCTATCCACCTTCCTCGGCTCACTTACTATTACTAATAATGGTAACAGCAAAGAAGGATGCTCGTGGCATCAGCAGAAGCACACAGCAGCTACGTAGCTAACTTGGACCAGCCCTTGAGCTATTTTTCTATACAGTACACACACACATGCGTGTCCCGATTTCGATTTTATTTCGACCCCTCCAAGAGGCGTAAGTCTGTCAAGCTGCTTTTGCCTTGTCACTTTCGTATCGAGGTTGGAGTCTGCAAGGCGATGTTTCCGTGTGTACGGTAGAAGAACTCACGCGTTTTCCGAAGCCGGGTTGATCGAGGAATGCAAGTATAGTATAGTTGCTATCAAAAGGGTCCTAAAGGGTGCCAAGTCACGTATGTATACACCCAAAATGCCATACGAACTATACTATGCTCTCACGGAACAACGGAACAAGAGTATGCCGTCTACACTGCCCCCCCCCCCCCCCGCCCTAACCAAAAAGTGCCGAAAACAGCCCATCTTACCGACGGCGGTGCTGTTTTCAACGGGGGTAATATTTTATAACGAGTAGGCGGTGCCAATACCTCAGCTCATTACGAGTAGCTCATTGTTCGAAGTGGGGAAGGCGAAAACGCCCATAATACAAGCAATACCACAATACTACACCCAAGCAATTTGCCGCCCACAAAAATGTCCAAGCCTGTCCCTATAAAAGCACGCGATGTCGATTTTTCGCAGAGGCCTTGTGCAATGCAAACATAACTGCGACATACTGGTACAACTTATTCAATGTTAATGGGCCGTATACCACTTATCAACATAGACAGTGAACAGCCTTTTCATCGACAGGAACCAGTTTCGACGGATAACTCACTTCGTGTTACAGTACTTTTCTGATCTCCTACGGATTTCCGCCCTCCCTTTCGAAAGCCTGACTGTAGCCTGACGGGTATATCCAACGGATTATATCTAACGGATTATATATGAACGGATATATATAACGGACACATCTAACGGATACACCTAACGGATTTATCTCAGATTGGATCTAGCGGGTAGACTGCCACCTGTTGGCGTTGCGCCGGATTTCCAATCATTCGCTACGGCTGGTGTATTTTTTAACAAAGGCACTTTCTGAGTCTTGTTTTCTTGTCCTTCGCGCTGAAACTGCGTGAGCCTAGTATAACCCGATCGAGTCACCCGTTATCGACAGATACTGCCCAACCGCGTAGATGGGGGGGGGGGAGGGTGTACTTCATATTTTCGTATAGTCATGTACATGGGGCGTGTGGTTGTGTACCATGTGTGCACGGCCGTAGTCATATGACCATAGACCCTCGCATCCCTACAATGCCGGGACGGAGCGCGTTGGGTTTTCACCAACCAGGCAGACATTGCTTGCACCAAGCGCCAAACGCCGTGAGGTATTGGGCGAGTCGCATGGAGGGTGAGCTGCATCCTGCTAAGAACCGCCTTGAGGCGGACTTGCATATGGACGACAGCCTCAATGAATTAATTTAATTTCTGGTGTGGCCACTTCCGGAGACAGCAATGGGTTTACTATGTAACTGCCTCGCGGAGCCTTACCATATTAACACTACGTGATACGACATCCCCTTGTGCGGAACAAAGGTTCTCCACCCCGCACAAATGATCTACTCGACCGCCAGCTTTGGTGACCGCCAAAAAAAAATAACAAAAAAAAACGGCACCCTGGTTGTCTAGCTCACGCAGCGAGTGGCGTGTTTTACAGCGTCGTTGCCAACCGACGCCAACCCAACCTATAAATATAGCAAGGGGGGGGGGGGGTAACGCAACCTGTGACCACGGCTTGTCCAGAAGATCGCCCTGGGAAAATACGAACGCCCACGAGTTGGGCAGGAAAGTGTAAGTGCTGACCACAGAAACAAACGTTGTTCCCGTGGGCTGTTGCATTTGAGTACGATCTCTCAGGCCCACCTGATCGCTGCTATTTTTACATGTGTGCCAGGTATGACATCAAGATACCGTCGCCGATGGCTCATCTCGTGGCCCTGCACGGGTGCCGCATCTTGGCTAACATGGCCTGTGACGGTGAGGATGCCGTTGGATTCCGTGTAACGCCAAAATGCAGGTCGAGCTCCTTGCAGTTGCATTGAAGGAGGGCGGTGCACTTCAGAATCACAAAGCATTTACTGTGATTTCGCACCGAGTATATTCCGCGCTAGTGTAAACCCTATAGGTAAAACCCTTCAAATGACGGTATAGTCAACATCCTACTGCTGTAGCTACAATAGTATTTGATGTCGCACCTACCTGCAGTAGCCCATGGTTGTAAATGTGCCTGTTGTCATGGGGTTCAGTCCCATTTAAGCGTCTCACCCACCACGCACGTGCGGGCAAAGCATAGACAGACGACACATCTGTACAGCATAGACAGACGACACATCTACGCACCGTGGTATCATTTCGCCTAAACGATCCACCGGATCGTCCACATGGAGGGCTGTACACATACAAGTAGAGCCTCACGCCAGCTTCACCAAAAAGGTTGGGCTATGCTTGACTTTAAACCCTAGTGCTGTACCTAGTGCTGTATAAGCCTAACCCCGACCGCCTGATTATTTTCTGTGAATTTTCTAGGATGCCATGAGGAGTTATTAATAGTGTGGACCATCAACCATTCTGTCGAAGCTGGACCCACTCGTAAACACCCCTCATTGATTATTGCCCACACCTATACACCAGTACACCAGTACGGGTAGACACCATTCATACGCACGCGCCAATAAGTATCGGGGTCAACTCCGCTCGTTCGTGCTTTAAACCTATCGGCGGTATTCATCACTGCTATTGGTATTGCTATTGGCATTGCTATTGGCATTGCTATTGGCATTGCTATTGGCATTGCTATTAGCATAGCTATTGGCATTGCTATTGGCATTGCTATGATATGGCCGCACACGTCGGTATTCATCACTGCTATTGGCATTGCTATTGGCATTGTTATTGGCATTGCTATTGACATTGCTATTAATAATTAACTAACGTATTGGCAGAGCACAATCGAGCGGATGTTGCGAGGGGGTCGATCGCGGCGGTGGTTCACGTGGCGAAGGTCATGTCCGACGACTGCGTTCTAGCCTGTGCCGTTTCTGCTGCTGTCTACAACTTCGTGAGCCGACAGGGTAAGTTACAGGAACGTGTATTCTCCTTTAGAGTTTTCTTCTGTAACATTCAGTCAAGCGGTAAGCTGTAGTATTAATATGTGGTACTGTAGCTTAAGTCGAGCGGTAAGACGTACTATTATTACGTGCGGGAATCGTCTCTCGCAGAGGTACTGTAGCATAGGTCGAGCTCTGCGTCAAGCTCGAAAACTGAAAATCGAAAAGGCCCCGGTATATATATATATATCTTTCAAACCCGGGGGTTAGTGGTTAGTGAGTGCCATCGACGATGAAACTCGCTAACCCTAGCCCGCAAGGAACGTTCGCCACAGGCATAGAGAGCAGACGGGTTAGGGTTACTTAGGGTTACTTAGGCTTACTTAGGGTTGTGACCCTGAACGAGAATTCGCTCCACTTTTCTTCACTGCATTCCTACTCGTCCAAACTACGTAGAGTTGGGTTGTTTTGTCTTGATGGTATGCGCGCTTGCCGTCAGAACCTATTATTAATATGATTAATATGGAATGTTGTAGTCGTCATTGGTAAGTTAAGGGTATTGTAGGGTATGAGACACCAGAGTATCCCTCGCCAGGTTTGCCTATTGAACAGGTATTCGTTGGTACTGACGTGTGCTGTTTAGAAGATCAGCCTTTGCACAACGAAAAACTGAAAGGCTGAAGGCTCGAGTTGCCTCGCCTGGGAAACTCCTCCCTGGTTTACATCTAAGATACGCCTTCCAAGTACTACAAGTACGACCCCATACCTGTTACCAGGTAATTGCCGGCATTTCCACGTTATTCTAGCAGTACCATAACATAGTACAGAATATAATACTTCCGAGATATCTGAGTGTACATGCTGTCCAACTGCTGTTCCTCCAACTCTCCGGGTGAAATGCAGACCCCACGCCATCTAATCGCCCCAACGGGGATACAGGTTTAATTAAATAGCCATTTCATCGCCCCAACAGGGGGGATCACGCTTCATTAAGTACCAGGTAACCATTTAATCGCCCCAACGGGGATACACGCTTAATTAAGTAGCTATTTAATCGCCCCAACAGGGGGGATAACGCTTCATTTAAGTACCAGGTAACCATTTAATCGCCCCAACGGGGATACACGTTTAATTAAGTAGCCCTTTAATCGCCCCAGCAGGGGGAAGAGCATCATTAAGTAGCCATTTAATCGCCCCAACGGGGATACACGTGTAGTTAAGCAGCCCTTTAATCGCCCCAACAGGGGTAAGAGCATCACTAAGCACCTCTTAGGCAATTAATCTCCCCGGCAGGGATATTGCACGTTTAAATAAGTAGCCGTTTAATCGCACCAACAGGGATACACGCGTAATCAGGTACTAACAATCTACTTGATTAGCGATAGTCTTTAGACTGACTGACTTGTATGCACACCCTTCGCCGCCCTCGCTGTCATTTAATCTGCCTTTCCTGTCCCTCTCTCTCTCTGCGGGCACATTTGCACAACAACACATATGTATATGACACGTCTAGAGATGACGCACGAAGTGGTTGTCGAGGCTGGGACGCAAGAGGCTCTGCAAGGCATGCTCAACGAGCTGGAGCCGGACGATCGCAAAGAAACGGAGATGATCACCAGGGCTCTGGCAGCACTCGAGCCGGATGGATGGAGGGGGGTTGATCATGGTCTTCGAGATGAGGTGCGCTGTGCACAATGGTTTTGGTTGAATCGCCCAGGCAGCACTACGTAGGTGGCATTGTGTGGGTTATCCTCACCAGCTTATCAGACAGTCGTCGTGTCTTTCTTTCTGTAACGTTACACGTACTGACTTACAGTATTTTGGCTATATAACTCCACTCGTCCTTATTAGTACACCAGATACAGCGCACATGGTGCAGTGTTAAATATGTTACAAATTTACGCACAAATGTTCCTCCGATCATCCTCGTAGTTACGAGTATATACTATGCCAGTAGCACAGACGCACGACGCCTTTTCCCGTTTGTGATGCCAGAAGCACACCGAGATCCAGCGTTCGTTGCCTTTCATATCACAGCAATTAGCGAGCACGTTTTTATTTGGTTGAAGTGTGTTATTTTTTGGCCGGCCGGCCGGACGGACGCAGTAAACAACCGTAAAACGGTATACCGTTATTTTGCGCCAGTTGATGGTGTAAAGGAAATCCGCCACATAATTTCCTTAAATCGGCGGCGCTCATCGCCATTAACCCGAGTCAAGCCAAGGCACCGCTGTCAAACGGTACACATCATTAACCCGAGTGAGTCGGAGTCAGTGTATAGTGTCCTACAACTTTTTCCTTGAGCTGTCGATCAAACGTGCTTTCTGTAGCGGATTTTCCCCAATCTTGTGTGTACCATTAAGTTGGTCGAACCCCCCCCCCCCCGGTATACACACACACGTACAAACGGTATACAAACGGTGTATCTTGCACCGTGTTTTCTGTCCAATGAGCAATCAGACACACTTAAAGTTTCCCAATCAACTGGGAAAATGATTTAGATATACACCAATGTATACTAATTAATGTATAATACATTCGTTCTAAGTGGTTTGTTTTCAAACGTGTATTATAAATTGTTTGTTCCCTAGCGCGTGGATGGCTGTTACAGTATATAACCCCTTGGCAAACATATTTTTCATGCCATACATGCCATGCAGCACGTTATGGGAACAGTTTTTGCAGTTTTTGCAGCACGATACATGGTAGTAAAAAGGTTCGTATGCTTCACAGCCCTCGATATAAATCTGTACTCAGAATACGAAACGAGCGGCGAAATATGGCCGAACGACCTTCCCTGTTGGCCTGTCCTGCTTGGTACTGACGTTTACACGCATTTTGTCCTGTCCACGGCAGGATATTCCCGCACCGCAAGGAGACTCGTCGTCGACATCCGTGGACGACAACAGCAGCAGCTACGGGGCATCAACAGTAGGCTCGCTCGCCGGATGAGAGCATGGACATATGGACATTATTAGGCCGTAGCCGATACGGAAGCCGGAAGCTGATTTGACAGTCAGTCCCCACCTGTCCCAAGTCCCAATCGCTAAAATTTCAACGTTATTTAGCCCTAATCGATTGCTATGCCATCGCGTAGGGGGGTCAAACGGATACAACACATTGTTGTTGGTTGCAGGGACTCCACGGTAAAACAAATAGTAGCGTATACTGCAAATCGCCTGTAGGCGGCAGGGAGCTAACAACGGGAACGCAATGGTCTTCTGCGAGGTGGTAGCTGAAGACACCAATCCGAAAACATCAATAACCGAAGCTGATACGCATGGAAGAATGCTAAAAGCCAATGCGTCAAAAAAATAAAATAAAAAACAAGAAGAGGGGCTCATACATCGCGAAGAGGGACTCATGCATCGAAAAACGCGGGGAGTATCGGTCTTGACCACGTTATAATAAGCGTTAAAGAAATTTCGTCACCAAAACAAGAAAGCAGCCAATTACTGCATAAAAGAGGGCTCGGGTTTCGCGAGGCAAAACACGAGCGAAGAAGCACATGTGTTCCTACCAAACGCGGAGGGCGAGGAGAAAACGGAGCTGCGAAAGCCCGTAGCGTCGTTATGGTAACACCTGTAAGAAGCTTAGGCTACGGTAACACGACCGACTGAAGCAAAACGAGAAAAGGGCTAATCGGATACTCAAATCGAAGTTCAAAGGGTCAACACGATGCCAATCGCCGAAAAACAAACAAACAACTACGGTACTGAACACCGAAGGCATGCAGTACGCTGCTATGTCATCAAGACGGTTGGAAGGTCTACAACGATCGTGGCGGGTCTCCGAGAGGCAAATTCGGATAGCGCTGATTCGACCGGTAGGGGGCCACTGGGGGGCCAGCCCGGCCGAAAGCTGATGCGCAAAAACTATAAGCGTGGAGACACAGCAGTAACGTACCGAAATACAACGCCTAACTATATAAGCGTGTGGCACAAACGCGAAGGAGACGGCGGGGGAGAATCACACGTTTCCGTCATGCACATGGTGCAAGGGGGAATAAAAACAGGCTAATAAATAATCACCCAAAAAACTACCACGGTTTTGCGAGCTGCTACTATAGAGGTAAAAGGTATAAGGTATACCTTTTTTTGGCTGAAACACTTCCCTGAATGACTGTCAGTATACTCCTTATGACCTATTAAAGGCTATTAAAGGCTCTTTAACCCAACAATCGTCGGAATTTCATTCTTGTGATGCACTGTTTTTTGTTTTCTACTCATCGGGTATGCAGCACTTTTATTTTATTTTTTTATCAAAAACAGTTTTCGGGTGAGGTATAGAGCTCCTCAAGTGATAAGTAGCCACCCTCCGAAGGCAGAAACATGGTGCTGACACCTTTACCTTAAGATAGCATGTTTCTGCTGCTATAAGTAAGCCGAAAAAGGAACCGGAAAAGGGGGGAGGGGGCGTTAACTGAAGTTGGACCCGATAATCCTCGGACTAGAATAGCCCAAAAGGGGGGTCGTAAACTATCGTTTGACCCGAGAATAATGCTCGTACTGTATAGTACTAAAAGTGAGCGGAAAAGGGGGGTCGTCAACTAACATAGGACCCGCGAACGCTCGTAGCGAGGAGACGACAACGCGAGTCTCTAAACGGCTGTTTTTGAGCCAATACTCCTTGTTCTGAGTAAAATGGCGGACATCCAAAATCACATGGTTGCTCAGAAAAAAATGAGAAGGGGTGCCTTGTGAAGCCTAAACGAAAAAAACGAACAAGAGACACATTTCGAACAAGAACCTATAGCGTAGTTGAAAGGGAAAGGACCAAGGAAATTGTACCGCGACGGTTTTGCGGCCTGTTATAGAAACGGGGCCAGCTATACCGGGTGGCAACAGAAGAACAAACCATGACAGGTTCTCTTCTGACAGTATTTTAGGAAACGAGGCAAACTAGACCAGCGCGGAACAGAAGAACGTAGCACGATGGACTTGCAGCCTGTAGTCCAAAACGAGGCTAGCGAAACGAAACCGGCGGCTGTTAGGTCGGAGAACAAGACCAACACAAGACGCTTTTTGAACAATCATGGAGACATGGAGACCAGAAAAGGGACAGACCCAAAAGCGAAAACAATGTATATAAGAAGCAACACCTGAAAACACTACAATACAAAAAAAACACGAAACCAAGTACATACCCATAGCTACACTGAAGGCTAGTTAACCGTGGTAGTGGGGGCAAGGGGGGGGGGGTGCCTCAATGGGCTCATACTCCGCAAGTGCTAGGTTCCGTCTTGTGGCGTTGTAGACCCGCAGACCCGGAGACGGCTTCCCGTGAAGACGTTGAGTGCGCATAATGGGGGCTGATCTTGGCAGGGCCAGGGTCGGCGAGGAGGCCCTGGTGGCGTAGAGGCTGTACGAAGAAGGACCCGATGAAGCGCAGTGGGTGGAGGTCTTGGAGAGGGATAAGGCTGCATGGTCGTCGCGGACGATGCGGAAGGGGTGCTGTTGGCGTCCGATGGTCCGGTGAAACGCAGATGGTCCTGTTGATCGGAGGGGTTGCAGGTTCCTAGAGCGCAAGCCAGGGTTGGCGTAGTGTTCGTCGATTGCGGTGGAAGCGCTATGTAGGGCCTGTGGTAAGGCAGTTGTAGTGCATGAAGGCTGGTCGACGAAGAAGCCGATGGTGGCCGTATCAGTGAAAAGTGCGTTTCTCCCGCGTTATGCACGCAGGTAGGCGCGGTAGTTGACGCTGAAGACGTGGGTGATGACCGTGGCGGTGAATTGGTCTTGTGCACGCGGCGTAGAGTTTTGGAGCGATGGCTAAAAGGTCGGTGTAGGTGGCTCAATTAGTCGTCGGTGGCGGTGATAGCACCGGGGCCGTTTGGTGTCGGCAACGAAAAGGTAGAGGGGAAAGGGTAGGGTTGTCAGCGGCCGGTGTATAGGGGGCCGAAGTGGTGGGCGCTGACGGTGGCGCCGGGGGTGTTTAGTAGCGGCAAGAAGGGGTCGGCTTGTCCGCGAAGCGGTTGCAGAAGCCGGTGGTAGAAGGTTCAAGGTAGTCGACGCTGATGGGGTGCCGGGGCCGGGTGGTGTAGTGGATCGGAAAGGGTTGGGCCAGCGGGTCCCGCTTGACGTCAAGGGCCGTGCGCCTGGCACGCGATGCATCGGCGGAGAAAGTGTAACCCAATGGGACTAATCGAAAGGTGGCGGAGCATAGGGGCTTGGCGCGTTGTTCGTGCGCCCAGCCCGTAGTCGTAACATGCTCAACGAGGAAAAAAAAAACAAAAGGAAACAACGAAGGACGGTCATCAGGCGCGATGACGAACTCCGGAAGACGGAGAGTACATGGCGCGTGGAGGCCCTGCAAACGACGGGCTTCGAAGCGTGGGGAGTAGACGATGATGAAGTGGGTGCAGAAGAAGGTGTCGATGTCGATCGAACTTCATGGATTCCTGCAGAAAGGGATCGCTGCAGAAAGGGGTCGTCCTGTAACGGAACGGGGCTGCTGGTGGTCGTGCCAACGCCTGATGGAGACTGCGCATACCGTAAAGGCGGTGGGTGTGTCGTAGTAAGAGGCGGTGTTCGATGGCGACGGACCCGGCGGAGCTGAGGTCATGGCGATGCTCTGGTCGCGAAGTGGGCGCACAGCGGTAGGGGGGTGGACGAATCTTGAAGGCGCCGGACTCGTGCTACGATAGAGATAGCAGTTTTTGGCTGAAATTATTTCTGAATGATCGAGCTCCTTAACCCAAATTACTGTCACTATGGTCACTATTGTCATTACTGTCATAATATTGTCATTATTGTCATTATTGTCATAATATTGTCATTATTGTCATTATTGTCATTATTGTCATAAATATTGTCATTATTGTCATTATTGTCATTATTGTCATAATATTGTCATTATTGTCATAATATTGTCATTATTGTCATTATTGTCATAATATTGTCATCATTGTCATTATTTGGTTGCAATATTGTTCCTTGTTTGCTGTGGCCATGGGGTTTTCAATCGGATACGTAGCCCTTTCACTTTTGCTTTCCTCCATCCCTCCCTTAATGACCACTTTGGGGTGAGGTGTAGAGCTCTTCAAGTAACCACCCTTCGAAGGCAAAAACATGGTGCACCTCTATCGTAGCATGCGTCCGCGGCTGCAGGTGTCGCACGGCGGCGGCGGGGTTGACGATCCTTGAGGCGTGGCTACTGGTATCGCGCGGGAAAACCGTAGTCGGGATTGAACCGGGGGTTTATTGTGGCGGCGGCAGAGTGGTGACGGCTCTGGGAAAAAAAGAAGGTCCGACGAGGGATGAGAAGGGGCTAATGCCGGGGCGCCAATGGTGGATGGTGGGGAGACGATGGGGCGGCCTGGAAGCCAAGCCAAGAGGAGCTTCAGTATCCACGGCGTCGTTCCCGGAGCTAGTGAGCGATTCGGCGACGATGTCGTGAGCCGAAAAAGGCCCGACGAAGGTTTTGGGGGCGGAGAAGGGGTCGAAGGTGTCCGTGGGTGATGTGTCACGTTGAACGTCAAGCACATAGTCCGTCGTCGGTGGGGGTACTGTAGTGTCGGGATGGTATCCGTGGGGCATGAGGCGGGGGGGGAGGGAGGGGGCAAGCCCACTCAAGTCAATGCTGGGTATGAAAGGGGCGCAGTTTGCACTTCATAGGTCAAAGGGAGCCTGGAAAGGTCGTGGTGGGGCGGAAAGGGGGGCGTGAAGCCCATCCAAACCGATACCCGGGTTGGAAGGCTGGGAGCGGCGGAAAAAAGCAAAACACAGGCTCAGAAGAAGGGAGCGGCGGAGGAGAATGGAGGGCGGACAAGCCCACCTAAGACGATACACGGCTCGTAAGGTTCGTGGGGGAAACACTAGCTCAGGCTCGGAAACGGCAAGCGTGGTCGGACCGGGAGGGAGGGGCAACGAGCCTGCCCAAGCTGCGACACAGCTCAGAAGGCTCAGAAGCGGAAACCGCAAACCACAGGAGGATCATATGGTTTAAGCCAACGGGAAGGCTTAGGGCAGAGGTTTGGCGAAAATGACCCCAATAGTGGGTCCCCAAGGACGGAAAACGGACTACAGAAAGGTGGAATATGGGAGGGTTTGGTGTTCAGGGGCGACAGAAACATTATTGTCGGAGAATGCGTCGAAGCGCAGGAAAATTGTTCACTGAAAGCCACTGAAGGGCGGTACATGGAACGCCGGGTGGCGCGCCAAGATGGGCATGGCAAGGGCTGTGTAGACGGAAGCGAGGTTGCTTCGGATCCCGTGAACTGGGGTTGGAAGGACGCATGCCACCTTAAGGTAGAGAGTTGCACCATGTTATAATCAAGATAATAAGCTTTTGCCTTCTGAGGGTGGTCACTTGATTATCTTGATTATAGTATAGGAGCTCTCTACCTCACCCAGAAATTGGTTTTGGGGGGACACAAAAGTGCTACCATACTATATACCATACTATATACCCGATGAACAGTCCCATGGCCTAAGCATACAACGAAAACATTTGCAACCCAAGCAAGGGCGTCCAAAAAGTTGTTTTTCGACATATAACTATCTAAAATGGTCAGAATGAAAAACAAGATCGAAGCATTGTGATCGCTGGACGATTTAGCACAAAACATTTTTTTTTTCTTCTGAATTTTTCCAAAAAGCAATCACTTGGTTTTATAGACCCCCCCCCCTGAGCTAAATCGTCCAGCGATCACAGTGCTCCGATTTTTTTTTTCTATTCTGACCATTTTAGATAGTTAGGTGTCGAAAAACACTTTTCGGGACGCCCTCAACCCAAGCTATCTAAAATGGTCAGAATGGAAAAAATAATCGATTTATTCCGATGATTAGCCCCCCCGTCTACCAGAAACTGTTTCAGACAAAAACAAAAAAGGTACAGCAGTAGTGCCTCTATTGTAGCACGAGTAAGGTACAGCAGCAGTACCTCTATTGTAGCACACGTCAAAAGCGTAATCCTTCAAATCAGTGGGTTGAACGTCGTCGAGAAATAGGGAGGGGCCATCGGTGGCTTGGATGTTGGAAAAGGTGGGCTACACAGACAGCTGGGTCGAGAAAGGGTGTTGGGTAGCCCTGTGTAGGCGAGCGGAAGAGACAAGTTGATGAGAGGGGGACAGCAGTAGCTCGAACGTTTGTCCACAGAACCGACTCAACCAAATATATCCATGAGGGGGGCGGTTGCTATTCCCTAATGGTCGGTGCCACCGAGGAGGGGGTGAAAAAGAAAGGGCGGAATAAATCGGGGCTCGGTCAGTGTCGAGGGGATCGGCTGGTGCTATGCCCAAAAGGTCGGCATCGACGAGGCAGGCGTTGAGTGAGGGGGGGAAGGCGCCTCCAACGGTGTCGAGGGGGACAGCCCATAAATTAATCTCGAAAGGGGCGGCTATAATCCCCGAGTCCTCGGTATCGCCCCTTTCGAAAGGGGTTGCGGATGCCTCCCCGGAAGCGCTGTACATGGCGTGGAGGGGAGAGGCCGGTAGCCGGGGGCTATATTGGACCAGTTGGACTAGTGGTGGAAGGGGTCAGACGGTGGCCGATAGGCGGTGGTTCCGGTGAGGGCCGGCGCAAAGAGGCTGCTCGGTGGGGACGGAAGAGACCAGTGGAAAGCGTGCGGTTGGTGGGCCGTGGCTTCGGGGGGATCGGCGGAGACTGGCGCATCGTGGTTCGGTGGGCTATCACCCTGAGGCGTCGGCGGAGATGGGTGCAGGTCCGCACGAACGGAGCTGACTGGAACCCTCGAGTGCGCGGGAGGTTCGATCGGCAGAGCCGATGGTCCGGAAGGGTCCACGTGGGTGTGCGCGCGTACGCGGGGCGAGGATACCCACTTGCGGACCCTGTCTCCACATTGTCCCGATTTTCGTTGTACGGCCAAATAAAAAACGTCTGCGGGGGTGTGTTTCTCTGGCGGTGTGCGGTGTTCGCACGGCGACAACGCGGAAATGTGGAGAGGAGAGCAAACTATCCAACCAACCATGATACGTACGGCATTTGGTCTGTATTTTCGAAAATGCGAAAGAAAATGATGCTTCATCCTTCATCCCCGCTCTGAACGGCAACAAAAGGTCACACCAACAAACAGAAGAATGCCACACCAAAGAAAGCCAACTAATCGGCACCACCAAAAATGGACCAATCAGAAGAGAGAAAACTGAGGGCACGAAATCCCTTGCTCTCTTTGGGCGGGCGGGCGGGAGCTATCAATACGAGTAGCTTACATGTGTTCTCCATCCAGTTCTTGCGATCCAATGAAGGTGAAACACCAATCTTTTTCCAAGGACGAAAATTCTTTCATCAAAACCTTGGCAACCACTACTGTATAATTCAGTATACAGTGTGCAGAAATCTTCCGAGTTTTCTTTGGTTTACGCCCTCTCGCCAAGTGCGCATCGTCGCCGGGACTACAACGACCACTACTACTGTAAACAACCCCGCACGCACTTCCAAATGTCGAGAGGAAACCATGTCCACCTGGCGGGCGCATCCAACACACATCCGGTCAACCCAAAAATACAGCACGAACAAAAAAAACGCCTGTGTGGGTGTTGTGACCCCCTTTTGAGTGTGTTCACATGAAGCCCAACTTCACCACCAACACATTCACACCAGAACACATCCAACGACACCACCTACAGAAACGAACGCCACGATCAGTTCACCCCAGATTTCCCTAGCGGGTACTGGTCTACCCCCCCCTCCCCCCGCCTGCACGACGGCATCCAGTCCTACGCTACTCCGAAGCTTCTTCCGCCATGAGCTTGTCGAACTCGTCTGGGTCTTCGGCCTGCGGTGTGCATGCGCAACAGAGAACATGCGCGGAGAGCAAAGCAAAACGTTCGATGCTTCAAAATGACACACCCTCCTGTCTTGAAAAGTAAGGACCGCTTGGCTACTAATGCGAATGCCCAAACGGTGCTTACCATTCCGGACATAGCGGTACAATGCAATCAGTATGGCAATAGCTGGGCATGACAGATGGCAATGAAAGTACCGCTGAACCAATTCGAGCACATAGTACTATTAGTATACCACTCTGAACGCAAGGACGAATAAGGATCGTTTAAACATTAATACGAAGACTAAACGATCCTCCTATTGTATGTCCTCATATTTCCTCACATTTTCGTCGAGAGTGGTATGTACCAGGTACCAGGTTTACCATAAGTCATGTCGCTGCGTGGCGCAAAAACCGGGCACTTCCAAAATTCGCGACACAACACCACCGGAGAGGCCTGTTCGTCAGCCTCCCTCGTCATCTCCATATATACGTACGTAAAGGCTCACCGTGGCTAGGAAGTAGATAACCGTGTAGCAGATAGCCACCACCTTGAGGGCGTTAAGCGCGTCCTTCCAAGTGGTGCCCTCCACCGATGCCCACAGGATCTTGGGGGCAAAAATAAGCAGCATCAGACGGTCCCACAGGAAAGCCGCGACAATGTCGAGCACCAGCACGATCATCATGGCGTTGCGGAAGGAGTTGTCCGGGAAGGGTTCTAGCTGCAGCCACTTGTTCAGCTGCGTTCGGCGAGCACAACGGGGCATCGCGCAACAAGCGGCGAGGTCGCAGGCCAAGGTACGTGAGTTTTCCGCGAGTGTACAGGCTTGAGTGTCAGAATTAAACCATCATGGAATACAGGAGGAGCCGCAATATGCCAGTCCGGAGTGCACAGCACAATTGGTAGTCCAGAAATCACAGCACAATTGTCCGTGCACAGCACTCGTAGAAGAAACACTATAATGTCAGAGTAAAATCGGCGACACAGACAGTACAGAGGGAGCCAAGCGACAGATAAAACGAGCACCGTATCTATACGTATATAGACCACACGTATCTCAATGCATCATACCCTATCTAAAAGTGTCAAAACAATAGCGCTGCCGTAGCAAAGGGATGCGATGTAGCAATTCATGCAAGACATGCGTGAAAAACGAGGGCCTTGCTCGGCGAAGCTCACCCTGGGGATTGTTTCACTGGCGCTCATGAAGGTCAGGGCGAAGGTAGCCGCGAGGGAGTAGAGGAGAGGTTTGTTCTCCGACAAGCCTCCCATGAAAGGCCTTCCCTTCAGGTTCACCACGAACACGCTCACCTGTATCACAGCATCGTATCACATCACATCACATCACATCACAGTATTACATCACAGAATCAGACTACAGTATAACAGTATAACAGTATGTATCACATCGCAGTATTAGACAACAGTGTCAGATCACGGCATGGAAGGATACGCCAACATCGTTTCGATTGATCCGATTGACAAGGGGAGGGGGAAACAGGCGTAAGCGCAAGCACTAGCAGTATCGCTGGACCCAGCAGCAGAAACGAGCGAACGAGCGAGCGAACGCGCGAGCACACGATGAAGACGCACGGTCCGACGACTTGGCATGGCGGTTAGTTACACCCTGCCGAAAAAACCCGGGGACAAAAACCTTCGCCGGCACCGCTGGGGTACATAGTTTACCTAGACCAGGTATATTACGGGGGGGACATAATAACCAGGACAAAATATGCCCAATAGTAAAAATGGTGGAATATACAGATGTTTGTGTATGTGACGGGTCTTGATTTATTTGGTCCCCCGTAATTGTTTAGGGACTTGCTACAGGCTTGTTGAGTTGGCTGCATCACCAATGAGGGAAAACACAGCACTCCCCTTCCCGTTAATATCCCGCCTTGAAAACAAAACACCCAGCAGCTGGAATACGACCGACCTTAGCAGCAACCTTAAAACAAAAGTGCCCACATTAAGCACATCAAGCACATGAGGCATGCCTAAACGGGCTAAGGGAACGCACCATCCTGCCGAAACCTATTTGGAACTCGAGTTGGGTTATGCGTGCAGGAGTGAGCGAACCCAGCCAAATAAATAAAAAACTGAAATACGACTATACTGGCGATCATATCGCCATACAATGTACACGCGCAGTAATGCATACCAGGTAGTATGAATACCTGCTGCACGGCCCCCACAAGGAAGACAACGGAGTTGATCATGTTCGGCTTGAACTCTCCGTCGAGATCCGGCTCGTAGCCTTCCTCCAGGTACTCCTTGCTTCGAGCGACGGCATAGACCATGCACCCCAAGTGCAGGGAGAACTGCCGCACAATCAAGACATCAATGTTACCACAAAACAGAACCGTTCGCATCATGCAAAAGGGAAAATCGTGTAAAAGCACGCGAGGGTGTTATTGATAGCACACATGCATAAGTTATACCAGGTAGTTCACAATAGTCCAGACGGAATTTTTTGCGGGCGTCAGTTGAGATTTTCTTGAGCAGTTCGGAAGAGCTTCCGTGTATGTCTACAACAAAATAGTGGCATCATCAATTGATTGAAAGCATGGTGATGGAGAGAGCGGGCGTGTCGCTTTCCAGGCAAACCAATCAACCCCTGCAACACGATGTGTACGGTTCACCTGGCCATCGGGCCCGAAGACATCACAGTATGTACGACTTCATTCCAAAGCAACACAAAGCGACACAAAGCAACATTGGCGTACTGCCAAGCAGACAACAATAACACCACCGGGCACAGGTTAATGTGAAAACAACAAGAAACATCCAGATGAGGAGCTACATAGCCCAATCCCACACCCGCTATACGGCGCACTCACGATTTATTCGCGACATGATACATAATTTCGAAGCAAAATGAACACTTTACTAGTCACAAAAAATGAACACTTTCGACACAAAATAAGCACTTTCGCCACAAAACAATCAACACTTCCGACACATAATAAACACTTTCATCCCATACCAGGTAATCGACACTTTCGCCACAAAATAAACAGTTTCGCTATATAGGTACATAAGAACACTTTCGCCACACAAAATTCACTTTCGCCACCTAATTAACAATTTCGCCACACAATACAAACACTTTAAAAGGGCGGGGACTTATTATATGAACATATATATATATATATATATGTATACCTGGCCGAGAATGGAGGCGAACAAGGCCGGATGGAAGATAGACGTAATCGGCCTGACGGAGCTGAGCTTGTCGAGCGGCTTGGACCTGCTGATGGTGATGAAGGACACCGACATCAGCATCCCCAGAGCCGTCATCTGTCTGTCGCCGTACTTCACTCCGTCCAGGTACAACACCGACAGCGAATACGCCGAGATGAGGCAGTTCAAGGCCAATATCTGGTGTGCGTGAGGGTGAGCGTGGTGCGGTGCGTGCAGCGGGCAGGGCGACGGAACGGTAAGGTTACTACTACCGTTGACACGCCAGGGAGAGAACTGACGAAGACATATGCGAATCTCGTACAACATCAGGCAGACGAAGCAGTGCGGGGTTAGGTTAGGGCATGATGCATTTACTATTATTAGTAGTGTAACCTATCACGGGGGGGGCGTATTAATATTGTAGTAACCAGACCCCATGATGGACGGCCGAAAAACACACATACCCCCTATTTTTATAAACCCTGTTTGGTTCTGATTGCTACGATCAATACTGTCTACCGTAGTAATGCTGTAGTGTGTTCCTCCTGTAATGTATGCAAGGAGCTGCATGACATGCTACTGTTAATGGTGCTGCGTATTCACACAAGAAATATGCTACAGTGTACCGGTACCATTTATGGCTCGGCTGACAAGACAGTGCTTATCGTATTCCTCGACGGCCCGGAGAGCTGTATAAGATGGTTGATCTTGATCCAGCTTCAACAAAATGGTTGAAGCATTATAGACTTCAAACACGAACCCGGAACCTATAACCATAACCTCGAGAGCCTGGGAACGTTTCTCGGAAATAATACGTAAGGAGGCGTTAGCGTGGACCATCAACCAGTTCGTCTTAGCATGGGCTGCCATAGACTATCATAGATTATCATAGACTGTCATACAGATTGACCCCCCGACCGCCTCACGGTGGCCCACAACAAAAAGACAAAGACGAGCATGTGATTGGTGCTGCCTGCGCATGGGGCACCAACTATCCGCCTGCAAGCACGCTACTAAGGACTTGACAGCAAAGACAGAGGGGACCTCTCAGCGACGGCAGAGAGGACCTTTCAGCAGAGACAGAGGGGACCTCTCAGCAAAGACAGAGAGCCCCTCTCAGCTGAGAGGGCTAGAAAATAAGAATTTCCGTTTTTTGTTTGTTTGTTAATGCACAGTAGTAGACATTAATATTCATAGACTGGGTAGAGTTGACTTGTTGGCTTGTTGTCTTACCTGGTACATCTGGATGGAGGTGATGAGGGTGCACCTTCCCTGTCGGATGATGTCCACCGTACCCTTGATCGACGGCAGCTTAGAAGTGAACGGTGCCGCCACGCTCGCGTCTCCAATCTGACATCACGACATCACCATCACACCACGCCCCACATCAATCGTACAGCACAGCGAACCGTTTCAATCATTTTCGATCATACAAAAGTCTGGTCTGAATCACGCAGCAGCACGCGATGCCGTTCCAAGCACACAGTTTGACACAATTAATGCAATTCAGCACAGCACACAGCAGACACCGATCGTTTCGATCACACAATACACACGTGTTTTCCTTGATGTCGCTCTTAACACACGACATCAGAGCTTGTATTGTAAATATGAGTCAATCTTCGACCTCACAGCAGTTTTTTTCGATTTTTTTTTATAAATATGTAATAACAGGTACGAGTATGTTTCAGACATTGGTGTTCATTCTGACGGATGGTGGGTGCAGCAGACAAACAGCTCTCGACGAAGCGAACGCATCGCAGGCCTTCAACACTGCTGTATATACCGCTTGACACATGGCATGGTGACACATGACATGGCATGGTGTGTTGAGCGAGCGCACCTTCACCATGGGAACATCCCCCCCGACCTCTCCCCCCTCGTCCATCATGGAGGCCATTCGGGCTGCAGACATCTCGATCGTGCCGTTCTTCCTCCTCTCCACCGCCATCTCCTTGGCCTTAATTGCGTCCGTAGAATAAATTTCCTTAATCGCCTGAACAAGAGAAAAAATGGTACCATGGTAATCGAAAATGGAAGGAAGAAAAGCAGACCGGCCCGTTTCAGATGGTGATATTGAGATGGTTGCGTCTCACGCGTCCTACCGTATGATGCCTAACCTTAACCCTAACCCTAGCCATAAACCAATACCGTATGATGGGATATACAAGGGTACATGATGTACATGATACCACTCTGCCCAAAATATAAGGGACCATTTGTACTAAACGTTAGTATACAAACAGTCCTTATATTTTGAAACAGAGTGGTATATCATATTCATAGCATGAATCGTCGCGTTACAGCTGCTGCACCATGCTCCTCCGCACCGTTCCCACCGTTTGAGCTCATCTTATACATCTTATACTTATACATGTATTAAAATAGCTAGAAAAGCCTTGTACGTACGCACTGTTAACGGTATGCTGTGTGCTATGCTGTGCTCGCTTTTTTAAATGTATTGCGTTCAACCTTCTGCGCTGCCCACCTGCCCTACCATTGCATATCGTCATCTGAAAAAAAAAACTCAATCAAAATACACTTAACTAGTTAGAAATTAATGATAGTAATGATACATTTCAGGAAGGCGCTGAAGTAGTGATGATACATACACTGTCACATAGTACAAGTATTACTGTCAGTGTACTGGTCTGTGTGCGTCACAAGAGCAACGCCAGTCCTTATTTATATTACCATTACCATTACTAGTTTTAGTAATATTGCACCTGGAAGCTATACGTTACAGCACAACAGACACAAGAGTGGCCAATCGATCACCTCAAGCAGGCTGTTCGATCTATCAATAGACGGTACACGAAATAACATACGGCATACATAGTGTTTGTTCATGGGCGGCTAACCTATACCTGGTACCATACACTCCGCACGCCGCAAAAGCGGCAAACTCCTGCGCACTCAAACTGCTGCTCAGGCGCCGTGCACGTCCCCACAAAGCCAGCCGGCAAATAAGGGTGACCCCTCTGAGCTGCGCGTAAAATACTCGGGGGCTTACTTGGTACTGGCGTGCGTAAGTTGCCTATCACCTTATCGCCTTATCGCTTTTGCTCACGACCCACCTTGACGGTTGCCCAGCTCTCTCCGGCAGCAGTGAGCTCGGCCACGCGCTTCTGGTACTGCTCCACCTGTTGCCACCAGCGAAAATGTGACAGATGCCATAGTAGCAACGGCGAAAGCCTCAAAATTATTAGTGGCCCGTCAATGGTTAGTGGTCGCAAGTCACTACTCAAACTGATAGCTGCAGCGAGTTTTGTATACGTGCCGGCGAAGGCATAGGGGGGTACGGCCTTGGCGTAGCACGGGGCGAACCAGCGGGACAAGGCAAGGCAAGGCAAGGCAAGGCAAGGCAAGGCAAGGCAAGGCAAGGCAAGGCAAGGCAAGGCAAGGCAAGGCAAGGCAAGGCAAGGCAAGGCAAGGCAAGGCAAGGCAAGGCAAGGCAAGGCAAGGCAAGGCAAGGCAAGGCAAGGCAAGGCAAGGCAAGGCAAGGCAAGGCAAGGCAAGGCAAGGCAAGGCAAGGCAAGGCAAGGCAAGGCAAGGCAAGGCAAGGCAAGGCAAGGCAAGGCAAGGCAAGGCAAGGCAAGGCAAGGCAAGGCAAGGCAAGGCAAGGCAAGGCAAGGCAAGGCAAGCCCCCCCCACCCTCCCCCTTCCCAGCCTACCCCCACCTTCTTCTCTACCGCTCCTGGATGCTTGGCCAGGTCAACGCCGACGTCCTTGAGCTTCTTTTTGAGCTCAATGGGGCGCAGTCGCATCAGCTCAGACGGCTGGAGCGTTAGGGCTGTTGATGCCTCCCCCTTCGCGTCGCCACTGGTAGCAGAGCGGTCCACGTTGAGGTCGCCAAAGCCTCCAAGTAATGCAACTCCCACCTGAAAATATTATTGGTTTGTTATGTTCGCCATCCGACAATGTGCAGTTTCACACCATGACACCATGACACCATGACAGCATGCGCTTCGATGTCAATCGCAAACAAAAAAAATCGTTATGGAATGCGGGTACGTATCGAATACCGAAAGGACAACGACTACGAGTCTTAACCTTTTCCCATTGAGTGTTTTTTCCCAGCTCTAAAACACGCAGTTCCTTGCAAAAACGCGGACCATAGTAAATAGGACCAGATGTTGCCAGAAAAAAAAAGTGTGTACCACAGGTCCTATTTATAGTCCTATAAATAGTAAATATAGAATACAGTCTGTTTGGACTCTGATGTGACCATCAAATTGGGATGATACAAGCACATTAAACTATATACCACCGTTCGGACTCTGATGTCAACATACCACCGTTTGGAATCTGATGTGTACATATGTGTTCATCAAACAGAGCTTTTATATTCGCGGCCACAATGATATAGTAAGGGTATAGTGGCACATTGCTCCACAGGGGTGAATGACAACATTCACTTTACAACTTTACAACTATCAAATTAAATGCGATACTGGTAGTGTTTTATCAAGTACATGTGCGTGGGGAGCGCGGGTGACTTCTGGTTCGACACCGCCTATCCAACTCCACTCCCAAGCCGAAGTAGAACGAGAGAACAGGGGAAAAACAAATAAAAAACAAACGAGTAAGCCAAACGGGTGCCGGAGCATTTGCCGACGCGGGTGACACATATACCAATATACCAGGACGCAGTCTGGTTGCATGGGCGGGTGCCCTGATACTGCCACCAATCGCCCAGTACTTTTCCTGTCCCTCCTTTCTACTTGGCAGTGTCCGGAGTTGAGTACGGTAGACACTGATTAACGAAGGTTGGTGAGGACATTGGCGGGGCGGAATGGGGCGCGAGTCGTTCGGTGCTTTGACTAACGGCCGTGAACGCCGGTCGGTCGTTCCGTCGGGTCGGTAATATCTAACAGAACTGCCGAGTAGACAATCGCGTGTAACCAAACCACACCGGACATCGGATGTACACGAGAAAATAAGGGTTTTTGTTGGAAGTTTGGGCAACGCAAGGTTAACATAGCCCCAGCCAATCACCGACAGCCAAATCGATGCCACACCACACGTCACCACACCACACCGTCGAAGCTGACTGCTTCTACCCATACAACAAAATTCATACAGCGCCGCCGCTTTCTTGCACTATCGTTTCGAAAAAAGCAACCAGCGAATTGCGTCCGGTTTGCCCCCACCCCCGCCACTCCCACAACAGTAAACGCTTCTGCAAAGGCTTCCGGTTCTCTTTTCGTTCTTAACCCTTCCGCCACCGAAAAACAAAACCACCTCACGCAAATCCCAAAAAAATCATACAAACACAAACAAAAAGTGGGTTGCACATGAAAAAAACGCCTACCAGGTATATCTCATAGGGGTTACAGTCGACGAAAACCCGTACAGTACCCCGAACAGTTTCCCTTGTACCGTCGCCCTCCTCTGCTCTACAACTTCCACCTGTGCTTGCTTGAGAGCCCCGACGTCATTGGCCCCGTCTCCGCACATCATGCACGTCCTGCCAGACTCTTTGAGGGCCAGCACAAGCCGCTCTTTGTCGTCGGGAGTCATCCTTGCGAACACCTGTTGGGCAAAACACAAACAAAACCCGAGAGCCGCGCGAGCACAGCAACGGGCGTTACAAAAAGTCACGCAAAAAAAAAAAGTCAGCAACCATCGACCATCTGTGCGAACACCAACCATGTATGCGTGCGAACATTAACTATGAACTTACAAATCGACCGGCCGTGGACATTGGACGACACGGCGCATAGTTTACGAAAACGCAGACCAACAACCGTGGTTTCGAACCTTCTGTGAACAAAACGGCGAGTCATGGGCGTTGTACATCCTATCTTATAGACTCTTAAGAGTGTTAAGAGTAATTATAGAAGTCGCAGAATGCACCAACAGCGAAACGGATCCTAACATGGATAATCGGATATCCGACCAGTACCCACGCCGCCTATCAAAACGCTTCACCAGTACTAATTTTCTGTTTGCAGGCGTTCAACAGGCTTGACGGCATATACATACATACATACACACGTACACGGCAAACATGCATACATAAACACACATACACGGCAAACATGCATACATACACACACGCACACAACATGCATACATACAGGTCCATCGTCGGCCAATTCCCATGCCCCCAAACGCGCAACAATCCAGTACAGTCAGCAAAAACAGATCCACTATTAGGTATCTATCATTAAATTTCGCGCTATCGTACAACCGCTCGGCAGAAGCGTACATGCATACCTGGTATGACAGGGTCGACCCTTACCCTCACAAAGCACACCCTTACCCTTACCCTTACCAAACCCATCGTTATAGCACACCCTTACAAGGCACACCGCATCCCCGCACCTTCAAGTACTGCAAGTCCTTCGTGAAGGCCGGGAAGGACTCGAGGGCGGCCACCAGCACCTTGCCCGTCACAGCCAGCGAGTGCGTCAAGGATAGTCTCTGCACGTGTTCCGGCCGGAAGGGGCCCTCGATCAGACCCGTGTCGTAGCTCGTCCACACCAGCCCGTCGCCCTGGCTGGGGTCCATGGGCTTGAGGATCAGCACCGGCAGGGAGACAGCGCCCTTAGAAGCATCTCTGAGCGTGATGCCTACCTGTAACAGGAGACCAGGGGTTTCCACGGAAACAAGCGGCGTATGTTATAGGGTTGGTCAACGCTTTTATACACGTTACGTACTGCGTGTGCTTTTATCTCGAAACATCGTATGTGGCGGCGGAAACATACCCAGCGTGACCTCCAAGTTTTACGATGGGGCGTAAAAACAGTTGCCAGCCCGGACGCTGAA
Source organism: Saccharina japonica (assembly GCA_008828725.1). NCBI lineage: Eukaryota > Phaeophyceae > Laminariales > Laminariaceae > Saccharina > Saccharina japonica. Next base: position 1,349,087 of record MEHQ01004335.1, read on the forward strand.
AACACATCAATATGGGTTCGCCTTCATCACCCCCGGCCAGTAAAACATTAAACTTAATGATGGCTCCACCATCCTTCAACAACACACGAGACACACCCGAGGAACCACTCAACCCAACCCAACCCAACCCAACCCAACCCAGCCCACGCCGCCAACCCCCCCCCCCGCTGGCTGGTGACTAGCCTGGTGTACTGGTGACCTCCTACCCCTCCTACCTCGGTCGCCACGTGCACGGCCGTCAAGATGGCATCCCCCGTCACCATGGCCACTCCGTGCGCGCCCTCCCTCAGCTGCAGGACCACCTTCAAAGTGTCCTTGCGCACCCGGCACGAAAACGCCACGAACCCCGCGAAGCGCAAGTCTTGCTCGGCGACTGCCCTAGATTCCTCACACTCCTGCCCCTCCGCGTCCGACCTTGGCCGCTTGTAGGCCAGAGCGAGGACGCGCATGCCACCCTTGGCCAGGTGCGCCGCTCGGTCGTCGTAGTCCGAAGGCCGTTCCCCCTCGCGCAGCCTTGCGCCGATGGCTTCTGGGGAGCCCTTGACAAGCACCCACCAAGCTGAGCCGCCCTGTGTTACATTCATTGTATGATATGCATGCACACCGATTATGTCAAAACCGCAAGGCGAAGAGGAACGGAGGACCAATGGAAGAACGGGGTACACTTGTAAGCTGGGACATGAGTGGATCACGTGTGGGATTGATTGGGTCGGTCGCGCGCACTGCACGGACCAAAGGCACGGAGCACGGACAGCCAAGCCAGGCCGCAGCTGCTGAGGTCTCGCAACCTGACCTACACCAACGACAGGCTGAGATGGAGCACATGAGAAGACCTTGTCTCGGCCAGTCTCTCGTAACCCCGTTATGCACCCACGCTTTGGGGGACAAACTACTGTACTTGTAATTAGAGTAGGCGTTAGATTTGACTCATTTCTGCAGTGCGAAAAAAGAGTAAGATCGAGGCAACGCTCAACCCCGAACAGATTCGGTGCTGCCGACCCCCCCCCCCCGCCATCACTGACATACCTTCCAAACCATCCGTCGCCTACTACCCGTAGGGCTTGGGCGCCGCACGATGTACATACTACTGTAGCAAAAGCCAGTCGCAACAAACTCTATACTGTCTCTCTGTTCAACCAAACAAGCGGCGAGGGCCGCTTCGGGTGCCATACCATACGCCAGCGCAACACAATCGAACTACGAGTACCTAAACAAAAGCCCCCAAGACTTCTCACACAGCACTACCGTAGCGTACTGCAGTAAATTACCAGTGTAGTTACCTGTGTAGTTACCTGTGTCCTTGCCACGGTGCTCATCCTTTGCAGTTTGGAGCTGAAGTGATGCCGCGTCTTGATGACCAGGCCTGGCACGGAGCATCCATCTATGAACAGAGCCTTGCCGGGCGTGACGGGGACCTTGGCGGCCGCTGTTGCTCGGCCAGCACTCGCACTCCCCGCGGCGGCGGCAGGCGGTTTGGGCGGCTTGGTGCCTTTCGGTCGACAAGAGTTGCTCGATCCAGCGACGACCTCCCACTGCACACATGCGGCACAACCAGCATCGATCGTCAGTATCGTTTGTCTTACGTAGGGGTAGGGTTTGGTGCTTTCTCTACGTATAAGACCGCTACACGCCGGCTAGATAGAGGGTGGGGTTGGCTTAAAGTGCACATGGACATGCCACAAAAACGGGAACTGGCAAGCGGGCGCTACATGCACAACGCTGCTGAGATCACAAGTCGGCGCGTTGCACTGCTGCGTTGGCTTGATCTATCGTAAATACCTTTGCATGCACATCTTTGTATCGAGCTATCGTATTTTCTGAGCACGAAGTCGTCACTGGATTTTCGCACAGAAGCAAGCGCGCAGTGGTCGCATACTGTAGGAGTAAGCGCGTTCACACACGATACACGATGAGGTCATTGTACTGCACGCAAGTGCACCAACAAAACGAGAAGCAAAACACGTGTTTCACGTATATACATTTCGCGTTGGTCTGTAAACCTCACGCGATCCCAAAACAACGCCCCCCTGACGAACAAAGACACACCACACCACACCACACCGCCCCCTCTACAAACAAGTGACCCCAAAACAACGACCCCTTTACAGAGACGCCGTACAACACACAACACACAGCACACCAAACACCACATCTCGCCAGGCATCAGTCCCCCCCCCTGACCTTTATGGCCTTCATCGCCGCCGCTTCCACGGGGTCCCCCGCCTCCGACCCCTCCATCAAAACCAACGACTGGCAGCCGCCGAGCACCAAGGTCGCCGCCGCCGGAGCCTCAAGCATGGTGAGCAGCGTGTCAGTCACCGCGTTCGCGGACCTATCCACCCCGCTACCCTCTCCTGCCCTGCCTCCGGCGGAAGCAGGCAAGGGGGGTTCGACGCCAACTGCAACCAGCTCGTCCGTGGTCAGAGTGCCCGTCTTGTCGAAGAGGCAGACATCCACCTTGCCTGCCATGGGCACTCGGTAGGGCTCCGTGCAGAAAATCTGGACGTCGCGCGAGCAAAGGAGAACGAGCCAGTGCCGGGGTAAGAAAAATACAATAGCAAACCCCTCAGCAGTTTTCACGATAATTATCACGATAAGAGAAACACGACATGCGTAACCGACGAAAATACAGCAGTACAGCGGACTCAAAGCAGGGTCATATAGTCACTCGCCCGCAAGAAAAAAATACCGACGAAAGCACACGCAATAGCAGACCTGCTTGTGATACGTTACATGTGTATGTGTAGACCTTTAGACGTGTTCCGAGCAGATACGAGAAGAGGTGGTAAAGTTGGTGCTTTTCGTTTTTTGCCTCAAACAAGCGCCGCAACGCACGTTGTGAACAGGACAAAATGCGTGGTACACAACGCGTTCTGAATGCATCAAACCCGCCACCTACTCGTAGGTCGTGTAGACCCAAGCCGCGCCACCCTGAAAAAAGTGCTTACTCCTTTTCCACAACGCTGCCTGGACAGGCCGCCAGCCTTCAGCAGAAACATTGCAAGTATTTCCAATCCTTCTGTCTCCCTCCCTCCCCCACACCAGCAGACACACTGTGCAGACACCATCAGACACACTGTGCAGACACACACTGCGTATGGTACAACGATGGGGATACTTGGTATATGAAAATAATACTTCCAGGTGCACGGGGGGTGGTGGGAAGCGCTTGCCTGCATCTTCATGAGAGCCATGAGGCTCGAGTTAACGGCGAGGGCCATTTGCATGGGAAGCTCGGGCGGGATAACCGAGGTGACGATCAAGACGCAGTGGAGGAGAAGCTGGTACTTGCTGCGCTTCGTTGAGTCCTTCATGCCTTCCCACAGCACGTAGCTCGACGACGAGACGGCAAATACGAGGAGCAGCAGGAGAAGGCGAACCGTGTCCTTGGTGTCGGTCCTTACTGTCTCCGTGCTGCCCTCGATCATGCGCACCAGCTTGCCCTGCGGGGGGTGATAATGTGATAAGGTGATAAGGCGATAATCAGATTGCGACGTTGCACGGTAAGGGGTGGTGCAGAACAACATGCGATGCCTACTCGTATTTACTGTCAATGTTACACCTCGGACAGATGATCTATCTAGCTACAGGTCATTCAGATCATTCATATCATACAGATCATTCCCAGCTGATGGTCTAGATATTTCGGGGCATATATTCCTGATCTGTGTGATCTGTATGATCTGTATGATCTGTAACATCTAGTTGATGGTGCCGGTTGGTAGCCGTATAATCAGCGTAATCTAGGACATGAGCTACACTACCAGCTCCTCCACCTGTCACAATGACAGGTGAGGAACTAGATGGCCTACGCCAGATAGATAGATAGATAGATAGATAGATATATAGATATATAGATATATAGATAGATATATAGATAGATCATCTGCCCGAGGTGTGCCTTGGTAATCCTGCAGCAGTATTACATACCAGGTACTTCGGTATTTAATGAAGCGGTATGAAATACATACATCTATCACACCAGGTACCTGGTGTATCCTACTTCCAAGTATGATATGAATATCACTACCTACATGCTAATAATATGATGCAGCGCTAAAAAGTTAAGCCGAGGAGAAAGGGGGGCAGCACTATAACAAAGCGTGCTATACAGTTGTTACAGTCGTATCATCGTAGGGACAACAAAATGCGTGTCTTTGCTTCAGCTTCCACGGCGAAATGTACGGTGCAATGGCACAAGCATGTCCTTCGTCTCGAACTATCATTTTAAAAATGTTGAATTCTTGCAAGTATTCAATTCTTTGAATTATTCAAATATTTGAACACTTGAATTATTGGAACGATAACAATATTCGGGCTTAGGTGTGAGCGTTCCTCTTTGACGGTTCCTATGGTTCAATGGCAGACGCGCTTCTAGATAAGGCGAGCTCCAAACACGTTTTGGATGCCCCATAAGCAACTCGCGTGTCAGCTGTACACCAAGGACGATTCATGCCGTTACGATGAACCTTTTCTCTAGGTAGATCTACTATTAATAACACCTTTATCACTCGAAAGTGGCAACTTATAATACTCGGTTACCTTAATTGGAACACCAATATTGATTTACGGAAGGTCTACTAACCCTACAATACACTACTAATACTCTACAGCATATCAATTTTGTGCATGTTAGCGCACAGGTATGTCATTATACCATATGGCGCAGCAGGGTTACGAGAGCCTAGCGGCATATCTCTAGGTAAATCTAAAGGTAAAGTCAGAGCTGGACAAATATGAAGATAACGAGCTACCTCGTATAGAGGTGAAGGAAGAGGTAAAGGAAGAGGTTGCATTAAATAGTACTACAGAAAAGTGAAGCGCTAAAACGCACAACCATCGGGGCCAGAACACAACCATGCCACCAAAAGCAGGAACATCGCGAGGCACGCCAGACACCCCCCAAATCCATACCTGCGAGGAGCTGAACCCAGTGCGCAAGACGTAGCAAAGGCAACCCCCGTCAGGAGTCTCCTTCCACGCGTCTGGGTTCGAGACCTCGTCCGCGTCCCCACCCCCGCTATCTTCATCTAACTCCGCTTCCCCTGAGCTGTCGCCTTCCCCCACCCCCCCCTCCTCTTCCTCCTCGTCCTCGTCCTCGCTGTCGTCCTCCCCGGCCGCCTGACCCTGTGGAGAAAAAATACAACAAGAAATCGTGATCATCATTGGCCAACATCGCTCAAAATTATTATTACTACGGCAAACGCACCCACACAAGTACAGTAGTAGTACATGCGCAGGCAGGCTGTCTACAAACCGGATAGTACGGTCATGGTGGCCTGTACTCGGGGTGTACTCGATATCGATACCCATGTCGTGCACGGCCGTAGTCATATGACCATAGACCCTCGCATCCCTACAATGCCGGGACGGAGCACGTTGGGTTTTCACCAACCAGGCAGACATTGCTTGCACCAAGCGCGAAGCGCCGTGAGGTATTGGGCGAGTCGCATGAAGGGTGAGCTGCATCCTACTAAGAACCGCTTGTGAGACGGACTTTCTAGCATATGGGTGACAGCTTCAATGAGTACAGTAGAACAAGCGCCACCCAACGGGGATGTCAGTCAAGGGCCAAACGCGAAGCAGGCATATCATACCAATGCATGCTTGCGCAATACGTGAGCCGCGAGGGAAGCTTGTGTCGGGGCGTGAGCCGACACTTCTCCGCCTCAACTTTAAAGACAACACGAAGAAAGTCAACATACTAGGCGCTGTCATAGCTTCCCTTCGCAACTTGAGTCATATACAGTACTCTGCGCCCCTGCTCTACGACTTTTTCAAGGTTGCTATGCGGCTGGGCGACATGGCGTTGCAGTTGGGGGGAAGGGGGGCAAGGGGGGGGTGTGATCCTTCACCTGGCTGTTGGACGTGAGCAGCTTGGTGCCCCCGAAAAGAGTGAAGACCTTGTGGTGCCCCTCCTTCATCACAAAAATCTGTGGCGGCACGGACGGCACGGACGGTGTAACCATGATGAGTTCACACTTACCTCATTTAGGCTGGAAAAAATGGCGAGTCCAACGTCGGGCTCAGCCACACCAACCACTTCGGGCTATGACATGATATGATATGATATGATATGGTAGGATATGATACGATATGATATGATATGATATGATATGATATGCTATGATATGATATGATATGATATGATATGATATGATATGATACTGATATGATATGATATGATATTATATGATATGGTACTCTGCTATTACGCTACTAATACTATTTATACAAGGGTAGATAATGTTTCCGAACTGCAATGTAAGGAGCCGTGCCACACAAGGCCAGGATGGCCATACACTCATATGCTCATATGCTCATACTCCTATTCATACTGCCGCAAGCTCTTCGTATCAAAAGACGCCTGGTAACATCGCATTTGCCGTTCTTTGGGTCTTAATACTATCATACCATTAATATACCATACCTGGTTCAATGCTTAAATCAAAAGAGCGAAGACAGGAACCAAGGTAATCAAGTATTATATACATGGTATACCAGTAAAAGGCAACACGCAGGGTCAACGGGTCCAGATCTGTTCCCCACGAGCTATCGGATGCTTCAAAACCCACGCCGTACGCATGCTGTAACGTGCAGTACATACTATAGTACGTACTGCACGTTACAGCAGTAGCAGTCGAAGCGATGCCTTCGCGACGCTTGAAACGCCCTTTGGTGGGCAGCGAAACCCCCTTTATCAAACGCAATCTGGCAGCTAATAACGTCAAGACGGCCCTGAGCACAAACGCCTTCACCGACAACAACTAACACCCAACAAACCAACAACTGAATACACGTGGTAGAGGTCGTGGGTGCACTTCTAAGTTAGCAGAACGAGTTTTACCTCTTGGCCACCATCCTTAGACAAGGCGACTCCTTCCTTCATCTGCGGCACGCTCTCTCCCGTCAGCGTGGCTTCGTTGAGAACGGCGCTCCCGTGCACAAGCAAGCAGTCGCAGGGCACCGTGTCGTGCTTCTTCGACCGCCGTAGCGAGAACAGATCGCCTGGGAGGAGCTCCTCAGTGGTCGATGCTTGCCACCTGCAGCCAGACAAGCCAAACAAGCCAGACAAGCGTCACCGAGAAGCACACCAGTCAGAGACTCAGTCAGGTAGCAAGACCACCCAGCACACACGCAAATAGCACGACGCTGAATAATTCGATCGCCTGCGTCAACACCACAGCTGTACGTATAGTATTGAGTAGCAGCAGCGACTTCCAATAAGCTCTGCACCAAAATCCGTTCCACGATTGACGAGGCACATTAAAACAAATAATAATTCAAAAGGGCTAAAAACAACCATCAAGCCAAACGACACAGCAACTCAGACCCTGCAACCAGTCGGACCGAGAAGAGAGCAAACATCGCCGCACCCGTGTATTGCGGTAGACTATTAATAGTGGTTTTCTCATCTCTTCACCTTCCAGCCCGGAAGACCTTGAGGTTGATGACACTGTTTCCCATGCCCTTGAGCGTCTGCAGGTTTTTGAGCCTCTGCATGACAACCGTCGCCTCGAACGACGCGATCATGAACAGCGTGAACATGAAGTACTGCCAGTAGCTGTCCAGTAGCCACAGTGCCGTGGAGAACAGCTGGGGCGGGAGTTGCACGAGGGGACGAGGGATTACGAGGCGTTATACGTAAGACCCAACACCCCATATCGGCCGGCGACAAATAATAATGCAAAAGGGCTAAAAACAACCATCAACCCAAAACCCTCGCGACCTATGATACAACAGCCGGAAACCCCAACATCAACACATCAACACCGACACCAACCTCATTGTCCCCCCCCCGTACGTCTCGAAAGGCATGCGTGGTCAATGGTCAAATGACTAAGGCAAGCAACAAATGAGTACGCCCCCCTTGTCGTCCATATGCAAGTCCGCCTCAGAGGCGGTTCTTAGCAGGATGCAGCTCACCCTCCATGCGACTCGCCCAATACCTCACGGCGCTTCGCGCTTGGTGCAAGCAATGTCTGCCTGGTTGGTGAAAACCCAACGTGCTCCGTCCCGGCATTGTAGGGATGCGAGGGTCTATGGTCATAGACTACGGCCGTGCACAACATGAGTACACCCCCCCCCCCCCCCACCTCGTCCCCCCCCCCGCCGCGTAGCAGAACTTCCACTGACTATTTACGGTACCATAGTAAATGCTACAGTAGTAAATACTACAGTAGTAAATACTAGTAATACTAGTAATACTAGTAAATAGCACCTACGGTACACACACGTACCTATTTTTACTAACAATATTTGGTCCTATTTACTAGTGTTTACTATGCGCCCCCGCAGTAATATACCTGGTATTAAAACCATTGTACCATACTGCCGGTCGCCCCGGCGGTCTACGTCGTAGCAGTTAATTAGCCACGAAGAATGCTAAGGTATAAGTGAGGGGTTCGAGTCTCTTTATGTTGAGATTTTTATTCCCAAATGACACCAACTGCTGCTACTGTCGAGAGCGCCTATTATACGTAGCGTGGGTAGGCACAATTTGACGAGAGTCGACGAGGGAAGAAAGTGCTGAAATCTGCTCGCGAGAAAAATGCAAGGTACGAGTACGTATATACGGTAGTGGGAAGGGGGGAGAAGAGCATACTTAGTCACCATGTTAGGATCTGAGTTACGACTAAGATGGAGAGAGAAAAGAAAGGCAAATCTAATAAATGGGATGGAAACAAACAAAAAATAAAACTAATACTCGTACTGCTGTTCCAAGTTGCAAGGTAGATCCGAATACAGCACATGGTATTAATAGTACAGCAGTATCTGTATATGTACCGCAGCTACAGCAGAGACCAGTGCAGTCAATAATGTGTTTGGGCCGTTGATATTTTCGATGGTTTTCAATACGACTCGTATGATAGTCAAACCAGGTAATAAGCAGGGATGTCGGTTACAGCAACTCAGGGCTCCTCCTTACGGGTAATTACGGATAACCAGCCGGTGGAGTTACGTACGGCAGTTACGGCAAACAACGGGGATGATAACAAACCATCCCCGGGTTTCCACTATTTCTTCACTAACTCCAGCATAAAAAGGCCGCAGCACAAACTGGACGTAGTTTTGACACCGCGCGAGCAAGGCGGATCACGCGACAAGTAAAATAGTATTTGTGCATGTTGGCTGTGTTGCTGTAGTCCACGTTTGCACTTCTGTATAGTCAATCATATACAGGTATAATCTACAGCTGCTGTGTCTTTCTAATTTCTATAAAATACTGCTTGACAGGTGGACAATTGGACTGCAGGTACAACCTACTTCTGGGCTTCAGCTATGCGTGCTATGTGGTATGTGGTACGGTGTGGGCTGCGAGATGTGTTCTCTGGCCTGCTGTGGGCTGCGTGCTATGTCCTGCATGCTGCTGTACATTCCGGGGGTTTCCACTCCCCTCGAGATGCATTATCATACCGGGGATAAGGGATGCCAAAAGTTACGGCAGAAGCTACAGTTACACGCGGCGGATTTTTATTACGGGAGGTTACGCTTAACGCCGTAACCGTCATCCCCTGGTAATAACGCCGTAATAACTGCTCACTATGATAGCTGATACCCGGCACAACATCCTCTGCGGGTTTCCTGGTGCATCCTCGCCAGTGCGGTCCGTTACTGCTGTACTACCTGCTTCGTAACCACTCGTAGGTTCTGTTTGTACGTGAATACCACGAGCAGACCTGCGTGCGTGCTGTATAGGCACATATCATAGGCACCCGATCTGCAGAAGTACGGTACTACTGCTGTGGCAGTCTACTAAACAGTCTAGGGTAGGTGTAGCGTAGTGAGCGTATCACAGCGCACGTAAAGTAAGTAAAGGTCTGTCAGAGAATGCCACTTATTCATTCTGCGTATCTGGTTATGATACCTGGTATCATACGTATCATACCAGGTACAGTAGTAGTGGGTACCCCGATTTAAGAGAGAGTGTCTAAGATAAGATAAGAGCATTCCGGAGGTAAGAGCGGTCAAATCGGCATGTCCCGTCTACACTACAACCTACCGGTATATATTTCCCAGTACAGATAAGACTAATGTCAAGTTAAGAGCGCTCGTTTCGGCGGGTGCTCTTAAATCGGGGTAACCAGTGCATTCATATATATACGATACATCTTTGGTACATATGATAAGGCATGATTACGGTACCTGGCTTGTCTCCGATGGTCTACAGTAGGATAGTATGATATGTGAACATTGCGGAACTGCGACATCCACCTGATTGTACGATATGATCCGAGCATGCTCGTGAACAACTACTACTGCTGTACGGCGGTATGAATAGAGTGAACCCTATAGAGTATCAACAGCACTATGTGTGGATATCATAGAGTGACAACTCACCTGGAAGATGGTGAAGGGAGACAAAAGCTGCGTCTTGTACAGGTCCAATAACTTGGGCATCTCCATCTCGAAGCGGGTAATCCCGTACATCAGTCGGGCGCTCTCCACAGCAGCTTCACTGGGCAGCCCTCGCCACTTCCTGTAGAAGCTCAGAGGACGATCCACGCGACAGCGAACCTTCACGAAGGTCCCCGAGCGCTGGTCATAGACGTACTTGCGCCGATGGAACTCGAACGAAGGCCCAAGGGGAGAGTCCTCAACGGGCACGAGGAGCGTCTTCCCGTTTCCGCAGTGTGGCCGAGGGGTGGCCATAGCGTGCGTCGCCTTGGTAGGGTCTTCGGCTGGGCGAAACCGCACTAGGCAGCGAAAAACCACTCACCAGTGCTGCGAGAGGATCATGAGAAGATGCAGTACGAAGACGACGCAGAGCCAGAGCACGGGCCAGAAGCCCGGGAGATACTTCCACGGGAGGTGGACCTCTTTGGCAGCTTCTCCGATGTCAGCGCCCGTCAAGTGCGCGGTCAACGCTGTGCGATGGCTGTCCTCGGAGTTTGGGAGGGCCCAGCCTTCTTCCTCAGCACGGGCAAGCACATCGTTGTACTGCTCACCTATCGTCAAGAAGCACTGGGGGGGGGGGTGAGCGCAGGACTAACCGGTGCCATTACGACAGCAACAACAACAGCACCACATCACACACATCACTGCTGCTGCTGCTGCTGCTGTCGTGAGCTCTGCTGTTCTGGCTGCCCGAGTCCTACATACAGAACGGGTAGCACTGTCATACCTTGAGTTCTATACAAAATAGTCTTGCAAACAGAACTCTTTGAAATACGCGTTCATTATTCCTGGAAGCTCATTGGAACCACTTGGGTATTGCGTGGCATTACAGGTAGCGAACTTCCTCGTATTGTCACATCTACGTGTAATCATCGCCAGGAAAGGCCGAAGACTCAAAGAGAGTTTCGCCCTACTATTAATTTGAATAGTAGATCTTCCTTCCTCAGGCAAGCCAGCAGCCAGCCCAGCTGCTGAACGTACCAACGTGATGGCAAAGCTACAAGCAACAAGGCTGACCTTCTGAAGAGCCCAGGCATAGAGCATAAAGAACGGGAAGTTCTCTCTGCCCATCAAACCGCGCGTCGGTAGCCACCCATCGCTGCCGACCTTCCGATGCAACGAGAGCGCCTGAATCCGGCTCCCTGTCCAACTCGTCATGGTAGCCCTACGGCAATGAACGGTTCTGCCCGACCACAAAAGGCCCGACGGACTCTCAGCGCAACATGGGAGTTCATAAAGACATAAAAGGCCAAACTTACAAGGGCAAAAACATCAAAATCCGTTTCGTGCGGCGAAATTTCGACGGGTTTAGAATCCAGCACGAGCACGTACATACGAGTACGAGATGTGAAGCGTTGGGGGTGGACAGGTGGTAGAGGTCGACATTAGCGAATCGACCTCTTCTAGACGTGTCATAATAACAGAACACGGTCGTGTGTGTCGTGCACCGCTACCACTATAACTGGTGCAGGCTGGGTTTGGTTCCGAATCCTCTCGCTCCTCGCTGCTGCGTCGACTGTCCGGCTTTTAGGATCAAATATTACCTGACACCTGGTAGTCCACAACCTTGCTTGCTTACTTGCCGATGTCAGATGCTCAAGGCGGCGGGACAGCGGTTGCCCGTGCTGGTCACACCAGCGGGGAGGCAATGTCTTATCCGAGCGATAGAGCTGTGCTGGCTTCTGTAGAGTCTGTGTTTTGCAGACGAGAAGAAAGCACCAGCGCTGCCGTGACTCGCTCTTGCTTGTTCACGAGAACACCTACGACACGTTGCGTCAGGCCGAGGGTAGCATCTGTGCGACAGGAAGATATCCCCGATGTCCTCAAGTGCATGTCGAATATAATGGGGTTCTCCGGCGGCAATGCGACAGGCGATACAGCCAATGTCGGGCAGAAGCAGGAGCGAGATCACTCTGCTGTGGTGTTCGACGTTGACGCTCTTCGTGCGGCCTTCGCCGCCGTACGGCAGGCATTTCCACCCCATTGGCGGCACTGCCTGGCCATCAAGAGTTGCCCATTGGCCTTTGTGATAGAGGAAGCTTTGGAGGCTGGTTTAGGCATCGAGGCTGCCTCTATTGTAGAGTTATACATGGCACTTGCTCACGGGTGCCCCGCGGACCTAGTCGCCTTTGACTCGCCAGCTAAGACCCACGAGGAGCTAGAGATGGCCCTGTCTCGAGGTACACTGGTCAACGCCAACAGCCTCGACGAGCTCGATCGCATAGATGCCATTCTACGAAGGCAAGAAGCAACGGCAGGGGCAGACGTCCCCTTAACGACTGCACGTGTTGGTATCAGGGTTAACCCTCTTGTTGGAGCCGGGACAATATCCGAGCTGAGCGTCTCGGTGCCGACCAGCAAATTCGCGGTGCCGGCCACGCCATCAAACATCCTGGCTATAGTGGAGGCGTTTCGTCGATGGCCATGGCTGATTGCTTTACACACCCACGTTGGGTCACAGGGTTGCTCGCTGGACCAGTTGGCAGAGGGTATCGCCACCCTCTGTAGTATAGCGGACACCGTGGATGGTGAGTTGGGCAAGGGGAGGGTGGCTCTGCTGGACATTGGCGGGGGTCTGCCAGCGAACTACGGCTCAGACGAAGTCTCGCCGTCCTTCGATGAGTATGCAGCAGCGCTCAGAAATGCAGCACCCTCGCTTTTCGAGAACACCCACCGCACAGTCGTAACTGAGTTCGGAAGGGCCCTTGTGGCGAAGAGCGCGCTAACAGTCAGCGTAGTGGAGTATGTCCGGCATAATGTCCCCGAGCAAAGTACGGCCGAGGAAGATGTGACGGACACAGACCGTGCTGCGAGAAAAACAACCAAAGAGGGATCTGTCGCCGCTATCAGCGGCGTTGAAGTACGAGAATCGTCCAGTTCTCCAGCCCATCAAACCTTGGTGACGCACGTCGGGGCTGACCTTTTCCTGCGCTCCAGCTATTGCCCCGGGAAGTACTGCCATCGCTTGTCGATGTACGGGAAAATGGGAAAGCCTTTGGGAGGGACGTGTGTGTCGACAGATGTAGCGGGGCCGCTGTGTTTTCAGGGCGACTACGTGGCGCGCGGCTCGAGTCTTCCCCGAGCGACTCCGGGAGACCTGTTAGTGGTGCGCGATACAGGAGCCAACACGCTGTCGTTATTTAGCCGACATTGTTCGAGGCGTTTGACTGCAGTATACGGGTATGCGAGGGATGGGGACGGCCAGCTCTGTGTCCGCCTGGTGAAGGAAAAGGAGAGCGTTCAGGACGTCGCACGCTTCTGGGGTGCCCGGTGAGATCTATCATACTTCTTATATATATTATTACATGGCTTGTTATTTCGGCTGGTCGAGTACCTGCGAATCATGCCCCCATCTAACCTGACATGTTCATGTAAATAGGAGATACCGCGGTTTATGTCGGGTTGTTTCGTACTCAGAGGCGTTAGCTCTAACCCCATTCGGGACGCCCGAGATAGCGACCAACATCACATTGAAAGCTTTTAGCGTTATCAAACGTCTTCGAGCAGTGTGAGGGCCCACAACTAAGGGCAGGGTCATGTTACGCCTGTGCTGTACGACTCCCTGCATTATCACTCTGACACCAACTTTATACCCCCCCCCCTCCAATCGTGCAGTAGTTAGTGGTTGTCGCTGTAATAACCACTTTATATTGAATGTTTTTGTCTATGAAGTCCCAGGAGTGTTGGATTACAGCTATAAGCATGTCGAACGAACAGCGGTTGCCTAACCCTAACCCTAACCTTACCCCTACGGTAAATCAGAGTCCGACGCCATCCAGAGCATTCATGCATTTTGACAGTATGAATAGAGCGCCCAAAACAGAGAACGGAACACGCATCCTTCGGATGGTCGTGGTATCAAGCCTTGATATCGATATTACTTGTTTCAAGGCTGATTTAGCGGCGTTGAGCGGCGCTCGACTAAGGCCTTTAGAAGTTAACAATAAGAGGCACGCGTGGTTAGGGGCGAGCTCGAGCTGTCTCTAGGCGCTTGACCGATCTTAAAGCGTACCATATACCGGGTATGGAGCAGAGACACACATACACCATCGAGGGAAGGTGCAGGCAGACACCACAACATTCCACACGCACTAGATTAAAGTTTGGAAACATCTTCGCAAAATAACGGCAAACGCCTAGGTCGATCGCACTTTGTTCACTGGCGCGATACAAAAGGCTGCGAAGCTCCACAACGTACGCACTTGAAAATGCACCGGGTTTGTAGCTGGCCCCAGTGAAATACGACACAGCTTTTTGCAAGCTCTGTGCTAGTTGATCACGCGCCAAGTGCCGTAAAAATAACAAAGCTATCACAGCTGATACGAGCTTGCATAGACCCTTCTGCGAATGCAACGTTTCCTGGTGTGATTATCAAGTTAAATAACTACGTTCGAAATCCAACCGGGAAACTGCGTCTGTAGCCTTTGGCGACCACCCCAAGGCAACGTGCTGTGTGTGTGGAGTACATTTTGGAGAATACGGGGACCCCTCGATTCAGACGTTACCTAGGAAAAGTGGAGGGGACTTGCACGATATCCACTCCTCGACATCCGCCAAACTGTTGAAATCACAATGTTCGGCATGGCGGTTAACTCAAGGCTTTGCGGCTGATCACGTGCTACCTAGGCGAACACCGTTTTCCGAAACGTGTGTAGTGTTGGGACTATTAGTCTCATTTCCGGTAAACGGCCGACCGGGCTACGTGAAGCGTGGTACAGTATTAATAGTAGAGTATGCACGTTGCTTGGGCAACATTGAAGACCACGCACAAAGGACAACAATGAAGGTACCTTAGTTTGCCGCCATTCGGTTGGTCGCTTTAGCTGAACTTTGTCGTTCATCTGGTACATACTTCGGGGTAACATACCCCCCTGTTGCGCGAACCCAATCGATTGAGTTCTGACGTTTTGACGACAGCAGACCTATCAGTACTGATCAGACGTTTTGAAGCACATCACGCTCGCACGGCATCGCTTGCTTACGGGTAGTGTCTCGTCGATAGTGGCCGAGGCGAACATCGCCGTTTCAACACTTCAATGTTGCAGTTGCTGTTCACGTTTGGCGTAGCCAGTGTTGCCGTTATCGCTGAAAGCAGGCCACTTCCTGGACGAGTACGATAGCATGGACTGATCGATCCAGAAAGCACGAACATAGTCAACAGCAGACGAACTAACCTAATTTTCCAGGCTCGTACATTTCTATGGTGGCCTCTTCTGGACAAACCTTACCGACACGCTACGTTGATGTCGATCTGAGGCACAAGCCCCTAAAGTTCATACCGAAAAGCAACGTTAGCGCAAATGAAATGCGCGGGCCTGGAATCTAGATCATGACCTCCGTATTAACCGAAAGCTGCGAGCAGTCTCCAGGACCAAGCACTCGATGATGACTGATTCGCACACAAGACCACCCGCAAGTAAAAATGGTTTGCCCCAACGGAACAAAAAAACAAGCTGACACGGTGGCCGCAGCATCCATGCATTAACTCACTGGCATCGTCTCTGGGCGTGCTCTTGTCCACGTGAATACCAGAACGATTCCTTGCTCAGCGGTTCACAGCTGTTTTTCTTCGGAGAAACAGTATCAAGGCGGACACTCTCGTATTCGAGCCATACAAATTATTTAAGTACATGTAAGAGGGTTTCCAAGTAAAAACACAAACACATTGTAGCAGTTTCTTTCCCAGAATTTCCTCTTTCCGATTTGTGCCGCCGGTATTTTGTTTCGACTAATTTGCAGACAAATTAAAACTATTTGACCGATCTGGCATTGATCTCTTTCCGATATAACTACAGATTTGAGTGTAGAGCCGAGTAGCCCGGTCGGCGTGGCAAACTAGGGTTTTCTTTTCTGGTCACAGCAACAGCGACCATAGCACGCAAGCAGACAGCGCAAACGAATGCAGCAGCCGTTGCGCCCCCCACTGACGAACCTCAGCAGCACCTTGCTCATACTGCTCATGCCATTGCGGCAGCAAGATAGTAGGTTTTATCTTGTCTTGTGTGTTATTTCCTAGCCATTTTGGTGGTTATGGAAAACCTTCGTCGAGTTCTACAAATTTTGTGCGCTATGGGGTAGTAGATAGAGAGATAGTTGCTTCTTGAGAGACCACCTCACACCGCTGACGATTACAGAAGGTACCGGGCCCGCCACTGCTGAACACCATCGGCGTCGTGTTTCTACTTTATAGTCATGTCGCTGCTGTACCAAGTTGGCAGGGCTTGTCTTGTCTTGTGCGTCGCGCTCTAAGCAGCTTGATCCTTACAAAAGTAGTTCGGCAAGTACCTTTTGCGCGCTGGCTTCTCTCTCCCGCAGCTTGCTTTCTTTTTTTGGTGTTGCAAACAGCCCGCAAAGCCCGCAAAAGCGGAGTGGTTAAAAAACCGAGCAATACAACGCACATTTGTTTTTTTACAATTATTTGTGAAAATTAAGTGGAAAGCCTATATTAATACCAACTTAGTGCTTTTCGGTACCACCAGAGCAAACGCAGTGCAGTTGTTCCTTAGTCCATTTATTAACGATGTACAACGAGCGCCCTACCCGATTTTTCTTGGACATTCCACGACGACGAGTTAAGGCCTAAAAACACATTTCGGAGGTAGATGCGGTGGGTTCAAAGAGCGCACGCATAGGACACGCCACGACCTACAATATGTCATCTAGCTCCTATCCCCTATACCCGCCACAATGGGATTGCCGCGCACAAGAGCTAGCTCGCACAACCCCCACCTGGCAAACACTTATCAGATAGTGCTTCATCATGCAGATCATCCTGGCTCCCACGGCAAACATTTATCAGATAGTGCTTCATCATGCAGATCATCCTTGCTCCCACGGCAAACACTTATCAGATAGTGCTTCCTCATGCAGATCCTCATGGCTCCCACGGCGAACACTTGCCAGATAGTGCACATCATACACATACACATCATGTAGATAATACACATCGTACATATAGTCTATACCAGGTATGTATGTACACTTATTATATACGAGTATCTATACCATATGTATATGATAGGTACGTATCTGCCCGGAAACGTGTAGGTATATATCTGCCCTGTAGACCCAGTGGTCGAGCCCGTTGGATTCAATGTTGGTTCTTCACCACTGCTTGATCCCATTTTCGGCATCCTTAATGTAGCATCCTGTCTGCTTTAATGTTAATATTTCACGGAAGGATACGGCATTGTCTGCCGCGGTACACTTGGCAGTTACTCTTGTGAATCTTGTTCAATCTCACCCCACCCTAAAAATCCGTCTCGAAAGGGATGCGTGGTCAATGGTCAAATGACTAATCCAAGGCAAGCAACAAATGAGTACCCCCCCCCCCCCCTTGGGGACGCAGTTCTATCGGTCGTCGTACTCGTCATACTCGTACGCGTTCGTCATGCTCGTAGGCGTTGGAAGAAGCTCTACGCGGAGTAGCGGCATACAGGTTGATTCAGGTTAAACGACGGAAATTCAATCCCCGGCCAGAGTTCGCGCCATTGTTTCGAGTCAGACCGTGAAATTATAAGCACCTCACCTAACGGTGTGTTGTTTTTGTTTGTCTTATACTTCGTTATTTGAGAGGTTTCTGGGAAATTTGGACTTCCATAGGCTGCTTCCTATGCGGTACGATTTCGGGCTTCATTTGTATTTTTCGACCTAACAAATGATACAATCTGCTTTTGCGGTCCGAATCTGCAAATTTAGACCGCGTTTTCGTCGATTGGAGAAAACGATAGCCCAAGTCGTCAGATTTTGGCCTAAAATCCGACGACTTAGGCCGTCAGCTTCTCAAAATCGAAAAGTGGCATATTCTCTGAACTCAAGGTGCTATCCACGGAAGCAAGCAGCAACCAACGACATGATCGATGAGTTGTATAGTGACACACTAGCGTTGCTTCGCACATGAAGCGCAGAGAGCGGTCCGCGCGTCTTTTCGTGACCAGACTACATTCGGCTGGCGCAGGTTCGGGCCTAGAGACCAAGAGAAGCGCACTCGGCGCCGCCTTTCCATGGATACTGCAGCAGTCAGTAAGCCAGCGTGCTGGGCTCGGATACTTCATTGCGGCAAAGCACAAAGCACCAAGACAGTTTGACTCGAGCGCACTCGGCACGTCTCTTCGCCGCCAGACCAGAGGCAGTCAGCGTGGGCTCGGACGCTTGGGTCCTACGCCCAGTGCAGTGCACTCGGTGCTTCTCTTCGCCGCGCCAGACCACCACAACAGTTGGTCTCGGCGTGCGCTCGAACCTCTGCACGCAAAACCAATCAGTTTTTTTCGCATAGGACGACTGTTTCGATTTGCGAACTTCCCGGCTGAAAATGCGATCTGATCAAAATCTGAAGCTCAAAATCTGAATCGCACAGGAAACAGCCTTAGACCAAATATATTCGGCGAAACAATCAACAGAACCCCCCCCCCCGGAGGTCAATTCTCGGGAAGGACATATCTAACACGTGTGCAACACTTCGGAGTCTACCTCTTAAAAATGGCGTGGGTATTTAGGCTTTTGGGCGGAAACATGTGTAATTTACGTCGTTGCCTTGTGATCACGGCTAGGATCGAGTTTTGGCTTCACATTCTGCTTAATATTGAACACGCGCAGGTCAGATCTTCGACTTTTTGCCTTGGAGCACGTACCTGGAACCGGGCCTTTCAGAAAAATTGTACAGGGTGGTTCAAGCATACCGCCCAATTTTTTTTTCAGTAGCCAATGTCCACGCCGTCTTTTGGAGATAGACCCTGGAATTTGGCACACGTGTTTTATGCGCCCTATCCGAGCCTTTAACGAATGTTTTTCTTCTTCTTTTTTTCGCTAGATATTGTTTGTTTTGTATTTTGTGGGAAATTTGGGTCTTAGGGCCCGTTTCAACGAGTATGAAATAAATTCAATTTGGAAAAAATGAAATTCCAATACGCTTTTCATTGGTCAACACACGCACCAGCACCAAATATTGTGCCCCAAGATCCTAATCTTTGGTGCTGGTGCGCGTGTTGACCAATGAAAAGCGGATTTAAATATTGTTTTTTCCAAATTTATTTTTTCTTCTTCCTTAAAACGGGCCCTTAGGGCCCATCTTAACGAAGACAGCAAAAATTCAACTTGGAAAATAAAATCCTATTTGGAGACAGGGGCGGCGATGGTGTTATCGAAGTCTTGAGCGTATCATGCTGTTTTTGGGTCGATCGCTCGGTTTTTTATCGGGTTGGAGCATCGAGCTGGTTGAAAAGTTGGGATTGCGACCGCCATGATTGGTTTTGAGGCGCCACCGCCGGTGTACGCTGTGCTATTGTCTATAGGCGTGGGCGCGGCTGTTGTCCCGGTGGCCTCGGGTTGTGGTTCACGTGTTGTCGCCTCGGTCGTGGTCATCGATGCCACCAAGAAATGACCAGATTGTACCGGGGGCGTTTGCCCACCGTGGACATGCCGGTCCAAGTCGGGCCAACTGCTCAATTTGATTTTAATTCTTTGGAAAAGAAGGTCCTGGGACCTTCTTGGTTTTTTCGTCCAATTCAAATTGATTAGACCCCAAGATCCTAATCTTTGATGTGGGCAGTGTGTTGAACGAGTATAGAAATAAATTCAATTTGGAAAAAATAAAATTAAAATACGCTTTTAATTGGTCAACACACGCACCAGCATCAAAGATTAGGATCTTGGGGTCTAATCAATTTGAATTGGACGAAAAAACCAAGAAGGTCCCAGGACCTTCTTTTCCAAAGAATTAAAATCAAATTGAGGAGTTGGCCCGACTTGGACCGGCATGTCCACGGTGGGCAAACGCCCCCGGTACAATCTGGTCATTTCTTGGTGGCATCTATGACCACGACCGAGGCGACAACACGTGAACCACAACCCGAGGCCACCGGGACAACAGCCGCGCCCACGCCTATAGACAGTAGCACAGCGTACCCCGGCGGTGGCGCCTCAAAACCAATCATGGCGGTCGCAATCCCAACTTTTCAACCAGCTCGATGCTCCAACCCGATCAAAAACCGAGCGATCGACCCAAAAACAGCACGATACGCTCAAGACTTCGATAACACAATCGCCGCCCCTGTCTCGCCCGTGGCGTTCCAGGGATCCCTACGCCCACCCAGGAGACCCTGAGAGCGATAGCTTCCTAGCCTGGGCGGTCAAAAGCAAAAGTATGCTGGCGGCGGCGCGCACGCGTCGACGCATGCTTTCCCTCTCGTCTCCTCTCGTCGATTTTTTTCACCTGGGCGCTGTGACGCATGCTGCGTTTTTTCGATTTCATAAATATTTGAACGAGCAATTCACTATTCCCCATAGGACGCAAACCACTTTTTTTTTTGGTGCGAAATCACATTCAAATAGGATTTTATTTTCCAAATTGATTTTTTGCTGTCTTCGTTAATACGGGCCCTTACGAGATCCAAATTTTCCGGCGAAAAACAAAAAAGCAACCGCCCCCCCATTTGTCAAAGGCTCGGGTAGGGCGCATAAAAGACGTGTGCCAAAAATTTCAGGGTCTATCCCCGAAAAACGTCGTGGACGTTTTGAATTTTGTGCGGTAAAAGTGCAATAAATAGGCGTTGCCTCGTAATTACTTGGTTCCAGCACATATTCGATTTTGGGAGTTAAATATGACTTATTATTGATCATACGCAGTCAGATCTTCGAATTTTTGCGTGAAACTTTGTACAAACATGCCTTGGACGACCTGGAAGCAGCTCGTCCAGAAAAAAATAATGGGGGAGAGGAAAATGTTTTCCTACGGAAACGCCTGACTATTGTTGACCTCCTTGAAGGCCTGTGATTGGTCGGGCCACAGTTTCGGCGGTAGCGCCAGTTCTAGGTCCTTGATGAAAAAACTGGCGATGTCACCCTCTTCTACTGTTCATGGCGGTCAGTATGATACCAAATATGTGACATTGGAGTTGCTATTGCATGCGGCATTCGTGACTGACAAAATTTGTGGTGATAAACCTGAACCAGCTGGTATACGTAATCGTTTCTGCCCACGCAAACGCAGGACTATTACTGATCGTTTTTACGACCCTTTGTTGGTCGGGGCACACAGTCGCCGCAAGCGTCAGTAACAGTCCTGCGTCAGCCCAACAATAGAACTTCAAATAAAAAACGGCTACGATGTCAGGCTTTTCCGCTGTTCATGACGATCAGTAAGATATCCACTATGTTCCATTCGAGTAGATGCTGCTGCCGGTATTTGCGGGGGAGATTGTTTCCGTCGTCTAGTTTGAACCACCTCGTAGCCGCTGGGAGAAATGCTTGACGCAACACAATTCCCTTCGTCCTCTCTGGTATCTTTAAATTAGGAAGTATGACAGTTTATTCATACCCGCTGAGGGAAAAACAGCCTGATGTATGACTCGCCCTATGTGCAGGACTGGTCGGCACGAAACTTTGTGCAGGATGCGAGTCTTACTGGTCGAGGCTGGCCTTTCAGCCGCCGGGAGTTTGTTTCGAAAGGACAATCCTCACCAAAACACGCGGCGAAGCCGTGTGACTGCCCCTGCCGATCTCGAGCCCCCTAAAGGGTTGGGGTTCTGGTTTGGGTTTGGGTTTGGGTTCGGGTTAGGTCTGGGGCCGAATTGGTCTGGGCCGACGTGCAAGGTTGAAATTGACCGCACACGTTCTGCAAATTGCTTGGTGCCGACCAGTCCTGCACATAGCGAAATCCCTGATGTATGTGAGAGTGGCGCTAGAATATATTATATTTGGCGGCACACACTTGACCGTTACGGCAGTCACACACCACACCAGAGGGCACGGCAAATAGCAGTGGGTATTTGAGTTAATCGTCGAGGGTTTAGTGATGTCAACAACGCGCCTCGACCCCTCACCCGCCTCATGCTCGTCTTTCACACGCAGCGTTTAATCAAACAGGAGCGTGCAGGTCACCAGCGTTCGCGGGGGAAGCTGGATACGAGTCAGCAGACGAAGCAGCAGCTAAGGCCCGAGGCGCATCTAAACATCGCGCGTTTGGCGCAATGTAGTGCGTGAGAGAGTTATACTTGCGATGGACTCCCACCGTGGCTACTGTGAGCTGGGAATCAATGAATTATCTCGACACGTGGCGTGGCGCGGAAATCCGTTGACGACACGAAATCAGTGAAAATCTGATATCACGTTCAGCCGTTCTATTATATTTTCCTCTTGGCGCACAATGGTTGGCTGCTCAAGTGCGCAGTGAGCATTGTAATCCACCAGTTCTAAATATGTTTTTTTTTCCGTCGTGAATCTCATTACACCTCACGGCACCTCATGGCACCTCATGAAATTTTCATACTGCGTCATGGCACCTCATGGGAGTCCCGTGTCAGCCCCATGCCAGTTCCGTGGCCGTCTCCATGGCAGTTTTCATTGAAGCTTAGTGAAGCTGTCATGAAGCTGTCATGGCAGTCGGCTTCATGAACGTTCATAAGATCACCTATCTTTCATGAACTGGGAGTACCATAGAAGCCCATCTAAACGTCGGAAGGTGCGTGAAAGCGCATGCGGGGCCACGAAACCCCATGATGGTGCCATGGAGTGTGACCAAGGGCCGTAGAAGGTTCCATGGGTGTTCACGAAAATATCACCCGCTGCCGGCCTATGGTATGAATGACGCAGGAACCATAGAGGCTCGGCATTCGTGCGGTTGTTAGTCTCGCAGGGATACTCGCATGAAAAATCAAGGATTTTCGTTGGCACGTTCCGGCCACTTGCCTCCTGGTATTGATATTTGTACAGTTTGCAGCGTGCACACTATTAAGATAGTAGTCGTGAGCACCGCCGGTGGGGAGCGCATTCCCTCCTAATACTCTGCCAACAATGTTGGGCGAGAGCTTTATGCAGTCAGTTCCACGGCTCGTTCCTGGGTCCATTCTCCAAAGAAACAGGATTTTATTCGGATCCGTTCTGCGGAGAGATCTGATCCCCACTGACATACCTACACCATGCTATCAAAACATCCCACGCGAAGCTCAGAGCACAAACTAACCTGCTGCAACACCGTCTGTCTGTTGAAGTCTACACAGACAATTCTCGACACATGCATATGCTCGATGCCCTTGCCATAAAAATAGATCGTGTAATCTTTTCTGCCCCGAACAATGATATGTAACTATTAGTAACCTATACTACAAACACAACCCGCTTGCCCTACCTAGCTACTCTACGTGGGCGAAACGAACTCGGCAGTCCGTCAACTGATAACTATGTGCCTGTTCCAGCCTGGATTCCAGTCGTGGGCGTTGCTCTCATCTATTTCACTCCGTCTGGCCACCATACATTTCTTGACCCTCGTCTCTATAGTTTACCGCAACTTCATCAGGCTAGGTTCATCTTTGACTCATTTCCGTCTACGTCACCCGGCTATGTGCGTTGGACTGACAACTGTCAAACCGGAACCCGAAAGCACAGCCCCGGCAACAAGTCCTACGTACCTACTGTGCGCATTAGGTCAGAGGTGCTCTTCGTTTTGATTATGTGCGTTACACATCAGCACTACATCATCATTCCCAACAACGAATATATCGCGCCGCCTCCCAACCAAGGGTGTCGATGGTGCCGA